>NW_024121207.1:300228-404571 GCF_016745375.1 Pimephales promelas | reverse complement strand
CGAAAGCAAACAGTATGATCTTGAAGCAGCACTGTACACACGGCCGCATAACCATAGGGCTAGGCGGGGCTTAAGCCCGGGGCCCAAGCAAGAAGGGGCCCGTGATTGGCTGTGGAGCAGATACTGCAAGCCATCTGATTACCAAAGCCTTACCACGCAACGTCCCCCACAAATTATCCCTGTTAGTTGCACTTTGCCTTATATTCCATGCATTATCATGGAATCGTTATCATTAATAGAGACGTTCGCAAAGACCGCCTTTTTTAGGTACTATGTTGACGGGCCACGAGTCAGGCGGGTCTCGCGAGTCACGCACATCATGTTCTCATGCACTCAAGCAGTGAAAAAATACTTCGCGGGGCCAAAGACTAAAGTTTACACCGAGTGATTACGAGAAAGAGTTCAGAGCAGCTTACTGTTGATATGAAACAAAGTCTCAACTTTCAAATATTGTCATTTAAGTAATTTAAACATTACCGTTTTCAAGTTCATGTCCACCGGCTGACAGCTTTGTTGTCGGACAAAGTTGCGTATTCGGCGTTATGATTGGCCAGGCCACCTGTCATTCAAACCCCCTAGGCATGCAGGGCCAACGGCTCTGAGCAGGGCATGGTAAATTTGAAATGTCAGGTTTTAATTTGATATGACAAATATATTTATTCTATATTTAACTTGTGAACGACCGACCTGCTGCTGCATGTGCCTATAGATGATGGCTGCCTGCGCCTTATTAGAATAGGCTTATACATCAACCAATAAATCGCCTTTACTCTTTTCTTCATTATAATCTAGTCTATTCTTAAAACACAGCGTCATCATCGACCCCGCAAACTTTCGGTAAGTTTGAATATTAACTTGATGGATGTATAATTTTGCTTTTTGTGTTTGATTAAACTCTATATTCGCCTAAAGGACTGGCGATAATATATCCGGTAGAAATATTTAAATTTTGCTGCGCCATCATGATGTAAGTTTATCATTTAAACGCGTTTTTAAACGTTGTGGTTTGGATACAAATTATTTCAAACTGCTCAGGCACAGCAGCGGGAGAATTCATTTTGTAAATGCTGGTTTTGAGACCAAGGTGAACCATAGACTGTGGTGAACTTGAGACGGTTTTGCACAGCGCACTTGAATCCGACTCTGAGGTCTCAAAGACCCCATTTACACCTGATATTAAAATGCGATCTGTATCCAGATAAGTTATCCGGATAATAAAAAATGCATGTTAATGCAAGGTGTAAACGCGTTGTGATCGGATCGTGATCGGATCTGCCTGACCACATCTGGGGGTAGTCTGGCTCGCATTGTGTCCGGATCTTTACTAGGTGTAAACGCAATCTGGTTGTTGAAACCACATAGTTTACTCCTCCCAAAAATGCAAAAAAAATAACGAGTGAGAGCTTGTTATATAGGCAATATGTCATGTTAGTCAGATATGACGGCGCTACTGTGACACGCATCACCGCAGATGAGCAGCTGAGCGTCTATTCATCGAGCCAACGCGCAAACATCGCAAACAAAAGTGAAAGTAAGTCACAGACGCTTCATCTTCAAGTAAAGAAACGAAATTATCTTACCAGCGCTGTTGCCACTCTCTTATTGATGGCTTTGATTTGGAAATTAGCTGATGATCAACTAAATGCAGCTCAGATCTGTTGCTTTGGTGTCGTGCAATCCATTAAATCTGCATATAACGCGGGAGTTTAAGATCGGATTTATATTCGTTTTGCAAAAACACATTTATGTGGCCAGGTGTAAATGGAATCAGTACTTATTATCCGGATAACTTATCTGGATACAGATCGCATTTTAATACCAGGTGTAAATGGGGTCAAAGTGACAGACGCTGCTAATAAAGCTGCTGTCGCCATGTGTGTCAATAATGTTAATCAAACATCAGAAAGAAAGTAATTTACTACATTTGACTGAATTACTTTTGCAAAATTAACAATAATGAATGTTGAATTTATAGTGAAAACCATGTATTGTATATTTGATTACTTTATATAATATAATATAATATTATTCAGTGCTTTAAGTTTTTCATAGGTCGATTTATTGTGCCTTTGTTCTATTTTAATTTGTGACTCTTGTCATCAGTAAGCTTGAGATTATTTTCTTAAGCTACTAGTATTTTTTGGTGATATTGAAATTGGTCACAATAATTATGAAATTTTAGTCAATACATTTTGATATGATAAAAAAAATCGTGTTAAAAGTAACATAACTTAACTGTGAAGTATATCATAGATGGATAAATAATAATATCGTATATGACTCGTATAATAATATAACATTTAGCTCATGTAGTTGGTGACCTAAAGTGGTGGGGGGGGGGGCCCTGCAGTAACTCATAGCCCCGGGGCCCAGTGAGCTCTTAATACGGCCCTGACTGTACAGAGTACAGACGATTGGTGTATGACATCACAGTACTGTTTCGAAAGCATGTATGATCTTGAAGCAGCCGAACAACCAATACTTATAAAAGTAATGGGATCAAACATAAAAAATTAAGTATTCCTAACTTTTCAACGTTTACTTAACATATGTGTGTAACAAAAAAATATAAGCTACTAGGTGCTAAATGTATGCATAAATAAAATAATAAAAAAAACATAATGCATGTCAACTACTACAATAATTGCATCAAAATTAAGTAAATCGATTATATCAGTTTAAGTAACTGTATGAGCCACGTGATATAGGCTATGCAATTTCCCGTGATGCCTATCCAGACAAAAAAAAAATATGAAACACATGTGAAGACGTTGGAGAAGCGGTAAGCTTAATTTTTGTACTTAGGCCTACACATGATCATTTATTGCATTTTTGGTCAAGAAATTTACTTTTAACTGAATTTCAGAATTGCTACAAATTTTGCATCAACAATTAGAAACGTTTCTTACGAATGCAAACATTTGTAGTCTACATGTTAACGAATGAAATAATTGTTTTGCACGCGAGTAGCTATATATTGTGTTTTCAAAATAATATGACCATGATGTTGGCTCGTATATGCATTAATGGTGTGTTTACACCGAACGCGAATTTAATTGCGATAGCAGAGTACATTCATAGTCAATGCAAAGACGCGAAGACGCATCATTCGCGCCGGGCGTCGCGAATTGGGTGACTCGTTTGCCGCGAACGTCTTTCTCAGTAGAAAATTTCGAACTTGAGCGGGCTGCAGAAGATTCAAGCGTCTAACTAGACTTGACGTGTTTGACGCGTTCGGTGTGACCAATTCGGACTGCGCTCTCTCTCCCCCACGGATAGATTATAGGCCTACTTTATTAGCGAGTTGTTTTTGGATAAAACTAATGTACTTTGCATACAAATTCCCATGTTCTCTATCTCTATTGTCTATAGGCCTACATGGATCGCGGGAAAGGGGGCCTTGGGCGCGGGTTAGCCTACTTTTGGTAACGTTAACATACAAATATTAATTTCGAAAGCACATTGCCTACAGCTCCGTGTGTGCACGATTTATCATTAAATAATGGCAATCTTGATTCTAGCACAATATTATTCCTAAATGACAGCGTTAATTCAGTAAATTAAACCTTCAAAATTATTATCAAAATAAGTAAATACCCTTTAAACAAAACTTTAGCTTCAAATAAAGATTGTAGATCTTTACTGTTTTCCAGTAGTTACTGCTAAAATGTTTTTGAAGAGATTCGTTCATAACCTCTGGAGGAAAGTCATTAATTAACTTCTGTTTTTGTTTAAATTAATAGATATTATTTAATAGACTATTTTTTTATATTTATAGGTATTTAATAATGGACTAATTTGTTGCATTTAATTGTTTTTTTTTATTGGTTTTTGAAAAAAAAAAATATATATATATATATATATATATATTATATACACACACACACACACACACACACACACACACACACACACACACACACACTAAGATTGTTTAATATTTTAAAAGAAGTCTCTTCTGCCCACCAAGCCTTCATTTCTTTGATCCAAGAAAAACTGTAATATTGTGACTATATTATTATTATTATTTTAACAACTATTTCTATTTGAATATATTTTAAGATGCAATTTAAATAAATAATAAAGTGAAATGCTTTATTGTGTGTGATTTGCATGTTATTTATTTTAAGACATGTAAGCTGAAGATCTAAACTAAGTTAAAATGGTTGGTTCAACTGATTTAATTGTCTTATTTTATATATATAAATGAGCTTAAATTTTAAGTTAACAGAACTAAGATTTATTTTGATCTCACATGGCCTGCACTGTGTTGGATTTACTTAAAAGATATGTGCACATTTTTTGATACAAAAATGGTGCATATATATTTTAAGTAAATCCAACTCATCATTTTTTAGAGTGTGGACAATATGAAACTAAAACGACATAAGCTTAATTTAAAATGTCTTAGGAACTACTGGATATTTAGAGGTGGATAAACGTAATTGAAAGGTGGATAAACGCACTTTGGAGGTGCAAACGCAATTCCCGAATATTGGGAGGTGGGTAAATGGCATTTACGTGCATTTAGCCTCCACTACATCCCTGGGTATGACATCACAGTACTGATTCGAAAATATACAGTGATCAACTAGAAGCAGCACTATACAGAGTACAGACGATTGGTGTATGACATCACAGTACTGATTCGAAAGCATACAGCAGACAGTGATCGACAGCACTGTACAGAGTACAGACGATTGGTGTATGCAGAGGTGTAGTTGAAGAGGTGGGTAAACTATAAATTCTGGTGGACCAAGACATGGTCACCAGGTAAGGTGGGCCACTGCCTACCGTGTATGTGTGTCTCCTGATGACATTGCTATATAGGGAGGGCTCGACATTAAGCCTTTCATATGCTAAGTAAATCTGCCTTTCACTTGTCCGAGTAAAAAAGTTGCTTGTTCAGATTTTTTAAAAATTTGACTTATTCTTAAAAAATATTCTCATCATTGATATATCAGCTTTGATATTTAAATCACCATATTGTAATTTCTGCACCTTTAAAGGGCACCCCCCTCCCCCAATATTATTAAATGTATGCTTCATATTTCATTTTAAATTCCTAAATTTGATCAATAAATTCAATTATTTCTAATAATAAGACACCATAGGGCTGTTACTCTAGGGGTTGATCAAATTAAATCATTTACACTGAAAAATTACAATTGCATGAAATAATGTTATGAAATTGATTTTAATTTACATATAAGAAAGAATGATGCTACTTTTAAACATTTAACACTAAACCGCCAGTAGGTGGTGGCAGGCGACCGTCTTAATGAGTGAAAAAGTTCGCCTTAGGTTTAACAACCTATACTAAATTAACTAAATTAAAGAAACTAAATTAACGACATAAGCTTAATTTAAAATGTCTTAGGAACTAGGATATTTAGAGGTGGATAAACGCAATTGAAAGGTGGATAAACGCACTTTGGAGGTGGGTAAACGCAATTCCCGAATATTGGGAGGTGCGTAAACGGCATTTGCGCATTTAGCCTTCACTACATCCCTGGGGTGTATGACATCACAGTACTGATTCGAAAGCATGCAGTGTACTTTGATCACCTTGACGAAGCACTGGGGAGACCGGGGGCAATTGTAACAGGGGGCAATTGTACCACACTCAATTCCTCCAATCAGAAACAAGCTAGAGTGATGACACTTAATCTGTACATGCCCAATAGGATTCTCTCTCTATCTGTGGAAAAGAAGCGTGACATTTTCAACTTTAGCAGAAGTTATTAACGACAAACTGATTTTGAGGTGTGAAAGTTATTTTTTGGATGTACAGTATTTTTCTTCTGCTGTCTAAAGTTTAGATGTCTGTCAATTAAAACTTGTATACATTTTATCCCTAGGTTATTGATTAAAAACGAACATAAACAACACTGTAACACTGTGTTACAGTTGCCCCCGAGCCACAAGGCCCATTGTAATAAGCTTGTTTGTGTGTGTTTGTCACAGGTCGAGGGGAGGAACGCTCGGGTGACCAACCACCCCCCCTCTAACTGAGTCACCACCGTGAGGAGCCGACACCACAGGCACACAACAGAGGACCCGGAGACAGAGATAAATTTCAAAGGAGTAACAATCTTTATTAAGCCAAAGGTTTCTCACAGTTCAAGAGACTCTCGTCGATGTATGATGATGGAGCAGGGGGGTTGAAGCTTACTTCTCCCCAGCGGTGCTGCAGACTTCCAGACCCAAGAGAAAGTATGTCAGGTAAGGATTCTTCACGGTACAAAGTACTCTCGTTGGTGCACAGTAATGAAGCAGTGGATTAGAAGCTTACTCTTCCCCAGCGGTGCTGCAGACTTCCAGACTCAGACAGTAAGTATGGCGGGTAAGGATTCTTCACAGTACAGAGTACTCTCGTTGGTGCACGATAATAAAGCAGTGGATTAAAAGCTTACTTTTCCCCCAGCGGTGCTGCAGACTTCCAGACTCAGACAGTAAGTATGGCAGGTAAGGATTCTTCACAGTACAGAGTACTCTCGTTGGTGCACGATAATAAAGCAGTGGATTAAAAGCTTACTTTTCCCCAGCGGTGCTGCAGACTTCCAGATTCGGACAGTAAGTATGGCGGGTAAGGATTCTTCACAGTACAGAGTACTCTCGTTGGCACACGATAATAAAGCAGTGGATTAAAAGCTTACTTTTCCCCCAGCGGTGCTGCAGACTTCCAGACTCAGACAGTAAGTATGGCGGGTAAGGATTCTTCACAGTACAGAGTACTCTCGTTGGTGCACGATAATAAAGCAGTGGATTAAAAGCTTACTTTTCCCCAGCGGTGCTGCAGACTTCCAGACTCAGACAGTAAGTATGGCAGGTAAGGATTCTTCACAGTACAGAGTACTCTCGTTGGTGCACGATAATAAAGCAGTGGATTAAAAGCTTACTTTTCAGCGGTGCTGCAGACTTCCAGACTCAGACAGTAAGTATGGCAGGTAAGGATTCTTCACAGTACAGAGTACTCTCGTTGGTGCACGATAATAAAGCAGTGGATTAAAAGCTTACTTTTCCCAGCGGTGCTGCAGACTTCCAGACTCAGACAGTAAGTATGGCAGGTAAGGATTCTTCACAGTACAGAGTACTCTCTTGGTGCACGTAATAAAGCAGTGGATTAAAAGCTTACTTTCCCCAGCGTTGCTGCAGACTTCTGGGCTCAAACAGTAAGTATGGAACAGGTGAGGATTCTTCACAGTACACAGTACTCTCTCTCAGTTCACAATAGGGGGACAGTGAGTCATAAAGTTACTTTACCAGTGGTGCTGTATGCTTCTGGCTCAAACAGCAAGTAGAACAGGTAAGGATCTTCACAGTACAAAGTACTCTCTCCTCAGTTCACAGTAGGGCAACAGTGGGTTAAACGATTACTTTATCAGCGTTGCTGTATACTTCTGGGCTCAAACAGTAAGTAGAACAGGTGAGGATATTCACAGTACACAGTACTCTCTCTTCAGTTCACAATAGGGAGACAGTGAGTCATAAGGTTACTTTACCAGTGGTGCTGTATGCTTCTGGGCTCAAACAGCAAGTAGAACAGGTGTGGATCTTCACAGTACAAAGTACTCTCTCCTCAGTTCACAGTAGGGCGACAGTGGGTTAAACGATTACTTTATCAGCGTTGCTGTATACTTCTGGGCTCAAACAGTAAGTAGAACAGGTGAGGATAGTCACAGTACACAGTACTCTCTCTTCAGTTCACAATAGGGGGACAGTGAGTCATAAAGTTACTTTACCAGTGGTGCTGTATGCTTCTGGGCTCAAACAGCAAGTAGAACAGGTGTGGATCTTCACAGTACAAAGTATTCTCTCCTCAGTTCACAGTAGGGCGACAGTGGGTTAAACGATTACTTTATCAGCGTTGCTGTATACTTCTGGGCTCAAACAGTAAGTAGAACAGGTGAGGATAGTCACAGTACACAGTACTCTCTCTTCAGTTCACAATAGGGGGACAGTGAGTCATAAGGTTACTTTACCAGTGGTGCTGTATGCTTCTGGGCTCAAACAGCAAGTAGAACAGGTGGGGATCTTCACAGTACAAAGTACTCTCTCTTCAGTTCACTGTATCACTCTGGGCTTCTGACGGGGGCAGATATAATAACCTTCCACGAACGTGTAAGCATGGATGGGGGCCACTTCTCAACAAAGACACAGCACACTTGTGTTCACTTCAATTCCACAGCAATAAATCAATGTGTATCAATAAGGCAAAAGCACTGCAATTCACTCACACGATAGGGTTGGACAGAGGCCCCACTCCGGCCGTTGCGCTCGTTTACAGGGTTTTCACTTTTAATTCCTCCTCATCACACTCTGAAACACATAGCTCCTCCAACAGTCAGATCCACATTCACTGTATCCTCTTCAAGTGGTTCAAATGTTCATAAGATGAAAACAATTCACTTATCTTTCCTCTCTCCTTCCACAGCACAGATCCAGCCCTAGCTCGGTCCAGCAGTCTTCCCACAAACGATCAATCTGACCCAGCAAACTCGAATGGGCGATCTCCACACTCCAACGATTTTTCCAAGGAAGCCTGTATCCAGCACTGCCCAGAGTCAACCCTTTGGAATCTTGACACACTGTACACCCACCAACCGCACTGCAAACACTCTCTAAATGCTCCTTTTATATTGTGGCTTATGAAACAGGAAGCCTGTGTGAGCGCCGCTCCTCTCTCTCTCACACCTGCAATGCATTAGCGCTAATCAGTACGGGCATGTTTCCATCACACCCGGAACCGTAGTGGAGTGTTGCACCCAATACGTTCCCCTAGGAAACTCAGGACTCTCAAGAAGGTTCCGTTTACTGAGCGATTTTGTCACCCGTGACATCCCCCCTTGCCAATCGGTTCCAGTCCCTGGAACGGGCGTCCCTCAATTCCATTCGCCGTACCTCTCAGGTGGTTGTCCTCGGGTGTTCCGTTGAGATCGTCGGGGTGGCGAGGGCAGAGCCGCTCTGGCTTCAACCTCAGGGTCCCTCGGGACCACAGCCCACCCTATCATAGGTGCCTCTAAGGCGGGTGGTGCACTTGGAGCCTCAGCCGCTAGTTGCGGGTAGTTCGGGCAGGGACGGAGCAGGTTTCGATGGAGCACCCGTATTGGTCCGGGCTTCCCTTCGGGCCGTACAGAGTAGACGGGGGCATCAGGCCCTTGTCGTTGTTCCACCACATATGGCGTCGACTCCCAGCGGGCACTGAGCTTCCCTTTCCCTGGGCGCCGGTTGTCCCATACCAGCACTCGCTCCCCAGGTAACAAAGGGGCCTCTCGGGCAGTCCGGTCGTATAGTCTCTTATTCTTGGCGGCTGCTGTACTCAGATGGTCTGAGACTCGTCGGTAGGCATTGAGCAGTTGGTGGTGGTGCCGATTTACCCAGTCAGTGGTACTATACCCTCTTTCCACAGCCTCGGTCCCCATGAGCAAGTCCACAGGCAAGCGGAGGTGGCGCCCAAACATAAGGTAGGAAGGAGCATAACCGGTGACACTGTGCACACTGTTGTTGTATGCTTGTAACAGCGAGGGAAGACTCTCGGCCCATTGGCCCTGTTGTTCACTCTCTAGGGTCCCCAGCAACCCCAGCAAGGTCTGGTTGAATCTTTCGCACCCTCCGTTACCCTGAGGGTGGTATGAGGTCGTATGGGTCTTTCGGCACCCATAGAGGCGGCTCAGCTCTTGGATGACCCGGGACTCGAAATTTGAACCTTGGTCCGAGTGTAGGGTTTCTGGGCAGCCAAAAGGTTGTATCACTGCTCTCCAAAGGGCGTTGGCTGTGGTAACTGCCGTTTGATCGACGGTGGGGACGGCCCAGGCATATTTAGTAAATAGGTCCGTCATGACCAGAATATTCTGGAATCGGTCTGTTGGTCGACCCAGAGTCAGGAAATCTATCCCTACGATATGCAGAGGTGCTTTCGGTCGCAGGGGGACCAATGGGGCTCGGACCTCCTTCCTGCGTTTGAACAAGGTACACCGTGGGCAGCTCTGAACAAATTCCTCAACTTTCTTTTCCATCCTAGGCCAGTGGAAATACCTCCTCAGCAGGGACAGTGTCCTCTCTTGGCCCTGATGACCAGTATGGGTGTGATAGGCATTCAACAGCTCCGAAACTTGGCCCTCTGGTACAACAACTTGGTGTACAGTCTCCTGTGTGCGGGGATCCCGTCTTGAACGACAAATTACTCCTTCTCGGAGTTGCAGCCTCTTCCACTGTCTCAGAAGCTGTCGTACCCCCACCGTCTGAGACCGTCTTTCCTCTGCCCTCGGCATGTTTCCCTGTCGGAGGTACAACAGGAGCTGACCCAAATCCGCATCTCTCTGCTGCAGCTCTCTCCACCGTCCGGGGTCCCACCCCCAACTAGATGGAACAGACTCCGGGGCCCCGGGAGCTTCCACCACGGCCACCAGCAGCTCATCTTCGGTACCAAGGGCACCGAGGGGTGCTTGATCGTCCCTCTGGGTGGCTGGGAGTCTGGACAGGGCATCTGCATTTACGTGCTCTCTGCCGGGACGGTATTTTAGCTGGTAATCATAATTTGCTAGCTGTGCCACCCAGCGCTGCTCCACTGCCCCCAATTTAGCGGATTGCAAGTGTACTAAGGGATTGTTGTCTGTAATCACCGTTACCTTGGCTCCCCACAAGTAGTCTTTAAACTTCTCCGTCATGGCCCACTTCATCGCCAGTAGTTCGATTTTAAAGGAGCTATAGTTTGCAGCGTTTCGTTCGGCGGGATGTAAACTTCGACTTGCGTAAGCTATCACTCTCTCCACTCCTTGATGCTCTTGGGCCAGCACGGCCCCCAATCCTGCATTGCTGGCGTCAGTGTACAGGAGAAACGGCTGGGTGAAATCTGCATAGGCTAAGATTGGGGCCTTCAGGAGTTCCTGTTTAAGGTTCTGGAAAGCGGTCTCACAGGTGGAATCCCAGTGTACTGAGGGGGAGCCTTTACCACGGGCACGTCCAGTGCCAGCCAAGAGTTGGTTCAGTGGCTTAGCAAGCCCAGAGAATCCCTTTATAAAGCGACGATAATATCCCACAAAGCCCAGGAACGACCGCACCTGTCTTACTGTCCGGGGTGGCTCCCATCCTTGGACCGCCGCCACCTTCTCTGGGTCAGGGGAGATCCCTACAGCACTGACGCGATGTCCCAAGAACTGCACCTCTTTCCGCAGTAACTGGCATTTTTCCGGCCTAAGCTTCAGCCCATATTTCTCCATGGCCCTGAAAACTCCTTCCAGATGATGCAGGTGAGTGTGGAAATCAGGGGAGAAGACGATCACATCGTCTAGGTAGACCAGCGTTGAGTCGACTAATTGTCCTCCTAGGCAGCGCTGCATCAGGCGTTGGAAAGTCGCAGGAGCGTTGCACAGACCGAACGGCATACGGTCCCATTCAAATAACCCAAACGGGGTGGTGAAAGCTGTCTTCTCCCTATCTCGGTCATCCACCTGCACCTGCCAGTATCCACTTGCCAGGTCCAATGTCGAGTACCATGCCGCTTGGGTAAGACTGGTGAGTGAGTCTTCAATCCGTGGCAACGGGAATGCATCTTTCTTCGTTACACTGTTAAGTTTGCGATAGTCGACGCAAAACCTCCAGGCTCCCGTCTTCTTCTGCACCAGAACGATGGGCGCAGCCCAAGGACTACTGCTTTCTCGGATGATTCCTCCCTCCAGCATACCTTTCAACAGGGTGCGGACCTCGGTATAAAGAGTGGGGGGCACCGGACGGTACCGCTCTCGACTAGGCGTCGCCTCACCAGTGGGTATTTGATGCTTCACCACCCCTGTGCAGCCATAGTCCTCTTCATGTTTTGAAAACACATGTTGCCACTTCCTCAAAAGCTCCTGAAGCTGTACCACTTGCTCCTCTTCCAGATTCTCACCCTTCAGGGACTCTCCCATCAGATGGGCCGGCATCCCTCCTCCAACCGAACCCAGTTCTACCTCAACAGGGCGGACGGCAACTTCCACCACCGCAGGGCTCACCTGTCTGAAGCAGACAGCTTGGTGCTCGTGCACCTGGGCAGGACGTACCGAGGAAACTCGGGCCAGACGTTGGTGTCGACGAAGGAGCACTGGGTAAGGATTTGTGTTCCGTACTTTTACTGAGACTCGCCCCCGATGGACAACCGCCAGTCCGTGAGCCACTTCAACTGGCTGACAATCTTCGTGAGGCTCTACCAGGACACAGGTGCCTGACCCACGGGGTCTTGCGGGTACTCGGACCCAAAGAACGGTCTCACTCTGAGCTGGGATGGACAGAGCATACCTACAGGCAACTCGACCGATGTCTTCCCTCTCTTCTATGTGATTAGCTGCGTGCACTCTTTTACAATCGGCCAGAATTCGGTCCCAGTCCTGTTTTGCCGGTGACGGAGACATCCGAGCCGGCGGCCCCCGAAACAATTCTTCCCAGCAATCCAGTATAACGTTCATCCCTAAAAGTGCTCGATGATTTCCCAAGCAATGATCTCGGACAATAACTACCCCTTTTTGTTGGACGGGGACCCCTCGGACAAGAAAGTCTACCACGATGTACCCCGTGTAGGGGATGTCCAAACCATTAGCCCCCCGTAGGGTCAGCCTGGAAGCTTCAGTTGCTTGGAGCCGATGATCTGCGAACAACTCCTGGGCCAGGCTCTCCGAGAATAGCGTAACTTGAGACCCTGTGTCAACCAAACAGTCTATCGTGACTCCATTAGCTTGAACCTCCACGGTAGGGCAATGTCCCACCCAGTCATCTCGTGCAACAGGAACAGAAAGAGGGTCACGCAAAGGGGTCCCGGCCACTTGACCCACAGTGGCCGGTGGAACTAAAAACCCCCTTGAGAACCCCGACGAAGCCCACACTGGCGACTGATATGTCCAGGATCTCCACAATTTATACAAATGGGCCTTCCTTGGTCGTCCCACTGGAACCGGGGGCCCACAGGACGTAGGGGGCGGCGCAGAGGACCTCGCCCTTCCTCTGAATACGACCTCTCTCGCCCCACTGCTCCGCCTTCAACTCGCCCTCGACGAAGCTCACCCAGCAGGTTCCGGGATAATTCCGCCATCTGTCCCTTGACATCCTCCAACAGTTCGGCCCTCAGTTTCTGTTTCCAATCGCTCGGTTCGACAGGCGCAGGTCCACTGGCACTACTTGCTGCCACACAGACTGGTGTGCGAGTTACCTCTCCCTGGTCCAGTTCTAACGCCAAGGCCTCTTGTCGCAGAGCCTCAAAGGTCATAGTGGGGTCTCGTCGAAGCTGGAGTCGTATGCCCTGACGTACTGGCCCTTCACGCAGCCCCAAGACGAATTGATCTCGTAACAAGTCATCCCCTTCACCCAGTCCATGGTCCGGTCGCCCCTTCAGCCAGCCAAACTGCTCCCGCAACTTCAAGGAGTATGCCCGAAGTGTCTGCGTAGGCCCCTGTTTATAGTTAAAGAACTGGGCACGAAGAGTGGCCACTGGGGTGGAGTCTCCATATAATCCGAACAAGAAATCGAAGATAGTTTTTGCGGTAGCACGTGTGGCTTCCGATGCAGCCAGAACTTCCCTTTTGGCTTCTCCTTCCAGCGACCCCAACACAAACTGTACTCTCTGTGCTGCACTCAGTCCCTGTAGTCCAGCCAGATACTCCGTCTGCGCCTTCCAATCCTGTAAGCCTAACTCCGATCCCGGTCCTCCATAGCGCTGCGCCCAGGGAGCTCCCATGAAGATCGGCATGACTTGAGGACGAGCCGCAGGTGCCTCTTCGTCCGCCATCGCGTACCTGTGGCCGCTACAACTCACGGTGTGTACCCTGCCGACTACGCCACTTTTGATGTCACAGGTCGAGGGGAGGAACGCTCGGGTGACCAACCACCCCCCCTCTAACTGAGTCACCACCGTGAGGAGCCGACACCACAGGCACACAACAGAGGACCCGGAGACAGAGATAAATTTCAAAGGAGTAACAATCTTTATTAAGCCAAAGGTTTCTCACAGTTCAAGAGACTCTCGTCGATGTATGATGATGGAGCAGGGGGGTTGAAGCTTACTTCTCCCCAGCGGTGCTGCAGACTTCCAGACCCAAGAGAAAGTATGTCAGGTAAGGATTCTTCACGGTACAAAGTACTCTCGTTGGTGCACAGTAATGAAGCAGTGGATTAGAAGCTTACTCTTCCCCAGCGGTGCTGCAGACTTCCAGACTCAGACAGTAAGTATGGCGGGTAAGGATTCTTCACAGTACAGAGTACTCTCGTTGGTGCACGATAATAAAGCAGTGGATTAAAAGCTTACTTTTCCCCCAGCGGTGCTGCAGACTTCCAGACTCAGACAGTAAGTATGGCAGGTAAGGATTCTTCACAGTACAGAGTACTCTCGTTGGTGCACGATAATAAAGCAGTGGATTAAAAGCTTACTTTTCCCCCAGCGGTGCTGCAGACTTCCAGACTCGGACAGTAAGTATGGCGGGTAAGGATTCTTCACAGTACAGAGTACTCTCGTTGGTGCACGATAATAAAACAGTGGATTAAAAGCTTACTTTTCCCCCAGCGGTGCTGCAGACTTCCAGACTCAGACAGTAAGTATGGCGGGTAAGGATTCTTCACAGTACAGAGTACTCTCGTTGGTGCACGATAATAAAGCAGTGGATTAAAAGCTTACTTTTTTTCCCAGCGGTGCTGCAGACTTCCAGACTCAGACGGTAAGTATGGCAGGTAAGGATTCTTCACAGTACAGGGTACTCTCGTGGGTGCACGGTAATGAAGCAGTGGATTAAACGATTACTTTATCAGCGTTGCTGTATACTTCTGGGCTCAAACAGTAAGTAGAACAGGTGAGGATATTCACAGTACACAGTACTCTCTCTTCAGTTCACAATAGGGAGACAGTGAGTCATAAGGTTACTTTACCAGTGGTGCTGTATGCTTCTGGGCTCAAACAGCAAGTAGAACAGGTGTGGATCTTCACAGTACAAAGTACTCTCTCCTCAGTTCACAGTAGGGCGACAGTGGGTTAAACGATTACTTTATCAGCGTTGCTGTATACTTCTGGGCTCAAACAGTAAGTAGAACAGGTGAGGATAGTCACAGTACACAGTACTCTCTCTTCAGTTCACAATAGGGGGACAGTGAGTCATAAAGTTACTTTACCAGTGGTGCTGTATGCTTCTGGGCTCAAACAGCAAGTAGAACAGGTGTGGATCTTCACAGTACAAAGTACTCTCTCCTCAGTTCACAGTAGGGCAACAGTGGGTTAAACGATTACTTTATCAGCGTTGCTGTATACTTCTGGGCTCAAACAGTAAGTAGAACAGGTGAGGATATTCACAGTACACAGTACTCTCTCTTCAGTTCACAATAGGGAGACAGTGAGTCATAAGGTTACTTTACCAGTGGTGCTGTATGCTTCTGGGCTCAAACAGCAAGTAGAACAGGTGTGGATCTTCACAGTACAAAGTACTCTCTCCTCAGTTCACAGTAGGGCGACAGTGGGTTAAACGATTACTTTATCAGCGTTGCTGTATACTTCTGGGCTCAAACAGTAAGTAGAACAGGTGAGGATAGTCACAGTACACAGTACTCTCTCTTCAGTTCACAATAGGGGGACAGTGAGTCATAAAGTTACTTTACCAGTGGTGCTGTATGCTTCTGGGCTCAAACAGCAAGTAGAACAGGTGTGGATCTTCACAGTACAAAGTATTCTCTCCTCAGTTCACAGTAGGGCGACAGTGGGTTAAACGATTACTTTATCAGCGTTGCTGTATACTTCTGGGCTCAAACAGTAAGTAGAACAGGTGAGGATAGTCACAGTACACAGTACTCTCTCTTCAGTTCACAATAGGGGGGCAGTGAGTCATAAAGTTACTTTACCAGTGGTGCTGTATGCTTCTGGGCTCAAACAGCAAGTAGAACAGGTGGAGATCTTCACAGTACAAAGTACTCTCTCTTCAGTTCACTGTATCACTCTGGGCTTCTGACGGAGGCAGATATAATAACCTTCCACGAACGTGTAAGCATGGATGGGGGCCACTTCTCAACAAAGACACAGCACACTTGTGTTCCTTCAATTCCACAGCAATAAATCAATGTGTATCAATAAGGCAAAAGCACTGCAATTCACTCACACGATAGGGTTGGACAGAGGCCCCACTCAGGCCGTTGCGCTCGTTTACAGGGTTTTCACTTTTAATTCCTCCTCATCACACTCTGAAACACATAGCTCCTCCAACAGTCAGATCCACATTCACTGTATCCTCTTCAAGTGGTTCAAATGTTCATAAGATGAAAACAATTCACTTATCTTTCCTCTCTCCTTCCACAGCACAGATCCAGCCCCAGCTCGGTCCAGCAGTCTTCCCACAAACGATCAATCTGACCCAGCAAACTCGAATGGGCGATCTCCACACTCCAACGATTTTTCCAAGGAAGCCTGTATCCAGCACTGCCCAGAGTCAACCCTTTGGAATCTTGACACACTGTACACCCACCAACCGCACTGCAAACACTCTCTAAATGCTCCTTTTATATTGTGGCTTATGAAACAGGAAGCCTGTGTGAGCGCCGCTCCTCTCTCTCTCACACCTGCAATGCATTAGCGCTAATCAGTACGGGCATGTTTCCATCACACCCGGAACCGTAGTGGAGTGTTGCACCCAATACGTTCCCCTAGGAAACTCAGGACTCTCAAGAAGGTTCCGTTTACTGAGCGATTTTGTCACCCGTGACATGTTGACATACTTTTCTGTTAAAAAAATGAACATATTTCACTAAATTCTATTGTAAAACTTCATTTTAAAAGGGTGTATTAAAATAAATGTTTGTTCCAGTATTAACAAATCATCAATTAGCATTTTTTATATAAAATAATGTGTGTTTTATATGTGCTTGACAAAGTGGGAATATTATATAAACTCTTAAAATTAACAGCAGTAAAGTGATTACTTTGAGGTAGGCTTTTATTTGAGATAAAGTGGGTTAATAGGAGTTATTTCTCAGTGTTACAATTGCCCCCACACTGCATTTAATTGAATATTTTAGTCTTGTTCTTATAAGTAAAAATATATAAATTGTATTATTAATTAGTGCACATATATATGTTTCTTGTATCAAAAGATGACTAGTCTATCTCAAGTAGTTTGTGAGTTATTAAGGAAAATGTAAAATACGTTACAATTGCCCCGGGTCTCCCCTACAGACGATTGGTTTATGACATCACAGTCCTGATTCGAAAGCATACAGTATGATCTTGAAGCAGCACTGGACAGAGTACAGACGATTGGTGTATGACATCACAGTACTGATTCGAAAGCAAACAGTATGATCTTGAAGCAGCACTGTACAGAGTACATACGATTGGTGTATGACATCACAGTACTGATTTGAAAGCATACGTATGATCTTGAAGCAGCACTGTACAGAGTACATACGATTGGTGTATGACATCACAGTACTGTTTCGAAAGCATGTATGATCTTGAAGCAGCCGAACAACCAATACTTATAAAAGTAATGGGATCAAACATAAAAAATTAAGTATTCCTAACTTTTCAACGTTTACTTAACATATGTGTGTAACAAAAAAATATAAGCTACTAGGTGCACTTAAATGTATGCATAAATAAAATAATAAAAAAAACATAATGCATGTCAACTACTACAATAATTGCATCAAAATTAAGTAAATCGATTATATCAGTTTAAGTAACTGTATGAGCCACGTGATATAGGCTATGCAATTTCCCGTGATGCCTATCCAGACAAAAAAAAATATGAAACACATGTGAAGACGTTGAGAAGCGGTAAGCTTAATTTTTGTACTTAGGCCTACACATGATCATTTATTGCATTTTTGGTCAAGAAATTTACTTTTAACTGAATTTCAGAATTGCTACAAATTTTGCATCAACAATTAGAAACGTTTCTTACGAATGCAAACATTTGTAGTCTACATGTTAACGAATGAAATAATTGTTTTGCACGCGAGTAGCTATATATTGTGTTTTTTCAAAATATATGACCATGATGTTGGCTCGTATATGCATTAATGGTGTGTTTACACCGAACGCGAATTTAATTGCGATAGCAGAGTACATTCATAGTCAATGCAAAGACGCGAAGACGCATCATTCGCGCCGGGCGTCGCGAATTGGGTGACTCGTTTGCCGCGAACGTCTTTCTCAGTAGAAAATTTCGAACTTGAGCGGGCTGCAGAAGATTCAAGCGTCTAACTAGACTTGACGTGTTTGACGCGTTCGGTGTGACCAATTCGGACTGCGCTCTCTCTCCCCCACGGATAGATTATAGGCCTACTTTATTAGCGAGTTGTTTTTGGATAAAACTAATGTACTTTGCATACTTACAAATTCCCATGTTCTCTATCTCTATTGTCTATAGGCCTACATGGATCGCGGGAAAGGGGGCCTTGGGCGCGGGTTAGCCTACTTTTGGTAACGTTAACATACAAATATTAATTTCGAAAGCACATTGCCTACAGCTCCGTGTGTGCACGATTTATCATTAAATAATGGCAATCTTGATTGAATTTCTAGCACAATATTATTCCTAAATGACAGCGTTAATTCAGTAAATTAAACCTTCAAAATTATTATCAAAATAAGTAAATACCCTTTAAACAAAACTTTAGCTTCAAATAAAGATTGTAGATCTTTACTGTTTTCCAGTAGTTACTGCTAAAATGTTTTTGAAGAGATTCGTTCATAACCTCTGGAGGAAAGTCATTAATTAACTTCTGTTTTGTTTAAATTAATAGATATTATTTAATAGACTATTTTTTTATATTTATAGGTATTTAATAATGGACTAATTTGTTGCATTTAATTGTTTTTTTTTATTGGTTTTTGAAAAAAAAAAAAATATATATATATATATATATATATATATATATATATATATATATATAATTATATACACACACACACACACACACACACACACACACTAAGATTGTTTAATATTTTTAAAAGAAGTCTCTTCTGCCCACCAAGCCTTCATTTCTTTGATCCAAGAAAAACTGTAATATTGTGACTATATTATTATTATTATTTTAACAACTATTTTCTATTTGAATATATTTTAAGATGCAATTTAAATAAATAATAAAGTGAAATGCTTTATTGTGTGTGATTTGCATGTTATTTATTTTAAGACATGTAAGCTGAAGATCTAAACTAAGTTAAAATGGTTGGTTCAACTGATTTAATTGTCTTATTTTATATATATAAATGAGCTTAAATTTTAAGTTAACAGAACTAAGATTTATTTTGATCTCACATGGCCTGCACTGTGTTGGATTTACTTAAAAGATATGTGCACATTTTTTGATACAAAAATGGTGCATATATATTTTAAGTAAATCCAACTCATCATTTTTTAGAGTGTGGACAATATGAAACTAAAACGACATAAGCTTAATTTAAAATGTCTTAGGAACTACTGGATATTTAGAGGTGGATAAACGTAATTGAAAGGTGGATAAACGCACTTTGGAGGTGCAAACGCAATTCCCGAATATTGGGAGGTGGGTAAATGGCATTTACGTGCATTTAGCCTCCACTACATCCCTGGGTATGACATCACAGTACTGATTCGAAAATATACAGTGATCAACTAGAAGCAGCACTATACAGAGTACAGACGATTGGTGTATGACATCACAGTACTGATTCGAAAGCATACAGCAGACAGTGATCGACAGCACTGTACAGAGTACAGACGATTGGTGTATGCAGAGGTGTAGTTGAAGAGGTGGGTAAACTATAAATTCTGGTGGACCAAGACATGGTCACCAGGTAAGGTGGGCCACTGCCTACCGGTGTATGTGTGTCTCCTGATGACATTGCTATATAGGGAGGGCTCGACATTAAGCCTTTTCATATGCTAAGTAAATCTGCCTTTCACTTGTCCGAGTAAAAAAGTTGCTTGTTCAGATTTTTTAAAAATTTGACTTATTCTTAAAAAATATTCTCATCATTGATATATCAGCTTTGATATTTAAATCACCATATTGTAATTTCTGCACCTTTAAAGGGCACCCCCTCCCCAATATTATTAAATGTATGCTTCATATTTCATTTTAAATTCCTAAATTTGATCAATAAATTCAATTATTTCTAATAATAAGACACCATAGGGCTGTTACTCTAGGGGTTGATCAAATTAAATCATTTACACTGAAAAATTACAATTGCATGAAATAATGTTATGAAATTGATTTTAATTTACATATAAGAAAGAATGATGCTACTTTTAAACATTTAACACTAAACCGCCAGTAGGTGGTGGCAGGCGACCGTCTTAATGAGTGAAAAAGTTCGCCTTAGGTTTAACAACCTATACTAAATTAACTAAATTAAAGAAACTAAATTAACGACATAAGCTTAATTTAAAATGTCTTAGGAACTAGGATATTTAGAGGTGGATACACGCAATTGAAAGGTGGATAAACGCACTTTGGAGGTGGGTAAACGCAATTCCCGAATATTGGGAGGTGCGTAAACGGCATTTGCGCATTTAGCCTTCACTACATCCCTGGGTGTATGACATCACAGTACTGATTCGAAAGCATGCAGTGTACTTTGATCACCTTGACGAAGCACTGGGGAGACCGGGGGCAATTGTAACAGGGGGCAATTGTACCACACTCAATTCCTCCAATCAGAAACAAGCTAGAGTGATGACACTTAATCTGTACATGCCCAATAGGATTCTCTCTCTATCTGTGGAAAAGAAGCGTGACATTTTCAACTTTAGCAGAAGTTATTAACGACAAACTGATTTTGAGGTGTGAAAGTTATTTTTTGGATGTACAGTATTTTTCTTCTGCTGTCTAAAGTTTAGATGTCTGTCAATTAAAACTTGTATACATTTTATCCCTAGGTTATTGATTAAAAACGAACATAAACAACACTGTAACACTGTGTTACAGTTGCCCCCGAGCCACAAGGCCCATTGTAATAAGCTTGTTTGTGTGTGTTGACATACTTTTCTGTTAAAAAAATGAACATATTTCACTAAATTCTATTGTAAAACTTCATTTTAAAAGGGTGTATTAAAATAAATGTTTGTTCCAGTATTAACAAATCATCAATTAGCATTTTTTATATAAAATAATGTGTGTTTTATATGTGCTTGACAAAGTGGGAATATTATATAAACTCTTAAAATTAACAGCAGTAAAGTGATTACTTTGAGGTAGGCTTTTATTTGAGATAAAGTGGGTTAATAGGAGTTATTTCTCAGTGTTACAATTGCCCCCACACTGCATTTAATTGAATATTTTAGTCTTGTTCTTATAAGTAAAAATATATAAATTGTATTATTAATTAGTGCACATATATATGTTTCTTGTATCAAAAGATGACTAGTCTATCTCAAGTAGTTTGTGAGTTATTAAGGAAAATGTAAAATACGTTACAATTGCCCCGGGTCTCCCCTACAGACGATTGGTTTATGACATCACAGTCCTGATTCGAAAGCATACAGTATGATCTTGAAGCAGCACTGTACAGAGTACAGACAATTGGTGTATGACATCACAGTACTGATTCGAAAGCAAACAGTATGATCTTGAAGTAGCACTGTACAGAGTACAGACAATTGGTGTATGACATCACAGTACTGATTTGAAAGCAAACAGTATGATCTTGAAGCAGCACTGTACAGAGTACATACGATTGGTGTATGACATCACAGTACTGATTTGAAAGCATACGTATGATCTTGAAGCAGCACTGTACAGAGTACAGACGATTGGTGTATGACATCACAGTACTGATTCGAAAGCAAACAGTATGATCTTGAAGCAGCACTGTACAGAGTACAGACGATTGGTGTATGACATCACAGTACTGTTTCGAAAGCATGTATGATCTTGAAGCAGCCGAACAACCAATACTTATAAAAGTAATTGGATCAAACATAAAAAATTAAGTATTCCTAACTTTTCAACGTTTACTTAACATATGTGTGTAACAAAAAAATATAAGCTACTAGGTGCACTTAAATGTATGCATAAATAAAATAATAAAAAACATAATGCATGTCAACTACTACAATAATTGCATCAAAATTAAGTAAATCGATTATATCAGTTTAAGTAACTGTATGAGCCACGTGATATAGGCTATGCAATTTCCCGTGATGCCTATCCAGACAAAAAAAATATGAAATACATGTGAAGACGTTGAGAAGCGGTAAGCTTAATTTTTGTATATAAGCTTATATTTTTGTTGCCTAAGGGCCTACACATGATCATTTATTGCATTTTTGGTCAAGAAATTTACTTTTAACTGAATTTCAGAATTGCTACAAATTTTGCATCAACAATTAGAAACGTTTCTTACGAATGCAAACATTTGTAGTCTACATGTTAACGAATGAAATAAGTGTTTTGCATGCGAGTAGCTATATATTGTGTTTTTTCAAAATATATGACCATGATGTTGGCTCGTATATGCATTAATGGTGTGTTTACACCGAACGCGAATTTAATTGCGATAGCAGAGTACATTCATAGTCAATGCAAAGACGCGAAGACGCATCATTCGCGCCGGGCGTCGCGAATTGGGTGACTCGTTTGCCGCGAACGTCTTTCTCAGTAGAAAATTTTGAACTTGAGCGGGCTGCAGAAGATTCAAGCGTCTAACTAGACTTGACGTGTTTGACGCGTTCGGTGTGACCAATTCGGACTGCGCTCTCTCTCCCCCACGGATAGATTATAGGCCTACTTTATTAGCGAGTTGTTTTTGGATAAAACTAATGTACTTTGCATACTTACAAATTCCCATGTTCTCTATCTCTATTGTCTATAGGCCTACATGGATCGCGGGAAAGGGGGCCTTGGGCGCGGGTTAGCCTACTTTAACGTTAACATACAAATATTAAATTCGAAAGCACATTGCCTACAGCTCATCATTCTTTCCAACGTTT
This sequence comes from Pimephales promelas, assembly GCF_016745375.1. The sequence goes on along the minus strand of NW_024121207.1, from coordinate 381,649 downwards.
CTTATATGTAAATTAAAATCAATTTCATAACATTATTTTATGCAATTGTATTTTTTTTTAGTGTAAATGATTTAATTTGATCAACCCCTAGGTTAACAGCCATATAGTGTCTTATTATTCGAAATAATTGAGTTTATTGATCGAATTTAGGAATTTCAAATGAAAGATAAAGCATACATTTAATAATATTGGGGGATGGATGCCCTTTAACGGTGCAGAAATTGCAATATGGTGATTTAAATATCAAAGCTGATTGATCACTCATGAGAATATTATTTCAGAATAAAAAAATATAAAATAAAAAAATGCTTTCGAATCAGTACTGATGTCAAACACCAATCGTCTGTACTCTGTATTGAGCTGCTTCATGTCAATCACTGTATGCTGTATGCTTTTGAATCAGTACTGTGATGTCATACACCAATCGTCTGTACTCTGTATTGAGCTGCTTCATGTCAATCACTGTGTGCTGTATGCTTTCGAATCAGTACTGTGACGTCATACACCAATCATCTGTACTCTGTACTGAGCTGCTTCATGTCAATCACTGTATGCTGTTTGCTTTCGAATCAGTACTGTGATGTCATACACCAATCGGCTGTACTCTGTAGAGAGCTGTTTCAAGTCAATCACTGTGTGCTGTATGCTTTCGAATCAGTACTGTGACGTCATACACCAATCGTCTGTACAGGCGCGGATTTATGGGCGGCCAGATTGACAGGAGGCACACCGAAACAGATTAATAAAAACAATTTAAATTTTTAATTTTCATAATAATAATGAATTAAGTTTGGCCATATGGCCCGCCCAACACTTTATATGTAATGACAAGCGCTGAGCGCATCTCTGGCTCAGCGCCAGCGAGCGCACAGTTTGAATCTGGCAGTGATGTCATGTCACTGTACATATTTTGTCCAGACTTCGACACCCTTGCAAGGAGAGTTGACGAGGCTCATTGTTCACATGAACACCATGACTTGGTAAGACAAAAAATAGGGCCAGTTCACAGATCGCCTCTTTTGCGCACTCAAGTTTGTCATTTCAAATGTAGGTTCTGATAATGGAAGCAACGTTGTCGCGACAGACGCGGTCAGGCGTCTGATTGACTCGTCAAACGCGTGCGTTTCGACAGCCAAGGGACGCGCGATTTGCCATAAAATATAACATCTTGACCATATTTAATGTTAACATATATTGCATACATATTTTTATGTATAAGTATGTGTGAATATGACAAATATTATTTCCAGAGCTTTCAATCATTTTTTCATGTATTCTTCGGATGTTCATGCCTATTCCACTAGGCGTTGTAAAGATTTGTATCTTGCCTTTTGTAGAACTACAGCTAATCAATCTACACTGAAATACAGAGGGAATTCCCTCTGGAATCATTTGGACCCTGTTTTAAAGACTAAAATCACTATAAACACTTTTAAAAGAGAGCTGAAAAAAAATGTTAACATATAATTAAGTTTATTTTGTTAATTTGTAGTATTGACATGATTGATGTATTGATTGTATTGTCTTGCTTGATCATGTCATTTTATGTCCATTTTAATGAGATTTTGGGGAAGTGGTTTTATAAGACCTCATGGTCTTCTCACTTTCTCCCGCACGTTTTTGTTTTTCGTTAATGGATTTGTAAAGTTGTATTTTAAATGTTATATTTGCAAATAAATAAAATCTAAAAGCTCGCGTTCTTAACGTGCGCTTTGTGGTCACGGAAAAAATGCGCATGAGAAACTCACGGTTTTGCAGCAAAACGTGCGCCTTCGACGTGTGATCTGCTATTTAAACGAGATTGTTTCTGTCTGCAGGTGTTTTATGCCTCAGAAGTGTTTTTGTAATAAGAAAATAAAAACAAATCTCGGCTTCACGTTCACTGTTGTTGTTGTTTGTTTTTGTTTTTTTTATTATTATTATTATTTCAGCACCTTGGACAGTCCCTAATCCCTTGTTCGAGACATATATCGCAAATTTTCCAGTTGTATTTCCAGTAACACTTTACAATAAGGTTTCATACATTATTTATTTTAAAAAAAATGGCTTATGTCGTTTTAGTTTATTGTTCATTATTAGTTTCATAGGTTGTTAAACCTAAGACGAACTCTTTCATATTGCGCTGCATTACTGTCAGTGTTCTTGACTACCGGTATTACTGATGGTAAGGTTGCACTGTTGAGGCCTCGCGCAGCCTCTCGAGCAGAAATCTACACAATGAGCGCAGCAAACACACACAAACACACTCAGTTAACAACATACATACTGACAATAAAAATCTAAATGTGGAGTTTTATATTTTTAGCATTTGTTAAGCAACATCATCTATTTTTCATGAACACCATTGTTGAAATAATCAGCCGTTTGAAAGAATAGTTTGAATGAATTAATCAATGTCTCACTCATCAAGACGGTCGCCTGCCAGTCTGCCACCACCTACTGGCGGTTTAGTGTTGAATGTTTAAAAGTAGCATCATTCTTTCCAACGTTTCTTATATGTAAATTAAAATCAATTTCATAACATTATTTTATGCAATTCTATTTTTTTTTTGTGTGTAAATGATTTAATTTGATCAACCCCTAGGTTAACAGCCATATAGTGTCTTATTATTCGAAATAATTGAGTTTATTGATCGAATTTAGGAATTTAAAATGAAAGATGAAGCATACATTTAATAATATTGGGGGATGGATGCCCTTTAACGGTGCAGAAATTACAATATGGTGATTTAAATATCAAAGCTGATTGATCACGCATGAGAATATTATTTCAGAATAAAAAATAAAATAAAAAAAATGCTTTCGAATCAGTACTGATGTCATACACCAATCGTCTGTACTCTGTATTGAGCTGCTTCATGTCAATCACTGTATGCTGTATGCTTTTGAATCAGTACTGTGATGTCATACACCAATCGTCTGTACTCTGTAGAGAGCTGTTTCAAGTCAATCACTGTGTGCTGTATGCTTTCGAATCAGTACTGTGACGTCATACACCAATCGTCTGTACTCTGTACTGAGCTGCTTCATGTCAATCACTGTATGCTGTTTGCTTTCGAATCAGTACTGTGATGTCATACACCAATCGGCTGTACTCTGTAGAGAGCTGTTTCAAGTCAATCACTGTGTTCTGTATGCTTTCGAATCAGTACTGTGACGTCATACACCAATCGTCTGTCCTCTGTAACAGGCGCGGATTTATGGGCGGCCAGATTGAGAGGTGGCACACCGAAACAGATTAATAAAAACAATTTAAATTTTTAATTTTCATAATGAATTAAGTTTGGCCATACGGCCCGCCCAACACTTTATACGTAATGACAAGCGCTGAGCGCGTCCATCTCTGGCTCAGCGCCAGCGAGCGCACAGTTTGAATCTGGCAGTGAAGTCATGTCACTGGACTTCGACACCCTTGCAAGGAGAGTTGACGAGGCTCATTGTTCACATGAACACCACGACTTGGTAAGACAAAGAATAGGGCCCGTTCACAGATCGCCTCTTTTGCGCACTCAAGTTTGTCATTTCAAATGTACGTTCTGATAATGGAAGCAACGTTGTCGCGACAGACGCGGTCAGGCGTCTGATTGACTCGTCAAACGCGTGCGTTTCGACAGCCAAGGGACGCGCGATTTGCCATAAAATATAACATCTTGACGACATTTATAAACCATATTTAATGTTAACATATATTACATATTTTTATGTATAAGTGTAAATATGACAAATATTATTTCCAGAGCTTTCAATCATTTTTTCATGTATACTTCGGATGTTCATGCCTATTCCACCAGGCGTTGTAAAGATTTGTATCTTGCCTTTTGTAGAACTACAGCTAATCAATCTACACTGAAATACAGAGGGAATTCCCTCTGGAATCATTTGGACCCTGTTTTAAAGACTAAAATCACTATAAACACTTTTAAAAGGGAGCTGAAAAAAATGTTAACATATAATTAAGTTTATTTTGTTAATTTGTTGTATTGACATGATTGATGTATTGATTGTATTGTCTTGCTTGATCATGTCATTTTATGTCCATTTTAATGAGATTTTGGGGAAGTGGTTTTATAAGACCTCATGGTATTCTCACTTTCTCCCGCGCAGTTTTTTTGTTTTGTTTTTTTCGTTAATGGATTTGTAAAGTTGTATTTTAAATGTTATATTTGCAAATAAATAAAATCTAAAAGCTCGCGTTCTTAACGTGCGCTTTGTGGTCACGGAAAATGGGCATGAGAAACTCCCGGTTTTGCAGCAAAACGTGCGTCCTCGACGTGTGATCTGCTATTTAAACGAGATTGTTTCTGTCTGCAGGTGTTTTATGCCTCAGAAGTGTTTTTGTAACAACAAAATAAAAACAACTCTCGGTTTCACGTTCACTGTTGTTGTTGTTGTTGTTTTTTGTGTTTTTTTTAATTATTATTATTTCAGCACCTTGGACAGTCCCTAATCCCTTGTTCGAGACATATATCGCAAATTTTCCAGTTGTATTTCCAGTAACACTTTACAATAAGGTTTCATACATTATTTATTTTAAAAAAATGGCTTATGTCGTTTTAGTTTATTGTTCATTATTAGTTTCATAGGTTGTTAAACCTAAGACGAACTCTTTCATATTGCGCTGCATTACTGTCAGTGTTGTTGACTACCGGTATTACTGATGGTAAGGTTGCACTGTTGATGCCTCGCGCTAACACAGTCTCATCCCAAAAAGTCATATAACTGACGTTTTGGGACGTATTTTGACCATACGTCAATATCCGCCTTTTTAGGGCCCCCTTAAACGTCGCTAGATGGCGATCCCGGGCCGTCATACAACTGACGCTTTACCTTTAACGTCAGGTAGGTGACGGGTTAGGTTTAGGGTTAGGTTTAGGTATGGGGTAGAGTTAGGATCCCATAACCTCATCTACCGACGTTTAAGGGGGCCCTAAAAAGGCGAATATTGACGTATGGTCAAAAGACGTCCCAAAACGTCAGTTATATGACGTCTTGGGATGAGACCGGGTTGCTCGCGCAGCCTCTCGAGCAGAAATCTACACAATGAGCGCAGCACACACACACAAACACACTCAGTTAACAACATACATACTGACAATAAAAATCTAAATGTGGAGTTTTATATTTTTAGCATTTGTTAAGCAACATCATCTATTTTTCATAAACACCATTCTTGAAATAATCAGCCTTTTGAAAGAATAGTTTGAATGAATTAATCAATGTCTCACTCATCAAGACGGTCGCCTGCCAGTCTGCCACCACCTACTGGCGGTTTAGTGTTGAATGTTTAAAAGTAGCATCATTCTTTCCAACGTTTCTTATATGTAAATTAAAATCAATTTCATAACATTATTTTATGCAATTGTATTTTTTTTTTAGTGTAAATGATTTAATTTGATCAACCCCTAGGTTAACAGCCATATAGTGTCTTATTATTCGAAATAATTGAGTTTATTGATCGAATTTAGGAATTTAAAATGAAAGATGAAGCATACATTTAATAATATTGGGGGATGGATGCCCTTTAACGGTGCAGAAATTACAATATGGTGATTTAAATATCAAAGCTGATTGATCACGCATGAGAATATTATTTCAGAATAAAAAATAAAATAAAATAAAAAAATGCTTTCGAATCAGTACTGATGTCATACACCAATCGTCTGTACTCTGTATTGAGCTGCTTCATGTCAATCACTGTATGCTGTATGCTTTTGAATCAGTACTGTGATGTCATACACCAATCGTCTGTACTCTGTAGAGAGCTGTTTCAAGTCAATCACTGTGTGCTGTATGCTTTCGAATCAGTACTGTGACATCAGAAGGAAGGCATCGACATCCATCGAATTAAGAAGCTCGATGTGAACTGCCCTGGTTGTAAGGCATTTGAAGATCAGGCCCCAGCGTTTCTCATTTCTCCTTCCTATCTTGACCAGGTACGGGCCAAAGCAGTCAACACCCGTTGAATAAAAGGGTGGGCAGAGTAGACGGAGGCGTTCTGGTGGCAAATCTGCCATTTGAGGTACCTTTGGCTGCGCTCTCCAGCGCTGACAGAGCTGACAATGGAGTTGATGGTGCTTGATAGCCTGGCGTCCTCTGAGAACCCAATACTGCCTACGTATCTCAGCATAGACTCTCTCAGCTCCCGGATGTAACAGACGCTCGTCAAATTCTTGAATAAGGAGCTTTGTTACCGCGTGTCTTGGGTCCAGTACAATGGGATGAATTTGTTCTGGGTCTGAGTTTGCAAGCCTTCTTAGACGGCCCCCGACTCGTATCATGTTGGTCAGGGGTCCCACTCTGGAGCGAGGTTAACTAATCGACTGTGTGCAGGAATACATTTCTTTGCTTTAAGGGCAGCTACCTCTTCCGGGAAGCTCTGAGCCTGACATGTCCTCAACAAGACAGCTTCCGCCTCTCTGTTAGTCATTATTTCACTGTTTGATGTGGCCGCCCCTTGACAGGCTTGTAGAGTTGCCCTTACTAACTCTCGCCAGGTCTTGAACTGTGTAACATCGGGGAGGTTGGACTCCATTCCAACTGCCATAACAGAGTAGCACATTAGGCCTTTCAATTCAGAAACTACTTCTGACGGTGCAACTTCAGGTCTTTTGGGCCAGTGCTCTGGGCTTTGTTTCAAGAATGGAGGCCCTTGACTCCACCGACTGGGCTCGGACAAACTTTGAAGGGTTTTGCCTCTCGTTATGTCGTCAGCTGGATTATCCTGCGTGTTAACATACCTCCAAGAGCTGTAGTCTGTCAATTCTTGGATCTCGGTGACTCTTGTCCCAACGAACACCTTGTACCGGCAAGAGTCTGACTGAATCCACTCTAGCACGGTCATGGAGTCTGTCCACAGAATTGTCTGACTGATGGAGAGTGTCAGCTCATCCCTCACCAGTTTGGCCAGCTGAGCTCCAGCTAAGGCAGCGCAAAGCTCCAGGCGGGGTATAGACTGCTGCCTCTTAGGAGCAACCCGTGATCTGGCCATTACAAAGGAAACATGAATGTCACCGCTGGTTTCAACGGCCAAATATGCCACTGCTCCGTACACTCTTTCAGAGGCGTCGCAGAACACATGAAGGGAGCTGTGCTGTTCTGCTGCAGTTGTGGAGGCTGGCGTGTAACAGCGAGGAATGGAAACTGTAGAGAGTTGTTTAAGCTCGCTTTCCCAGTCAGTCCAGGTGGCCTTAAGGTTTGGCGGTAGATCGGGGTCATCCCAGTCTCTCTTTTTAACCCACAACTGTTGGATGATCACCTTTGCTCTGGTGGTGAATGGCAATATGAACCCCAGTGGATCATATTGGGACGCCAACACCTGGTAAGCAGCTCTCATCATCAGTTCTGCATGCTCAATGAGCCGATAATGATAGCCGAGGGTATCAGCTGCACAATTCCACCTGAGGCCTAATGTAGGTTCCATAAGGTCAACACGATTTTGCACCAACCACTGCTCTGTAGCTGATGACCGGGCTTCTGTCGGTAGATGAGCTACCACCGCTGGATGACTGCTAGCCCACTGTCTTAAGTCGAACCCTCCTTCTGCTAACATGCTACGCAACTGGTCCACAGCTTGCTTGGCTTCCGAGACAGTAGGGAAGCTTGTCAGGCAGTTATCCACGTAGAAGCTTTGGTGGACTAGCCGTTGTAGCCCTGGATATTTGGCTTCAGAATTGCAAGCATGGTGTTGCAGAGCAAAGATGGCACAGCATGGACTGCTTGTAGTACCGAATGGAAGAACCTGCCACTCGTATACATCTGGAAGGTTTCCACTCTGCAGATCTCTCCAAATGAAACGGAGAAAGGGTCTGAATCTCAGGAGTACTCCTAACAGCGATGGCCCAAGTGTGGGACCTGGGAGGAGCTGGTCGTTCAAGGACAGGCCATGGTATCTGAAAGAACAGTCAAACACCAGTCGATGTTTATTGTTATGACTCACGAGATGATGGGGCAGGTACCATGCCTCTGTTTGTGTTGCATCCGTCTGGTTGAGCTTGACTACGTAACCTGCCTCTATGAGCTTGGCAATCTCTCCTGAATAGATTGAGGCCTTGTCAGGGTCCTTCTGGAGTCTCCTCTCAGTGTTCCTCAGATTTGCAAGGACGGACTGCATGGAGCCCTTAAGCTCTGGAGTCCCTGGGTTCCACAGAAGAGGTGTGGCGTAACGCTGTACTCCCTTAACATTGACTCGCTCAGTTTCAGATGCAAGCAACTGCATAGCCTCTTTGTCTTGCCTAGACCGGACGACCAATTTCTCGTTACGAAAAGGCAGCACATCCAGTTGCCATAACCTCTCCACATTTCTGTAAAGAAGATCATCTGGGTGGTCAGTGGAGATGAAGAAACACTGCTGCACTGGTTCTTGGCCTGTGATACTCATTTCCGCCCCTTGAAGTGCCCAGCCAAGAGCTGTACGAACTGCCACGGGTCCCCCTTTGCTGCCTTGACGAATAGGCTCTTTAGCAGTAATAAGATGAACTTGGTCTGAACCTATGAGCACCAGTGGACGTACCTTGTGAAAGGGCTGTAGTGGAACACCTCTTAGATGTGCATACCGTCTCTGAAGAGTCTGAACTGGGTATGACTGTTCCACCAGATCAATGCCAGAAGCCGTGAATGCTCCAAACACTTGATAGCGTTTCTCTGGTTTACCTCTTGGAGAGATTTCGAAGGTGACCTTTGAGCCATTAAGGTGAGTGGTGTCTGGACGGACTGTACGAAGTGCTAGAGTCTCAGGTTCACCTTTAAGCTGAAGCTGCTGGACAGCAGTAGGTAGGATCATGGTGCGCTGTGCTCCATCATCTAATATAGCATAAGTCTCTATTGTCTTTGCTTCGTGGTGCAAAAGCACAGGCACCACTTTCAGAAGGACTCTGCCTGATGCAATGGATGGCAAAAGGTAGATGCGGCTCTCTGAGGTAGCTGATGATGTATTGGTTGCACGACTTCGGGCCACACCATGGAGCACTTGAAGGTGAATACCACCACAGTCACTGCAGGGTTTCTTCAGAGTACAGGTCTCAGGCGCATGGGAACGGGCACATTTCCAGCAGCGCTTACCCTCTGAAATCCACTTACAAAGATCAGACACTGACTGTTCTTTAATACTACTGCATCGGGTGATGTAGTGTTCTTTACTGCCACAGAAAAGGCAGTTGACTTTGAGGGGGGTCTTCTTCCAAGACACCTTAGGACCGGGGGATGCTGTATCCTCCATGGCTGCTGCACCATGATACAAGGCTGTACTTTGGCTTCTTGGTTTAGATGCACTCTTCTCCTTTGAACCACTGGGATCACGTTCATACTGGTAACGTTGCACTAACCTGCTAGACAATCTCTGTTGCTGAGCTTTGACGTGGAGCCACCCTGCAAAGTCTTGTAGGTTGTACGGGTTAATACTGAGGGAGTTGAGCTTCCCTTGTAACTGGAGAAACTCTATGAAACCATCTCTTAAGTACTTTGGCAGTTTACCAACCAAACGATCCACATGCGAGCAGCAGTTCAACTCCATCCCTCTGGGTCCCTCCAAAGATAACAGCATGCTTACTAAGAGGTGAACACGGAGAGCGAAACTCTGAAAACTGCGTGCATCATTTGGTTTTACCTCTGGTGCTGTGAGGATTGCTGCTATTTCACTCTGCGCCAGCTGATGGGGTTGGCCATATTGTAACTGAAGAGCTTGCATAGCTGCGGAGTACGGGTATGGATGATGGCGGCAGGACTGGCCAATCATTTGTGCCTCAGGCAGTTTAAGGTGTTCCAGCAAGATATGGTACTTGTATTTCTCATCTAGCTCTGCATGAGGTTCAAGAAGATTGTCTAGTGCTAACTTGAGGTTAGCGAATTCCCTTTCGTTGTCATTCACAAAATCAGGAATCTTAGGCTGGGGTGCAGCATGCAAAGGGCGATGAGGCACCAAGTATTCTGATCTCTTCAGTGGCTGGAGAGTGGATGGATGGAGAGAAGTGCCTGCAAGAGTAGGAATGTTCATGGCAGGAACTGAAGCACTGTGCAGGGTTTGAGGCACTGGCGCTAATGGAGGCATTGTCGCATAATGAGGAACTGAAAAACTGAATGCCGGTGGTGCTGCGACAGGTTGTCGTGGAGAAGATGCCACTGTTGTACAGATGTAAGGCACTCCAGGATGCTGGTAGGTTGGCGTGGGAGCTACTAGCTGTGGCTGCACTTGAGGCTGAAATGCAGTTCCCGCGTCATCATAAGGGCAGAACTGTGTATTAAGCAGTAGTGGCAAAGTGTCTGTTCTTGTAACATGTTGGTGTTGGGGCACGGAGGTAGGTAATGTACCAGATGAAAGTGGTGAGTACAAAGGGAGTGAATTGACTGGCTGTATTGGCACGAAACCAGGGTTAAAGTCCTCTGCCTCTACAGTAGGTGTGTTTACATGTATTTGTGTGGCACTCACATGTCCTCGTCCTTTGGTATGTAACTCAATGTCAGGTGACTGTGATGAACAGGAAGAATGACTTGATAAGGGGGATGGATGAGGTGAGTTTCCTGGAGATGATCTCGGGGTTGGTGTGGCAGGCTTTACACTTTGCACCTCTTCTTCACCTTCTTCCATTAGGAATGATGTGATATGTTTCATCAGCTCCTGACGCCGATGCTGTCGTTTTTCATACTGCTTGAGTTTGCTTTGAAGCGCAGCCATGTCAGCAGCTTCATCTCTTTCCTTCTCAGAGATAGACTCCATTAATTCCCTCAGTGAACTCATACTTAATAAGTCTGTGGAGCTTGTAGCTGGATGCTCACCCTGGCTGGAGTCTGGTCGTGATTGACTAAATATGCCCACTGCGGCTGCTGCTCCTCTCTGCTCCACTGGCACCTCTGCTGTAGGTGGGGAGGAAAGAGCAGGTCGGTGATGGCTGTAGTCAAGGAGATACTCCTCCAGATGTTTGGGTGTGCGACGATGCCTTGAGGGTCTGCCTGACATCTCAGCATGAGGGAAAGAGGTAGATCGCTCTTCTGATGACATCACTGCAGTAGTCAATGGCTCCGGCTCGAAGGACCATACATTGGGGATTGCCCCACTGAAAACTGGTGGACTATGCCAGTGGTTCTCAAAGTGGGGTCCGCGGACCCCTGGTGGTCCGCGAGCTAAAGCCAGGGGGTCCGCGAAATAATTTACAACCTAATGTTTTTTTTCCATGCTATATATGAGTCATGTTTTCTTTATCATCTGAAAACATGCTGTTTATTCCTAAGTAACTTATATAAAGCATTTAACATAAAACAATACAAAGTAGACACTTAAAGTTTTCTATAGATAGATAATCTATGTCTTTGCGTCAAGTAGATTAGCTGCTGTTGATTTTGCGGGACGTGCGCCAGAAAGGAGATGAACCCGCATCCGGTTCTTTTCTGTATTTTTAAAAGGCATGACATTTTGTAGTCATTTATAATGTAGCCTATACACAAATAAAAAATGGACACTTTACCGTTTCGGATGATGCACTCTTGTCTTATCTATGACCATAAATAAGAGTATTCCTGTTTCCACTGCTGAGGAAAAATTCCCATGTAATTGCGCGCCGGCGTCTCGCGTGCGCGCACAATAGTCAGTTCTAGCACTGCTACTGTAGATTTGACATTAGAAGTCTGATCATTATCAAAATAAAAGTGCATAGTGACAGGGCCGTAACCACAACTGAGGTTGCAAGGATGCACATCGCGATGATACTCGTCTGAGGTGCTTCAGCAGACTAACAACGATAGCTCGTCAATGTCAAAATGTTTGAGTCGGAGTGAACTCAAAGTTCCCCGCACGACGTTTCAGTCAACGGTCATAAAGTGCGAGATAAGATGTAGGCCTTAATTAACATAAACAGCTGTTTTAGATAAAAGTTTTAAAAAACGACTGAAACAATCAGTTTGCAAAGTATTAATCAAGCTCAACTTTAACAAAGGAAAAAGCAGGTCAATAGAAACATACTGTGCCCATGAGATTAACATTATGGATTCATATATTTAACATATACTGTATGTTTTTTTAGCTAATTACAGTAGCTCAAATTAACAACGCACGCACCTATTAAACATAATGCCATTATCATTGTATTTATAGGCTTATGGGCTTTATTTGTGTGCAGAATAGGCCTAATTATTGAAACATTTCTCTTTTAAGGCCATTCCTGATTGGAATGTGATTGTGTTTTGTGACATCTTGACAAAAAAAAAATGTATGCCACTGACTGACATGCTTCTACTAAATCTATAGTTATCCAATTGTGGGGCCTTAAAACACCTTAAAATGCACATGTGTAGATCAAGAACATCAAAAATTCCTAAGTGAGGGATCCTAACTAAGTGATTCCTAGCAAGAGCACTTTCGTTACCTCAGTAGGCTATTTAGAAATTCCTGCATAGTACCCTGGGTGGAGACCATTCATTTTGTGCAAAAATATTTCATTTGCCTCTCACACATTAACTTTGTGCTCAATAACTGTTATAAATATGAGGGGGGTCCTTGGAATTTTTTTTCCCCTGAAAGGGGTCCCTGGCACCAAAATGTTTGAGAACCCCTGATATGCTATTGACCGCTGCAGAACTCTGGTAAAGGAGTTGGAGTCATCAGAGAGAGTTCAAGTGTTTAATGCACAAGAGTGACCATACTGGTACATGGTAGTTTCTGAAATAAATAACATAACAGAAATAAATATTCACTCACTGAATTATTCAACAACTTAAGATATTACAAACTCAAATATAAACATCTCTGTAAAGTGCACAGATACATGAAATATATTATAAATCAAGAAATATAGGCCTATATGAATCTACAATAAACTGCATAATGCAATTAAATGCAAAACACCGAATGTAAGTTATAGAAATTGAAGGTCTTCATTAGCACTGGCAGTACTAAATGACAGAGAAAATCATTTCAAAGTATTAATTAGTAAATATGAACAAACCGAGCCGCAATGCTAGCGGGATAATCTGCTCGTTAAGCAGGATCAAATTACCGTTAGAAAGATCGCTAAACATAATAAACATTATCTAAATCAGCACAGATCGTCACATTGTATTTCAACTGCAATATTAACAATATACATCGAAGGAAACTTACTTTGTCATAAACTTTCTCTTGCACATGAACGCGTGCACGATATGATCGCTCAACTCGGGTGGCTTAGTGAATAGGCAATTACACTTAGTTCGTAAGTGCTGAGAACGCTGCACTACGTTATCTGCGTACAACGCAACTTAAAACGTCACCCACGTAACCAGCTCAATTTCTAAAGGGAGAGAATTCGCAACACATACTGACAATAAAAATCTAAATGTGGAGTTTTATATTTTTAGCATTTGTTAAGCAACATCATCTATTTTTCATGAACACCATTCTTGAAATAATCAGCCGTTTGAAAGAATAGTTTGAATGAATTAATCAATGTCTCACTCATCAAGACGGTCACCTGCCAGTCTGCCACCACCACCTACTGGCGGTTTAGTGTTGAATGTTTAAAAGTAGCATCATTCTTTCCAACGTTTCTTATATGTAAATTAAAATCAATTTCATAACATTATTTTATGCAATTGTATTTTTTTTTAGTGTAAATGATTTAATTTGATCAACCCCTAGGTTTAACAGCCATATAGTGTCTTATTATTCGAAATAATTGAGTTTATTGATCGAATTTAGGAATTTAAAATGAAAGATGAAGCATACATTTAATAATATTGGGGGATGGATGCCCTTTAACGGTGCAGAAATTACAATATGGTGATTTAAATATCAAAGCTGATTGATCACTCATGAGAATATTATTTCAGAATAAAAAAAATAAAATAAAAAAAATGCTTTCCAATCAGTACTGATGTCATACACCAATCGTCTGTACTCTGTATTGAGCTGCTTCATGTCAATCACTGTATGCTGTTTGCTTTCGAATCAGTACTGTGACGTCATACACCAATCGTCTGTACTCTGAAACAGGCGCGGATATATGGGCGGCCAGATTGACAGGTGGCACACCGAAACAGATTAATAAAAACAATTTGAATTTTTAATTTTCATAATAATAATGAATTAAGTTTTGCCATACGCCCGCCCAACACTTTATATGATATGACAAGCGCTGAGCGCGTCCATCTCTGGCTCAGCACCAGCGAGCGCACAGTTTGAATCTGGCAGTGATGTCATGTCACAGTACATATTTTGTCCAGACTTCGACACCCTTGCAAGGAGAGTTGACGAGGCTCATTGTTCACATGAACACCATGACTTGGTAAGACAAAGAATAGGGCCCGTTCATACGGAATGCCAAAGCTGACTTAATTAAAAATAAATATATACATAAATAAATATACAAAGAAATGTAAAAAAGCAAAAATACAAAAATAAATACATAATTAAATATACAAAGAAATGTAAAAAAGTACAAATAAATGAGTATTTATATTTTTATTTCCATATTTATGTATAATTGTATTTTTTCACACATTTATTTATTTATTTATTTCTACATTTATTCATGTATTTATTTCCACTTCTATTTATTTCCACATTCATTTATGTATTTATGTTTTTATGTCTACATCTATTTATTTTCACATTTATTTATTTCTACATTTATTTATTTCCACATTTAATTATTTCCACATTTATTTATTCCAACATTTCTTCCTCCGTATTCTAATGAGAGCGGCGTGTTTTAACGCAGACATCAGCAATCGACCTCAGAATGGCAGTGCTGAAGCTTTGAGGCCACAGTGACACCTTGTGGTGTGTGACCAAACGAAACGCAAGAGCTGTCCAGGCAATGGGCTATATGCACGCATAAGTTCCGCATTTGACGTAAGGATGCTCGTCCATTTCCGGTTGTGTAGATTAAAGCGGAGGAAAACCGGAGAAAACGGGATTATGGCAGAGTCTTCAATATTTACTGTCCTCCCGTCTTTGAAACGAAACGTACATACGTTTAGATGTAATTTTATATATAGTTATGTTTATTTAATATAATTTTAAAAAGAAGCATAAACACAACGAGGGGTGTCTGTTTTATCTGTTTTTGTGACTAACGTTTCATTAGTATAACCATGGAGTATAAAATTCAATATAAATTCTCGGTATTGCATTGGACTCTATGATCGGCGGAAGTTATCGAGCATCCCTAATGCTTCACCGGTGTTCTGTCGATCTGTCCTACCTTGTCAGATTTTCCTACCGTAGCGCAAAATTATAGCCATATCTATCGGTTCATCCTACCTCGTCGTAAAATCCTACTGAGCGTTTCTGCTTCGCGTCTGTGACTAAGTAGGCCTACATAAAATATTTCAGTGTAACTTTGCCGAATTTTCTTATTAGGCCATGTTACGGTGATTTTACAGTGCAAAGTAACGTTACCTCTTCAGATTGTCCTATGAAATAAACGGTAGGATGATTTTACGTTGCAAAATACCTCATCAGATTGTGCTACCAGTATAAAATAAACAAGTTGTATGATTTTACAGTGCAAAATGCCTCATCAGATTGTCCTACAGTATGAAATAAACGAGTAGTATGATTTTACAGTGCAAAATGCCTCATCAGATTGTCCTACCAGTATAAAATAGACAAGTTGTATGATTTTACAGTGCAAAATGCCTCATCAGATTGTCCTACCAGTATGAAATAAATGAGTAGTAGGATTTTACAGTGCAAAATGCCTCATCAGATTGTCCTACCAGTATGATATACAAGTATAGGACGATTTTACAGTGCAAAATACCTTATCAAATTGTCCTACCAGTATGAAATAAACGAGTAGTATGATTTTACAGTGCAAAATGCCTCATCAGATAGTCCTACCAGTATGAAATAAACGAGTATGATTTTACAGTGCAAAATACCTCATCAGATTGTCCTACCAGTATGAAATAAACGAGTAGTATGATTTTACAGTGCAAAATACCTCATCAGATTGTCCTACTTGTATGAAATAAACGAGTAGTATGATTTTACAGGGCAAAATACCTCATCAAATTGTCCTACCTGTATGAAATAAACGAGTAGTATGATTTTACAGTGCAAAATGCCTCATCAGATTGTCCTACCAGTATGATATACAAGTATAGGACGATTTTACAGTGCAAAATACCTTATCAAATTGTCCTACCAGTATGAAATAAACGAGTAGTATGATTTTACAGTGCAAAATGCCTCATCAGATTGTCCTACCAGTATGATATACAAGTATAGGACGATTTTACAGTGCAAAATGCCTCATCAAATTGTCCTACCAGTATGAAATAAACGAGTAGTATGATTTTACAGTGCAAAATGCCTCATCAGATTGTCCTACCAGTATGAAATAAACGAGTAGTATGATTTTACTGTGCAAAATACCTCATCAGATTGTCCTACTTGTATGAAATAAACGAGTAGTATGATTTTACAGGGCAAAATACCTCATCAAATTGTCCTACCTGTATGAAATAAACGAGTAGTATGATTTTACAGTGCAAAATGCCTCATCAGATTGTCCTACCAGTATTAAATAAACGAGTAGTATGATTTTACAGTGCAAAATACCTCATCAAATTTTCCTACCAGTATTAAATAAACGAGTAGTATGATTTTACAGTGCAAAATACCTCATCAGATTGTCCTACCAGTAAGAAATAAACGAGTAGTATGATTTTACAGTGCAAAATACCTCATCAGATTGTCCTACTTGTATGAAATAAACGAGTAGTATGATTTTACGATGCAAAATGCCTCATCAGATTGCCCTACCAGTATGATATACAAGGGTAGGATGATTTTACAGTGCAAAATACCTAATCAAATTGTCCTACCTGTATGAAATAAATGGGTAGGATGATTTTACAGTGCAAAATACCTCATCAAATTGTCCTACCAGTATGAAATAAACAGGTAGGATGATTTTACGGTGCAAAATACCTCATCAGATTGTCCTGGAAAAATAAACAGACAGGATGATTTGAGAGTCTTAGTTTTTAATCTGTATAGTCCCTGGACAGATGTTACAAATTTACTCTAAACCAGATGATAATGTAAATTGAAATAAGATTGGTTATTGAGATCATTTATAATCAAGCAGATAGAATATATACATAAAGGAGATTTTTAATCAAATTCATTTCAAAATTCAAAATCATGCAACACAGAGGCACAATACAAAACAAGTAAAACAATAAGTTATTAATATAAATATGGACTAAGACTGTTAGCATTGCAAATGATAAAGGCACATACACTCAACTACACACTTTTTGCACTTATACACATTAAGGCTACTGAAGTTGCAACATTTAAAATGTGCCCATCTATTGCAGCTCTCACACTGTACCTGAAAATAAAAGAGATGAATATATATATATATATATATATATATATATATATATATATATATATATATATAAAATTAGTACATTTAAAACAATATAGAATCTGAAAATATGAAAAGAAAAATTACCTTTTCATTTAAATAACAAAATTCTACAAAAAAAAACAAACAAACATGGCACATAAAGTTAAACTATTGTTTTTTGGGTGTGTGTATTGCTTATATTGATAATTTTCAATCATGCTTTCGTTGGGGTCGTCCTCCAGCATGCTGCAAAGCACACAGTACTCCTCTGCATTACCTATACATTTGTTAACATTAAAAAAAGATACATATGAATTCATTGGACAATCATATCATAGTGTACTAAATGTGGAAAAAAAAAATCAAAAATAGATGAATAGTTAGTGGGGGATAGATTAATCAAAATTTGTATGTGATTAACGTTAACTGTAATTACAAACATTACACATTTATTATATTTTATAATGTAATAATTTGATAGTTGATCTCCAAATGAATGCAAAAACAATAGAGAGTATTTCTTTTAAATATTTGTTTAATGGCATGTTTTATGAAACCTGCCGCTGCTGAGAGAGACGCTGATCTCACACGCGTCTCACTCTTTACGATCATTTGATACTTTATTTAATTAAGACTGATCTTATGAGGACACTCGACAAAACGGACATTTTGACATAATCGTGTGTGTTTATATTTTACACCAAACAATCAAATCAATTCCCCGCCAATTCATCAATTTAATGTGAGAGTAAACAGTTCGCATTACTGCTATATATCTTTGTATAGTAATAATTGACATAAATAGTGAAAAACTTACCTCAAATGAAAAAGATCTCGCGCAAGTAGTAAAATATTATGGGCGTGTTGTTCAGCGTGACAAAAATGACGTATTATTGATGTGCGCATGCGCAGTAAGCCTTGGTAGGACAATCTGACGGGTAGGATGGAATGTCAGAACACCTGAAATACCGCCGTGCATAGAGCCCATATCACATTTTAAGTCATGTGTATCACCCTAACTGTAGCCTAGGGTAGGCTAAATAGGGTTAACACACATGAACAGAAACTGCACTTCAACGGGTCTGATAGCAGATACTTGGACATGAAAGCGCGTGAAAGTATCCACTATTTATAACAATGTAAATGCGGTGGATAGGGCTGATAGCTTGCGTTTGGCTTGCATTTATTTTCGATGAGACTCGCGCACAAAACGCGACTCAAAACGCGGTTTACATTCGTTTCCTCATTTCGTATGCATAACTGCGTAAGGAAACGCGAATGTAAACCGCGCATTGAGTCGCGTTTTGTGTGCGAGATACTGCTCTTAGACACTGATTAATCACAAGGCACCAATTTTGAATTATTCTTAAATTAAACAATGGGGCATGTAATCGAGTGAGCCTCGCATCCCACGCCATGCATTCTGTATTAAGATTTTGACTTTTAATGACTTATTGACTTTTGTTCATTTTATTTTACTGATAACAGTGCCTTATTATTATAACTGAGTAGTTTATCGATTAATATTAAGAACTTGACATATATGATGATGTAGCTATAAGCCTACCTATTTAATAAGGTTTGGGGAGATATAATATCAATTATAGGCCTATGGGGAAATATCACCAGGACCATGGGCATGACCGGTGTTCTGTCGATCTGTCCTACCTTGTCAGATTTTCCTACCGTAGCGCAAAATTATAGCCATATCTATCGGTTCATCCTACCTCGTCGTAAAATCCTACTGAGCGTTTCTGCTTCGCGTCTGTGACTAAGTAGGCCTACATAAAATATTTCAGTGTAACTTTGCCGAATTTTCTTATTAGGCCATGTTACGGTGATTTTACAGTGCAAAGTAACGTTACCTCTTCAGATTGTCCTATGAAATAAACGGTAGGATGATTTTACGTTGCAAAATACCTCATCAGATTGTGCTACCAGTATAAAATAAACAAGTTGTATGATTTTACAGTGCAAAATGCCTCATCAGATTGTCCTACAGTATGAAATAAACGAGTAGTATGATTTTACAGTGCAAAATGCCTCATCAGATTGTCCTACCAGTATAAAATAGACAAGTTGTATGATTTTACAGTGCAAAATGCCTCATCAGATTGTCCTACCAGTATGAAATAAATGAGTAGTAGGATTTTACAGTGCAAAATGCCTCATCAGATTGTCCTACCAGTATGATATACAAGTATAGGACGATTTTACAGTGCAAAATACCTTATCAAATTGTCCTACCAGTATGAAATAAACGAGTAGTATGATTTTACAGTGCAAAATGCCTCATCAGATAGTCCTACCAGTATGAAATAAACGAGTATGATTTTACAGTGCAAAATACCTCATCAGATTGTCCTACCAGTATGAAATAAACGAGTAGTATGATTTTACAGTGCAAAATACCTCATCAGATTGTCCTACTTGTATGAAATAAACGAGTAGTATGATTTTACAGGGCAAAATACCTCATCAAATTGTCCTACCTGTATGAAATAAACGAGTAGTATGATTTTACAGTGCAAAATGCCTCATCAGATTGTCCTACCAGTATGATATACAAGTATAGGACGATTTTACAGTGCAAAATACCTTATCAAATTGTCCTACCAGTATGAAATAAACGAGTAGTATGATTTTACAGTGCAAAATGCCTCATCAGATTGTCCTACCAGTATGATATACAAGTATAGGACGATTTTACAGTGCAAAATGCCTCATCAAATTGTCCTACCAGTATGAAATAAACGAGTAGTATGATTTTACAGTGCAAAATGCCTCATCAGATTGTCCTACCAGTATGAAATAAACGAGTAGTATGATTTTACTGTGCAAAATACCTCATCAGATTGTCCTACTTGTATGAAATAAACGAGTAGTATGATTTTACAGGGCAAAATACCTCATCAAATTGTCCTACCTGTATGAAATAAACGAGTAGTATGATTTTACAGTGCAAAATGCCTCATCAGATTGTCCTACCAGTATTAAATAAACGAGTAGTATGATTTTACAGTGCAAAATACCTCATCAAATTTTCCTACCAGTATTAAATAAACGAGTAGTATGATTTTACAGTGCAAAATACCTCATCAGATTGTCCTACCAGTAAGAAATAAACGAGTAGTATGATTTTACAGTGCAAAATACCTCATCAGATTGTCCTACTTGTATGAAATAAACGAGTAGTATGATTTTACGATGCAAAATGCCTCATCAGATTGCCCTACCAGTATGATATACAAGGGTAGGATGATTTTACAGTGCAAAATACCTAATCAAATTGTCCTACCTGTATGAAATAAATGGGTAGGATGATTTTACAGTGCAAAATACCTCATCAAATTGTCCTACCAGTATGAAATAAACAGGTAGGATGATTTTACGGTGCAAAATACCTCATCAGATTGTCCTGGAAAAATAAACAGACAGGATGATTTGAGAGTCTTAGTTTTTAATCTGTATAGTCCCTGGACAGATGTTACAAATTTACTCTAAACCAGATGATAATGTAAATTGAAATAAGATTGGTTATTGAGATCATTTATAATCAAGCAGATAGAATATATACATAAAGGAGATTTTTAATCAAATTCATTTCAAAATTCAAAATCATGCAACACAGAGGCACAATACAAAACAAGTAAAACAATAAGTTATTAATATAAATATGGACTAAGACTGTTAGCATTGCAAATGATAAAGGCACATACACTCAACTACACACTTTTTGCACTTATACACATTAAGGCTACTGAAGTTGCAACATTTAAAATGTGCCCATCTATTGCAGCTCTCACACTGTACCTGAAAATAAAAGAGATGAATATATATATATATATATATATATATATATATATATATATATATATATATATATAAAAATTAGTACATTTAAAACAATATAGAATCTGAAAATATGAAAAGAAAAATTACCTTTTCATTTAAATAACAAAATTCTACAAAAAAAAACAAACAAACATGGCACATAAAGTTAAACTATTGTTTTTTGGGTGTGTGTATTGCTTATATTGATAATTTTCAATCATGCTTTCGTTGGGGTCGTCCTCCAGCATGCTGCAAAGCACACAGTACTCCTCTGCATTACCTATACATTTGTTAACATTAAAAAAAGATACATATGAATTCATTGGACAATCATATCATAGTGTACTAAATGTGGAAAAAAAAAATCAAAAATAGATGAATAGTTAGTGGGGGATAGATTAATCAAAATTTGTATGTGATTAACGTTAACTGTAATTACAAACATTACACATTTATTATATTTTATAATGTAATAATTTGATAGTTGATCTCCAAATGAATGCAAAAACAATAGAGAGTATTTCTTTTAAATATTTGTTTAATGGCATGTTTTATGAAACCTGCCGCTGCTGAGAGAGACGCTGATCTCACACGCGTCTCACTCTTTACGATCATTTGATACTTTATTTAATTAAGACTGATCTTATGAGGACACTCGACAAAACGGACATTTTGACATAATCGTGTGTGTTTATATTTTACACCAAACAATCAAATCAATTCCCCGCCAATTCATCAATTTAATGTGAGAGTAAACAGTTCGCATTACTGCTATATATCTTTGTATAGTAATAATTGACATAAATAGTGAAAAACTTACCTCAAATGAAAAAGATCTCGCGCAAGTAGTAAAATATTATGGGCGTGTTGTTCAGCGTGACAAAAATGACGTATTATTGATGTGCGCATGCGCAGTAAGCCTTGGTAGGACAATCTGACGGGTAGGATGGAATGTCAGAACACCGGTGCTGTTTGAATGGGCATATGATTCTTCTGTGCTCCATGGCGTGAGATGTAGCTCACTGCGTTTACATGAGCCCCTTTTGTTTGATTTAAGAATAATTCAAAATTGATGACTTTATCAGTAGATCAGTAGCTATCTAAGAGCAGCATCCATGTTATATGGGTTGCGTTTTAAACATTTGAATTGTCACCTGTTATGCATACAAAAGGAAACGCCACTGTAAACCACTGAGTCGCGTTTCAAACTGATCATATAGGAGTCAGTGAAATGTGCGCTGGTTTCTCTCCGCGTTCTGCGCTGGTGTGCAAGTCTTATCGACAATAAACGCAAGCTATCAGCTATCCACCGCATGTTATTAATAGTGGATATCACGCACTTTCATGTCCATTGTCCAACTATCAGACCCGTTGAAGGGTCAGGGGATCTCTGGATAATCCGTAATTCGTTTGTAATTATAAAACGAAAATACCGTTTTTCTGTTTTTTGTTTCAAATAGAAAAACCAAATAACCGTTTTTGGTGTCAGAATCAAAAAACGAAAAACAAATTAAAAACTGCCCGATTTTCGTTTTTTGGCGATCATTTTATCGTTATTCATTTTTGAACAAAGAATGAAGTGAGTCTTTGAACTTCTGTCAATTCGTTTTTCGTTTATAAACCAAAAACGTAAGTCACGTGGTCCATTCCTTATTTGGAAGCGAATGTAACCGGAAACACTTTCAAAATAAAAGTAACTACAGTTAGCGAGGTGATGGTAGACTAAAACTGAACTAATATAACATTTTTTAGTACAACTAAAGTAGCACAAGGTGTGAGTAAGACTTTAGTTAACTGAAATAAAAATTCAAACAAATAAAATAATAACTCTGGCTGTTAGGGAGAATTAAACATTTGTAAAACCATTGGTGAATAGGGCCTACAGCTATGTATGCTATGAGCAGGGCTCTGGATTGCAACTCTTTCACTAGCATATATGGCCTAAAATGTTTTACAAGCATAGTGGGTGAGTGAAGACTAAAACCTACTGTAAATGTTATATTATACTTTTATACATTTATAGTTCCTCCTCCAGGTTGTGGTTATTAGCCTCTGCAGTGGACAGATGTAGATTTATCCAGAGCCAGGATGTCACTGTGCAAAAACACAATTTATAAAATATATATTTCATAAATCATATTTTTTTTAAATAAAAAACTGAACTTCACCTGCCTTCCAGCTCCCCTTTCTATCGCTATAATAGCATAGCTGCTAAAAACTCTCTTTATTTTTCCTTTGCAAATTTTTTCCAGTGTAATATTATTATGTTAGTTAAGTAGATTAAATATTTTAACCCTTGTGCATCAATTATATAGAGGACAAAAATGTCCGTGTCAAAAAACTGTCATAGAAATGTGAAGCTTGGAGCACAGACTTAAGTTGGTATCATTTTAAAGAAGACCCATGGCAGATTATTGCTGAAGTAAACTAAAGCTAAATTAAAATAATAAGTAGTAAATCCAAAAAAAAAAGTTATATAGGTATAAGTTTATGAAAATTATTTATAAAAAAACATGATTTATAAAATATACATTTTATAAATCAGGTTGAACTCAAAAACTGCAAGAAAATCAAAGCCATGAATCTGAATAGGTTGTGTTCCAAATTTGAGTTGGATAGGCCTATCTCAAAAAAAATGAGCTTTCAGTAAGAGTTTGTTTGGGTGCAGTAACAGATTTCCCCCACTGGGTGCCAGCAAAACTCCACTGGTGCACACAGTGATTGGATTTTAGATTTGCAAATGAGTTTTTCTCTCTCAAATATTACAAGCACACAAACACATATACACACACAAAAAAATGTATTACACACATACAAACAAACCACACTCTGACATCCACCCACACAATTATCGTTAATAAGCAGAAAACAGGAATAAAGCAATATTTGTTTTATAGGCCAAACCTGGACAACTGGCACCATCTGATAAAAAAAAATAGTAAAAATTAAACTTTTGGAGCCTTGCCAACAGAATAAAAGCCTCTTAACAAAGATTGCATCATTTTATAGTTAAATGACCTTGGGATTAAAAATTGCGGTTTCAATGGGAACCTTTTTGTCCAAAGGGTGCAGATAGGGAGTATTTTGTGTACCTAATGCAAAATCATTATTATTTTTTTTTTTAAGAAAATGGCGGTAAAATAGTAAAATTCCATGAAAATACACACCTGTGCCAAATTAGCATTAACACAGGTTAAGTGATAAAAAAAACTGAAAAGGACAAAAATGTCCATAACGATGCACAAGGGTTAATGCAGCTTGTAGTTCTCATTAGTTATGTAGACCTACTTGTGTGTGAAACCCAGCATTACTCGGTCAAAAATGAACTGGGACTTTCAGATCTTTTAGCGCTTTTGGGGGGTTTAATTCTGTTTGATGAACCACCAGGTAAAGGCAGTGCTCTGTACTTTTGGTACTTGTGTAAAGTAAAATAAAAGTGTTTAGTTTTTTACTTTTAGTTTTTTGGCATTTATTTTTTCTCCCTGGTACTCGTGTCAGGGCCTCCCAGAGTTTCCCCAATACCTGTCCTGGAGGATGTGAGCCTGTGCACTGTGTGCAGGGTTTAAGAACTGATGATAGTAGCAGGACTGGCCCTTTCACCTATCATCACTCTCTCTTCAAATAAATGCTGGACAGGACAAAGCAGAACACCACTCCTTCCTCTGGCACCATAAAAGGGCCTTAATTGTTGTCACTTTCAGATATGTATGGTTTATGTTAAGCCACATCTTTGTGGATTTTGTGGCACTGCTTTTGTGGAATTGGATGATGTCAGCTTATGACTTTAATTACAAATGTACATCATATTGTACAACGGTACAGTGAAGCATGGCTCTGCATTGCAACTCTTTCACTTCCACACACAACCAACACCACACTTTATGTAAAAAAAGATTGGAGAGCATTATTTATTATCTTTAACTTCAGTAGATGTAAAACACTACAAAGGGAATGTGTTGCTCTCAGGAGGAGGCTGTATTTGTACAATGACATCCTGGCTCTGGCTAAATCTACATCTGTCCACTGCAGAGGCTAATAACCACAACCTGGAAGAGGAACTATATAAATGTATCAAAGTATAATATAACCTTATAACATTTACAGTATTTGAGTCTTCACTCACCCACTATGCTTGTAAAACATGTTAGGCCATATATGCTATTGAAAGAGTTGCAATGCAGAGCCCTGCTCATAGCATACATAGCTGTAGGCCCTATTCACCAATGCTCTTACAAATGTTTAATTCTCCCTAACAACCAGAGATATTATTTTATTAATTTTTATTTTAGTTAACTAAAGTGTTTTTCATACACAGTGCTACTTTAGTTGTACTAAAAAAGTTATATTAGTTCAGTTATTAGTCAGTTTTTAATTGGTTTTTCGTTTTTTGATTCTGACACCAAAAACGGTTATTTGGTTTTTCTATTTGAAACAAAAAACAAAAAACGGTATTTTCGTTTCATAATTACAAACGAACTACGGTTTATCCAGAGATCCCCTGACCGTTTTCATTTCACTGCACAGAGGTTAGTTATTGCGTGCATATGCATAACGAGGAACAAGTTATATATGTCATGCAATGCACTGAAACACATCTTAGGTGTTTTCTTTTCATTGCAAAAAGGTTAGTTATTGCGTGGATAGTTATAACGAGTCTGTAGACATCTACACGACACATCTAACTTGTTCCTCGTTATAACTATCCATGCAATAACTAACCTTTGTGCAATGAAAAGAAAACACCAAAGATGTGTTTCAGTGCATTGAACGACACATCTAACTTGCTCGTTATAACTATCCACGCAATAACTAACCTTTGTGCAATGAAAAGAAAACACCTAAGATGTGTTTCAGTGCATTGCATGACATATCAACTTGTTCCTCGTTATGCATATACACGCAATAACTAACCTCTGTGCAATGCAATGAAACACCTAAAATGTGTTTCAGTGCATTGCATGACATATCTAACTTGTTCCTCGTTATAACTATGCACGCAATAACTAAACACTGTGCAATGAAAAGAAAACACCTAAGATGTGTTTCATTGCATTGCACGACATATCTAACTTGTTCCTCGTTATGCACGCAATAACTAACCTCTGTGCAAAGAAAAGAAAACAACTAAGATGCATTTCATTGCATTGCATGACATATCTAACTTGTTCCTTGTTAGAACTATCCACGCAATAACTAACCTCTGTGCAATGAAAAGAAAACACCTAAGATGTGTTTCATTGCATTGCACGACATATCTAACTTGTTCCTCGTTATGCATATGCACGCAATAACTAACTTCTGTGCAATGAAAAGAAAACACCTAAGATGTGTTTCAGTGCATTGCATGACATATCTAATTTGTTCCTCGTTATGCATATACACGCAATAACTAACTTACTATCATATCTAACATATCTAACTTGTTCCTCGTTATGCATAAGCACGCAATAACTAACCTCTGTGCAATGAAAAGAAAACACCTAAGATGTGTTTAATTGCATTGCACGACATATCTAACTTGTTCCTCGTTATGCATATGCAAGCAATAACTAACCTCTGTGCAGTGAAAAGAAAACACCTAAGATGTGTTTCATTGCATTGCATGACATATCTCTTGTTCCTCGTTATGCATATGCACACAATAAATGACCTCTGTGCAATGAAAAGGAAACACCTAAGATGTGTTTCAGTGCATTGCACGACATATCTAACTTGTTCCTCGTTATGCATATGCACGCAATAACTGACCTCTGTGCAGTGAAAAGAAAACACCTAAGATGTGTTTCATTGCATTGCATGACCTATCTAGCTTGTTCCTCGTTATGCATATGCACGCAATAAATGACCTCTGTGCAATGAAAAGAAAACACCTAAGATGTGTTTCAGTGCATTGCACGACATATCTAACTTGTTCCTCGTTATGCATTTACACACAATAACTAACCTCTGTGCAATGAAAAGAAAACACCTAAGATGTGTTTCATTGCATTGCACGACATATCTAACTTGTTCATCGTTATGCATAAGCAGTAAGCACGCAATAACTAACTTCTGTGCATAGAAAAGAAAACACCTAAGATGTGTTCCAGTGCATTGCACGACATATCTAACTTGTTCCTCGTTATGCATAAGCACGCAATAACTAACCTCTGTGCATTGAAAAGAAAACACCTAAGATGTGTTCCAGTGCATTGCATGATAGATATAACTTGTTCCTCGTTATGCATATACACGCAATAACTAACCTCTGTGCAATGAAAAGAAAACCCCTAAGATGTGTTTCAGTGCATTGCATGACATATCTAACTTGGTCCTCGTTAAGCATAAGCACACAACAAATAACCTCTGTGCAATGAAAAGAAAACACCTAAGATGTGTTTCAGTGCATTGAATGACATATCTTACTTGTTCCTCGTTATGCATATGCACGCAATAACTAACCTCTGTGCAGTGAAAAGAAAACACCTAAGATGTGTTTCAGTGCATTGCATGACAGATCTAACTTGTTTCTCGTTATGCATATGCACGCAATAACTCGCTCTGTGCAGTGAAAAGAAAACAACTAAGATGTGTTTCAATGCATTGCATGACCTATCTAACTTGTTCCTCGTTATGTATGCATGCAATAACTATCCTCTGTGCAATGAAAAGAAAACACCTAAGATGTGTTTCATCGCATTGCATGACCTATCTAACTTGTTCCTCGTTATGCATATGCAAGCAATAACTAACCTCTGTGCAGTGAAAAGAAAACACCTAAGATGTGTTTCAGTGCATTGCATGACAGATCTAACTTGTTTTTCGTTATGCATATACACGCAATAACTCGCTCTGTGCAGTGAAAAGAAAACACCTAAGATGTGTTTCAATGCATTGCATGACCTATCTAACTTGTTCCTCGTTATGTATGCATGCAATAACTATCCTCTGTGCAATGAAAAGAAAACACCTAAGATGTGTTTCAGTGCATTGCATGACAGATCTAACTTGTTTTTCGTTATGCATATACACGCAATAACTCGCTCTGTGCAGTGAAAAGAAAACACCTAAGATGTGTTTCAGTGCATTACATGACAGATCTAACTTGTTTCTCGTTATGCATATGCACGCAATAACTCGCTCTGTGCAGTGAAAAGAAAACACCTAAGATGTGTTTCAGTGCATTACATGACATATCTAACTTGTTACTCGTTATGCATATGCACGCAATAACTAACCTCTGTGCAATGAAAAGAAAACACCTAAGATGTGTTTCAATGCATTGCATGACATATCTAACTTGTTCCTCGTTATGTATGCATGCAATAACTATCCTCTGTGCAATGAAAAGAAAACACCTAAGATGTGTTTCATCGCATTGCATGACCTATCTAACTTGTTCCTCGTTATGCATATGCACGCAATAACTAACCTCTGTGCAGTGAAAAGAAAACACCTAAGATGTGTTTCAGTGCATTGCATGACAGATCTAACTTGTTTCTCGTTATGCATATACACGCAATAACTCGCTCTGTGCAGTGAAAAGAAAACACCTAAGATGTGTTTCAGTGCATTGCATGACAGATCTAACTTGTTTCTCGTTATGCATATGCACGCAATAACTCGCTCTGTGCAGTGAAAAGAAAACACCTAAGATGTGTTTCAGTGCATTACATGACATAACTAACTTGTTCCTCGTTATGTATGCATGCAATAACTATCCTCTGTGCAATGAAAAGAAAACACCTAAGATGTGTTTCATTGCATTGCATGATAGATATAACTTGTTTCTCGTTATGCATATCCACGCAAAAACCTCTCTGCAGTGAAAAGAAAACACCTAACATGGGTTTCAGTGCATTGCATGACATATCTAACTTGTTCCTCGTTATGCATATGCACGCTTTAACTAACCTCTGTGCAATGAAAAGAAAACACCTGAGATGTGTTTCGTCGCATTGCATGACATATCTAACTTGTTCCTCGTTGCAATGAAAAGATATAACGTGATTTTGCATGCATTTCTATTTTACAAACTAATTTATTTGTGCACAGACGAGAAAACAACACATGAGCTTTACAGTGCATAGTATAGCTATTGAACTCATTTCTGGTAAAAGGGACCTCAAAAGTTTTTAAGCAATATAAGCTTATTAGACACCTTTTGATGATAAGCTATACAAAGGTTCCTATTTGACCTACTGAACATAGGTTACTATATCATTAGGTTACTATACATTGATATTTACTACTTATGATGTTTTATGAGCAGGAAGATATTTGAACATATACTGAACATATATCTGTCCCACGAGTACCTGATATTGAACTTTCTATACATAAAAAATAGACTACTTCTTATGCTACTTCTTAGACTGCTTTCTAGGCCTAGAGGTTCCTCATTGACCCACAAACATAGTCCTTGCCGACGAGTACTAGGTCTCGAACTTTTTGTATAAATTCTCATAGACTCCTTTTGATGCTTCTTAAGGCATATAGAATGTCCATATCTTAAGTATTTAACTCATGTCTGGTCAAAGGGTCCTCAAAAGTTTTTAAACAAGAAAAACTTTTAGACTCCTTCTGATATTACATGAGCTATAGATAGGTTCCTTTTTGACCTACTGAATATAGTTCTGGCCCACGAGTACTTGATCTTGAACATTCTAAACATACTCATTAACTCCTTTTGATGTTACTGAAGCCATACAAGAGTCCTTATTTTAACTACTGAACATATTTCTGGCTAAGGTGTTCTTTGAAAATCAGGATCAGAATGACCTCTTATCATGTTATTTTAGCCAGACAGATATTTGACCTAAAGACTGTATTTCTTGCCCATGTGTACTTGATCTTGAACTTTCTACATACTCATAGACTCCTTTTGATGGTTCCTAGGCCATATAGAATTGTCCACATCTGACCTATTGAAATTATTTCTGAAAAACTTATGGGCTCCTTTTGATGATATATAAATCAATTGCCAAAAACATTATAAAAACTCTATAGTAATTTGGACACTACCAACCACCTAGAAACACCATAGGAACCACACAGACTACCATAGTAACCACCTAAATCACCCTAGCAACCACCCAGAACACCTTAGCAACACTCTAGCAACCACCTAGCAACCACCCAGAACACCTTAGCAACACCCTACCAAGCAACCAACCCTAGCAACACCCAAGCAACCACCCAGAACACCCTAGCAACCACCTAGCAACACCCTAGTAACCACCCAGAACACCCTAGCAAGACCCTAGCAACCACCCGGAATACCCTAACAACCACCTAGCAACCACCCAGAACACTGTAGCAACCACCGGGAACACCCTAGCAACCGGGTGGTGAGATTTGCCACTGCAAGCAGTACTTCACAATTTCTTCTGGAAATGTGCCATAAATGTGTTACATAGGTCAAAAATTGACCCATGTATAGCTAATACAACATCAGATGGACTCTAGAAGTTTATATTGTTATGGTAAAAGGGTCCTCAAAAGGTTTCAAACAATATAAACATATTGATTAGTTTATATCATATTACATTATATTACAAAAGAATTTATTAGTTAAGAGCTAAATCCAACCGGTTGCTAGGGTGTTCTGGGAGGTTGCTACGGTGTTCTGGGTGGTTGCTAGGTGTTTTTTTAGGGTATTCTGGGTGGTTGCTATGGTGTTGCTATGCGGTTGCTAGGGTATTCTGGGTGGTTGCTAAGGTGTTCTGGGTGGTTGCTAGGGTGTTGCTAGGCGGTTGCTGGGGTATTCTGGGTGGTTGCTATGGTGTTGCTATGTGGTTGCTAGGGTGTTGCTAGGCGATTGCTGGGGTGTTAATGGTGGTTGCTAGGATGTTGCCAGATGGTTGCTGGGGTGTTCTGGTTTGTTTATAGGGTGTTCTGGATGGTTGCTAGGCTGTTGCTTGGTGGTTGCTAGGGTGTTCTGGTTGGTTGGAGATTTACTTCTCATGATGTCATTTCAGCCAGAAAAATATTTTACCTACTGAACATGTTTCTGGTCCAAAAATACTTGATCTTGAACTTTCCACACATACTCACAGACTATGTAATATAACATTCTGATGTTATATTACATAGGTCAATTTTTGACCTCCATGAACACTTTTATGGCCCACGGGTACTTGGATCTGTTGGTTAATATACCAAGAGATTTACATCTCATGATGTCATTTCAGCCAGACAAATATTTGACCTACTGAACATGTTTCTTGCCCAAAAGTACTTGATCTTGAACTTTCCAAACATACTCATAGACTCCAACAGATGATTCCTAAGCCACAGAGAAGTCCATATCTGACATATTGAACTCATTTCGGGTCAAAGGTTTCTCAAAAAGTTTAAAACAATATAGACTTTTAGACTCCTTCTGATGTTAAATTAGATATACATAGGTCAAATTTGACCTCCATGAACACATTTATGGCACATTTCCTGAAGAAAATGTGAAGTGGCAAATCTCAGCACCCGGTTGCTAGGGTGTTCTGGGAGGTTGCTACGGTGTTCTGGGTGGTTGGTAGGTTTTTTTTAGGGTATTCTGGGTGGTTGCTAAGGTGTTGCTATGCGGTTGCTAGGGTATTCTGGGTGGTTGCGAAGGTGTTCTGGTTGGTTGCTAGGGTGTTGCTATGTGGTTGCTAGGGTATTCTGGGTGGTTGCGAAGCTGTTCGGGGTGGTTGCTAGGGTGTTGCTAGGCGGTTGCTAGGGTATTCTGGGTGGTTGCGAAGGTGTTTTGGGTGGTTGCTGGGTTGTTTTGGTTTGTTTCTAGGGTGTTCTGGGTGGTTGCTATGCTGTTGCTTGGTGGTTGCTAGGGTGTTCTGGTTGGTTGGAGATTTATTTCTCATGATGTCATTTCAGCCAGAAAAATATTTTACCTACTAAACATGTTTCTGGCCCAAAAGTACTAGATCTTGAACTTTCCATACATATTCATAGACTATGTAATATAACATTCTGATGTTATACTACATAGGTCAATTTTTGACCTCCATGAATACTTTTATGGCCCACAGGTACTTGATCTGTGGGTTAATATACAGAGAGATTTACATCTCATGATGTCATTTCAGCCAGACAAATATTTGACCTACTGAACATGTTTCTGGCCCAAAAGTTCTTGATCTTGAACTTTCCATACAGACTCATAGACTCCAATAGACGCTTCCTAAGAAGCCATAGAGAAGTCCATATCTGACCTATTGAACTCATTTCTGGTGAAAAGTTCCTCAAAATAGTTTAAAACAATATAAACTTATAGATTCCTTCTGATGTTATATTAGCTATACATAGGTCAATTTTTGACCTCCAGGAACACATTTATGGCCCACGGGTACTTGATCTATGGGTGAGTATACCGAGAGATTTACTTCTCATGATGTAATTTCAGCCAGACAAATATTTGACCTCCTTCTGATGTTATATAAGATATACATTGGTCAATTATATTAGATATATATAGGTCAATTTTTGACCTCCAGGAACACATTTATGTCCCACGGGTACTTGATCTGTGAGTTAATATACCGATAGATTTACTTCTCGTGATGTCATTGAACTCATTTCTGGTCAAAGGTTCCTCAAAAAGTTTAAAACAATGTAAACTTTTAGACTTCTTCTGATGTTAGATTAGATATACATAGATACATTTTTGACCACCAGGAACACATTTATGGCACATTTCCAGAAGAAAATGTGAAGTTGAGCCTGAAGTGGCAAATCTCACCACCCGGTTACCAGGGTGTTCTGTGTGGTTGCTAGGTGGTTGTTAGGGTATTCTGGGTGGTTGCTATGGTGTTTTTATGTGGTTGCTAGGTGCTAATGTTGCTAGGCGGTTGCCAGGTTCATCTATTGGAGTCTATGAGTCTGTATGGAAAGTTCAAGATCAAGAACTTTTGGGCCAGAAACATGTTCAGTAGGTCAAATATTTCTCTGGCTGAAATGACATCATGAGATGTAAATCTCTCTGTATATTAACCCACAGATCAAGTACCCGTGGGCCATAAAAGTATTCATGGAGGTCAAAAATTGACCTATGTAATATAACATCAGAATGTTATATTACATAGTCTATGAATATGTATGGAAAGTTCAAGATCTAGTACTTTTGGGCCAGAAACATGTTTAGTAGGTAAAATATTTTTCTGGCTGAAATGACATCATGAAAAATAAATCTCCAACCAACCAGAACACCCTAGCAACCACCAAGCAACAGCATAGCAACCACCCAGAACAACCCAGCAACCACCCAGAACACCTTCGCAACCACCCAGAATACCCTAGCAACCGCCTTGCAACACCCTAGCAACCACCCAGAACAGCTTCACAACCACCCAGAATACCCTAGCAACCACATAGCAACACCCTAGCAACCACCCAGAACACCTTCGCAACCACCCAGAATACCCTAGCAACCGCATAGCAACACCATAGCAACCACCCAGAATACCCTAAAAAAAACCTACCAACCACCCAGAACACCGTAGCAACCTCCCAGAACACCCTAGCAACCGGGTGCTGAGATTTGCCGCTTCAAGCTCCACTTCACATTTTCTTCAGGAAATGTGCCATAAATGTGTTCATGGAGGTCAAAATTGACCTATGTATATCTAATATAACATCAGAAGGAGTCTAAAAGTCTATATTGTTTTAAACTATTTGAGAAACCCTTGACCAGAAATGAGTTCAATATGTCAGATATGGACTTCTCTATGGCTTCTTAGGAAGCATCTATTGGAGTCTATGAGTCTGTATGGAAAGTTCAAGATCAAGAACTTTTGGACCAGAAACATGTTCAGTAGGTCAAATATTTGTCTGGCTGAAATGACATCATGAGATGTAAATCTCTCTGTACATTAACACACAGATCAAGTACCCGTGGGCCATAAAAGTATTCATGGAGGTCAAAAATTGACCTATGTAATATAACATCAGAATGTTATATTACATAGTCTATGAATATGTATGGAAAGTTCAAGATCTAGTACTTTTGGGCCAGAAACATGTTTAGTAGGTAAAATATTTTTCTGGCTGAAATGACATCATGAGAAATAAATCTCCAACCAACCAGAACACCCTAGCAACCACCAAGCAACAGCATAGCAACCACCCAGAATACCCTAGCAACCGCCTAGCAACACCCTAGCAACCACCCAGAACAGCTTCGCAACCACCCAGAATACACTAGCAACCACATATCAACACCCTAGCAACCACCCAGAACACCTTCGCAACCACCCAGAATACCCTAGCAACCGCATAGCAACACCATAGCAACTACCCAGAATACCCTAAAAAAAAACTACCAACCACCCAAACACGGTAGCAACCTCCCAGAACACCCTAGCAACCGGGTGCTGAGATTTGCCGCTTCAAGCTCCACTTCACATTTTCTTCAGGAAATGTGCCATAAATGTGTTCATGGAGGTCAAAATTGACCTATGTATATCTAATATAACATCAGAAGGAGTCTAAAAGTCTATATTGTTTTAAACTTTTTGAGAAACCTTTGACCAGAAATGAGTTCAATATGTCAGATATGGACTTCTCTGTGGCTTAGGAAGCATCTGTTGGAGTCTATGAGTATGTTTGGAAAGTTCAAGATCAAGTACTTTTGGGCCAGAAACATGTTCAGTAGGTCAAATATTTGTCTGGCTGAAATGACATCATGAGAAATAAATCTCCAACCAACCAGAACACCCTAGCAACCACCAAGCAACAGCATAGCAACCACCCAGAACACCCTAGAAACAAACCAAAAAACAACCAGCAACCACCCAGAACACCTTCGCAAACCACCCAGCAACAAGCTTCGCAACACCACCAGAATACCCTAGCAACCACATAGCAACACCCTAGCAACCACCCAGAACACCTTCGCAACCACCCAGAATACCCTAGCAACCGCATAGCAACACCTTAGCAACCACCCAGAATACCCTAAAAAAAACCTACCAACCACCCAGAACACCGTAGCAACCTCCCAGAACACCCTAGCAACCGGGTGCTGAGATTTGCCGCTTCAAGCTCCACTTCACATTTTCTTCAGGAAATGTGCCATAAATGTGTTCATGGAGGTCAAAATTGACCTATGTATATCTAATATAACATCAGAAGGAGTCTAAAAGTCTATATTGTTTTAAACTTTTTGAGAAACCTTTGACCCGAAATGAGTTCAATATGTCAGATATGGACTTCTCTGTGGCTTAGGAATCATCTGTTGGAGTCTATGAGTATGTTTGGAAAGTTCAAGATCAAGTACTTTTGGGCCAGAAACATGTTCAGTAGGTCAAATATTTGTCTGGCTGAAATGACATCATGAGATGTAAATCTCTTGGTATATTAACCAACAGATCCAAGTACCCGTGGGCCATAAAAGTGTTCATGGAGGTCAAAAATTGACCTATGTAATATAACATCAGAATGTTATATTACATAGTCTGTGAGTATGTGTGGAAAGTTCAAGATCAAGTATTTTTGGACCAGAAACATGTTCAGTAGGTAAAATATTTTTCTGGCTGAAATGACATCATGAGAAGTAAATCTCCAACCAACCAGAACACCCTAGCAACCACCAAGCAACAGCCTAGCAACCATCCAGAACACCCTTAAACAAAAGAACCCCCAGCAACACAGCAAACACCCTAGCAACCACCATTAACACCCACAATCGCCTAGCAAACACCCTAGCAACCACATAGCAACACCATAGCAACCACCCAGAATACCCCAGCAACCGCCTAGCAACACCCTAGCAACCACCCAGAACACCTTCGCAACCACCCAGAATACCCTAGCAACCGCATAGCAACACCATAGCAACCACCCAGAATACCCTAAAAAAACCACCTAGCAACCACCCAGAACACCGTAGCAACCTCCCAGAACACCCTAGCAACCGGGTGCTGAGATTTGCCGCTTCAAGCTCCACTTCATATTTTCTTCTGGAAATGTGCCATAAATGTGTTCCTGGTGGTCAAAAATTGATCTATGTATATCTAATATAACATCAGAAGAAGTCTAAAAGTTTACATTGTTTTAAACTTTTTGAGGAACCTTTGACAAGAAATGAGTTCAATGAGATCACGAGAAGTAAATCTATCGGTATATTAACCCACAGATCAAGTACCCGTGGGACATAAATGTGTTCCTGGAGGTCAAAAATTGACCTATGTATAGCTAATATAACATCAGAAGGAATCTATAAGTTTATATTGTTTTAAACTATTTGAGAAACCTTTGACCAGAAATGAGTTCAATATGTCAGATATGGACTTCTCTATGGCTTCTTAGGAAGCATCTATTGGAGTCTATGAGTCTGTATGGAAAGTTCAAGATCAAGAACTTTTGGGCCAGAAACATGTTCAGTAGGTCAAATATTTGTCTGGCTGAAATGACATCATGAGATGTAAATCTCTCGGTATATTCCAGATCAAGTACCCGTGGGCCATAAAAGTATTCATGGAGGTCAAAAATTGACCTATGTAATATAACATCAGAATGTTATATTACATAGTCTATGAATATGTATGGAAAGTTCAAGATCTAGTACTTTTGGGCCAGAAACATGTTTAGTAGGTAAAATATTTTTCTGGCTGAAATGACATCATGAGAAATAAATCTCCAACCAACCAGAACACCCTAGCAACCACCAAGCAACATCATAGCAACCACCCAGAACACCCTAGAAACAAACCAGAACACCCAGCAACCACCCAGAACACCTTCGCAACCACCCAGAATACCCTAGCAACCACATAGCAACACCCTAGCAACCACCCAGAACACCTTCGCAACCACCCAGAATACCCTAGCAACCGCATAGCAACACCATAGCAACCACCCAGAATACCCTAAAAAAAAAACTACCAACCACCCAGAACACCGTAGCAACCTCCCAGAACACCCTAGCAACCGGGTGCTGAGATTTGCCGCTTCAAGCTCCACTTCACATTTTCTTCAGGAAATGTGCCATAAATGTGTTCATGGAGGTCAAATTTGACCTATGTATATCTAATTTAACATCAGAAGGAGTCTAAAAGTCTATATTGTTTTAAACTTTTTGAGAAACCTTTGACCAGAAATGAGTTCAATATGTCAGATATGGACTTCTCTGTGGCTTAGGAATCATCTGTTGGAGTCTATGAGTATGTTTGGAAAGTTCAAGATCAAGTACTTTTGGGCCAGAAACATGTTCAGTAGGTCAAATTTTTGTCTGGCTGAAATGACATCATGAGAAGCAAATCTCTCGGTATAATAACCCACATACCAAGGACCCGTGGGCCATAAAAGTGTTCCTGGAGGTCAAACATTGACCTATGTAATATAACATCAGAAGGAGTCTATAAGTTTATATCGTTTTTAAAATTTTTGAGGAACCTTTGACCAGAAATTAGTTCAAAAGGTCAGATATGGACTTGTCCATGGCTTAGGAAGCATTTATTGGAGTCTATGAGTATGTATGGAAAGTTCAAGATCAAGTACTTTTGGGCCAGAAATATGTTCAGTAGGTCAAATATCTTTCTGGCTGAAATAACATCATGAGAAGGATCAATTATTTACCCATAGGCTAGAAACATGTTCAGTAGGTCAAAAAGGAACCTATGTATATAACATCAAATTGAGTCTATCAGTTGATATTATTTAAAAACATTTGAGGAAACATAGACCAGAAATTAGTACAATAGGTCAGATATGGACTTCTCTTGGCTTAGAATCAAGTACCCGTGAGCCAGAAATATGTTCACTAGGACAAAAAGGAACCTATCTATAGCTTACAAATCATCAAAAGTCAATAAGTTAATATTTATTAAAACCTTTGAGGACCCTTTGACTCTTTCGCATGGATTCTACTACTAATTCTTTTGTGCACTGACGAAAAAACATCACTTGAGCGGTCGTGCAATGCAATAACTTACTCGTTCCTTTGTGCAACAGAGGAACGCATTCAATATCTAACTCATTCCGTTGTTCAACGAAAACACATCTAACGTCTAACGTTGTGCATTAAAGAATATGCACGCAATAACTAACATGTTTCTCTGTGCAATGAAAAGAAAACACCTAATATCTAGTTTCATTGGATGCATGAATGAAAAGCAATTGTATGAAAATGAATTCTTTGCAATGAAAAGAAAAGATAAAACACGCGTGCTTTTCCATGCATTTCCATTCTACAACTAATTAATTTCTGTTTTGACTTGTTCCTTGTGCAACGAAGAGATTTGCAATGCTTGTGCTTTAGGATTGCATTGCACATGCACACGATAACTAACCTCTGTCCAATGAAAAGAAAACACCTAAGATGTGTTTCATTGCATTGCATGACATATCTAACTTGTTCCTCGTTATGCATATGCACGCAATAACTAACCTCTGTGCAGTGAAAAGAAAACACCTAAGATGTGTTTCAGTGCATTGCATGACAGATCTAACTTGTTTCTCGTTATGCATATACACGCAATAACTCGCTCTGTGCAGTGAAAAGAAAACACCTAAGATGTGTTTCAGTGCATTGCATGACAGATCTAACTTGTTTCTCGTTATGCATATGCACGCAATAACTCGCTCTGTGCAGTGAAAAGAAAACAACTAAGATGTGTTTCAATGCATTGCATGACCTATCTAACTTGTTCCTCGTTATGTATGCATGCAATAACTATCCTCTGTGCAATGAAAAGAAAACACCTAAGATGTGTTTCATCGCATTGCATGACCTATCTAACTTGTTCCTCGTTATGCATATGCACGCAATAACTAACCTCTGTGCAGTGAAAAGAAAACACCTAAGATGTGTTTCAGTGCATTGCATGACAGATCTAACTTGTTTCTCGTTATGCATATGCACGCAATAACTCGCTCTGTGCAGTGAAAAGAAAACACCTAAGATGTGTTTCAGTGCATTGCATGACAGATCTAACTTGTTTCTCGTTATGCATATGCACGCAATAACTCGCTCTGTGCAGTGAAAAGAAAACAACTAAGATGTGTTTCAATGCATTGCATGACCTATCTAACTTGTTCCTCGTTATGTATGCATGCAATAACTATCCTCTGTGCAATGAAAAGAAAACACCTAAGATGTGTTTCATCGCATTGCATGACCTATCTAACTTGTTCCTCGTTATGCATATGCACGCAATAACTAACCTCTGTGCAGTGAAAAGAAAACACCTAAGATGTGTTTCAGTGCATTGCATGACAGATCTAACTTGTTTTCGTTATGCATATGCACGCAATAACTCGCTCTGTGCAGTGAAAAGAAAACACCTAAGATGTGTTTCAGTGCATTACATGACATATCTAACTTGTTACTCGTTATTCATATGCACGCAATAACTAACCTCTGTGCAATGAAAAGAAAACACCTAAGATGTGTTTCATTGCATTGCATGACATATCTAACTTGTTCCTCGTTATGCATATGCACGCAATAACCTCTGTGCAATGAAAAGAAAACAACTAAGATGTGTTTCAATGCATTGCATGACCTAATCTAACTTGTTCCTCGTTATGTATGCATGCAATAACTATCATCTGTGCAATGAAAAGAAAACACCTAAGATGTGTTTCATCGCATTGCATGACCTATCTAACTTGTTCCTCGTTATGCATATGCACGCAATAACTAACCTCTGTGCAGTGAAAAGAAAACACCTAAGATGTGTTTCAGTGCATTGCATGACAGATCTAACTTGTTTCTCGTTATGCATATACACGCAATAACTCGCTCTGTGCAGTGAAAAGAAAACACCTAAGATGTGTTTCAGTGCATTGCATGACAGATCTAACTTGTTTCTCGTTATGCATATGCACGCAATAACTCGCTCTGTGCAGTGAAAAGAAAACACCTAAGATGTGTTTCAGTGCATTGCATGACATATCTAACTTGTTACTCGTTATTCATATGCACGGAATAACTAACCTCTGTGCAATGAAAAGAAAATACCTAAGATGTGTTTCATTGCATTGCATGACATATCTAACTTGTTCCTCGTTATGTATGCATGCAATAACTATCCTCTGTGCAATGAAAAGAAAACACCTAAGATGTGTTTCATTGCATTGCATGATAGATATAACTTGTTTCTCGTTATGCATATGCACGCAAATAGCTAACCTTTCTGCAGTGAAAAGAAAACACCTAACATGGGTTTCAGTGCATTGCATGACATATCTAATTTGTTCCTCGTAATGCATATGCACGTAATAACTAACCTCTGTGTAATAAAAAGAAAACACCTAAGATGTGTTTCATTGCATTGCATGATAGATATAACTTGTTTCTCGTTATGCATATGCACGCAAATAAGTAACCTCTCTGCAGTGAAAAGAAAACACCTAACATGGGTTTCAGTGCATTGACATATCTAACTTGTTCCTCGTTATGCATATGCACGTAATAACTAACCTCTGTGCAATAAAAAGAAAACACCTAAGATGTGTTTCATTGCATTGCATGATAGATATAACTTGTTTCTCGTTATGCATATCCACGCAAAAACCTCTCTGCAGTGAAAAGAAAACACCTAACATGGGTTTCAGTGCATTGCATGACATATCTAACTTGTTCCTCGTTATGCATATGCACGCTTTAACTAACCTCTGTGCAATGAAAAGAAAACACCTGAGATGTGTTTCGTCGCATTGCATGACATATCTAACTTGTTCCTCGTTGCAATGAAAAGATATAACGTGATTTTGCATGCATTTCTATTTTACAAACTAATTTATTTGTGCACAGACGAGAAAACAACACATGAGCTTTACAGTGCATAGTATAGTTATTGAACTCATTTCTGGTAAAAGGGACCTCAAAAGTTTTTAAGCAATATAAGCTTATTAGACACCTTTTGATGATATATAAGCTATACAAAGGTTCCTATTTGACCTACTGAACATAGGTTACTATATCATTAGGTTACTATACATTGATATTTACTACTTATGATGTTTTATGAGCAGGAAGATATTTGAACATATCCTGAACATATATCTGTTCCACGAGTACCTGATATTGAACTTTCTATACATAAAAAATAGACTACTTCTTATGCTACTTCTTAGACTGCTTTCTAGGCCTAGAGGTTCCTCATTGACCCACAAACATAGTCCTTGCCGACGAGTACTAGGTCTCGAACTTTTTGTATAAATTCTCATAGACTCCTTTTGATGCTTCTTAAAGCATATAGAATGTCCATATCTTAAGTATTTAACTCATGTCTGGTCAAAGGGTCCTCAAAAGTTTTTAAACAAGAAAAACTTTTAGACTCCTTCTGATATTACATGAGCTATAGATAGGTTCCTTTTTGACCTACTGAATATAGTTCTGGCCCACGAGTACTTGATCTTG
This sequence comes from Pimephales promelas, assembly GCF_016745375.1. The sequence goes on along the minus strand of NW_024121207.1, from coordinate 340,144 downwards.
AACATTCTAAACATACTCATTAACTCCTTTTGATGTTACTGAAGCCATACAAGAGTCCTTATTTTAACTACTGAACATATTTCTGGCTAAGGTGTTCTTTGAAAATCAGGATACTATACAGAATGACCTCTTATCATGTTATTTTAGCCAGACAGATATTTGACCTAAAGACTGTATTTCTTGCCCATGTGTACTTGATTTTGAACTTTCTACATACTCATAGACTCCTTTTGATGGTTCCTAGGCCATATAGAATTGTCCACATCTGACCTATTGAAATTATTTCTGAAAAACTTATGGGCTCCTTTTGATGATATATAAATCAATTGCCAAAAACATTATAAAAACTCTATAGTAATTTGGACACTACCAACCACCTAGAAACACCATAGGAACCACACAGACTACCATAGTAACCACCTAAATCACCCTAGCAACCACACAGAACACCTTAGCAACACTCTAGCAACCACCTAGCAACCACCCAGAACACCTTAGCAACACCCTACCAAGCAACCAACCCTAGCAACACCCAAGCAACCACCCAGAACACCCTAGCAACCACCTAGCAACACCCTAGTAACCACCCAGAACACCCTAGCAACACCCTAGCAACCACCCGGAATACCCTAACAACCACCTAGCAACCACCCAGAACACTGTAGCAACCACCGGGAACACCCTAGCAACCGGGTGGTGAGATTTGCCACTGCAAGCAGTACTTCACAATTTCTTCTGGAAATGTGCCATAAATGTGTTACATAGGTCAAAAATTGACCCATGTATAGCTAATACAACATCAGATGGACTCTAGAAGTTTATATTGTTATGGTAAAAGGGTCCTCAAAAGGTTTCAAACAATATAAACATATTGATTAGTTTATATCATATTACATTATATTACAAAAGAATTTATTAGTTAAGAGCTAAATCCAACCGGTTGCTAGGGTGTTCTGGGAGGTTGCTACGGTGTTCTGGGTGGTTGCTAGGTGTTTTTTTAGGGTATTCTGGGTGGTTGCTATGGTGTTGCTATGCGGTTGCTAGGGTATTCTGGGTGGTTGCTAAGGTGTTCTGGGTGGTTGCTAGGGTGTTGCTAGGCGGTTGCTGGGGTATTCTGGGTGGTTGCTATGGTGTTGCTATGTGGTTGCTAGGGTGTTGCTAGGCGATTGCTGGGGTGTTAATGGTGGTTGCTAGGGTGTTGCCAGATGGTTGCTGGGGTGTTCTGGTTTGTTTATAGGGTGTTCTGGATGGTTGCTAGGCTGTTGCTTGGTGGTTGCTAGGGTGTTCTGGTTGGTTGGAGATTTATTTTTCATGATGTCATTTCAGCCAGAAAAATATTTTACCTACTAAACATGTTTCTGGCCCAAAAGTACTAGATCTTGAACTTTCCATACATATTCATAGACTATGTAATATAACATTCTGATGTTATATTACATAGGTCAATTTTTGACCTCCATGAATACTTTTATGGCCCACGGGTACTTGATCTGTGTGTTAATGTACCGAGAGATTTACATCTCATGATGTCATTTCAGCCAGACAAATATTTGACCTACTGAACATGTTTCTGGCCCAAAAGTACTTGATCTTGAACTTTCCAAACATACTCATAGACTCCAACAGATGATTCCTAAGCCACAGAGAAGTCCATATCTGACATATTGAACTCATTTCGGGTCAAAGGTTTCTCAAAAAGTTTAAAACAATATAGACTTTTAGACTCCTTCTGATGTTAAATTAGATATACATAGGTCAAATTTGACCTCCATGAACACATTTATGGCACATTTCCTGAAGAAAATGTGAAGTGGAGCTTGAAGCGGCAAATCTCAGCACCCGGTTGCTAGGGTGTTCTGGGAGGTTGCTACGGTGTTCTGGGTGGTTGGTAGGTTTTTTTTAGGGTATTCTGGGTGGTTGCTAAGGTGTTGCTATGCGGTTGCTAGGGTATTCTGGGTGGTTGCGAAGGTGTTCTGGTTGGTTGCTAGGGTGTTGCTATGTGGTTGCTAGGGTATTCTGGGTGGTTGCGAAGGTGTTTTGGGTGGTTGCTGGGTTGTTTTGGTTTGTTTCTAGGGTGTTCTGGGTGGTTGCTATGCTGTTGCTTGGTGGTTGCTAGGGTGTTCTGGTTGGTTGGAGATTTATTTCTCATGATGTCATTTCAGCCAGAAAAATATTTTACCTACTAAACATGTTTCTGGCCCAAAAGTACTAGATCTTGAACTTTCCATACATATTCATAGACTATGTAATATAACATTCTGATGTTATACTACATAGGTCAATTTTTGACCTCCATGAATACTTTTATGGCCCACAGGTACTTGATCTGTGGGTTAATATACAGAGAGATTTACATCTCATGATGTCATTTCAGCCAGACAAATATTTGACCTACTGAACATGTTTCTGGCCCAAAAGTTCTTGATCTTGAACTTTCCATACAGACTCATAGACTCCAATAGACGCTTCCTAAGAAGCCATAGAGAAGTCCATATCTGACCTATTGAACTCATTTCTGGTGAAAAGTTCCTCAAAATAGTTTAAAACAATATAAACTTATAGATTCCTTCTGATGTTATATTAGCTATACATAGGTCAATTTTTGACCTCCAGGAACACATTTATGGCCCACGGGTACTTGATCTATGGGTGAGTATACCGAGAGATTTACTTCTCATGATGTAATTTCAGCCAGACAAATATTTGACCTCCTTCTCATGTTATATAAGATATACATTGGTCAATTATATTAGATATATATAGGTCAATTTTTGACCTCCAGGAACACATTTATGTCCCACGGGTACTTGATCTGTGAGTTAATATACCGATAGATTTACTTCTCGTGATGTCATTGAACTCATTTCTGGTCAAAGGTTCCTCAAAAAGTTTAAAACAATGTAAACTTTTAGACTTCTTCTGATGTTAGATTAGATATACATAGATACATTTTTGACCACCAGGAACACATTTATGGCACATTTCCAGAAGAAAATGTGAAGTTGAGCCTGAAGTGGCAAATCTCACCACCCGGTTACCAGGGTGTTCTGTGTGGTTGCTAGGTGGTTGTTAGGGTATTCTGGGTGGTTGCTATGGTGTTTTTATGTGGTTGCTAGGTGCTAATGTTGCTAGGCGGTTGCCAGGGTCATCTATTGGAGTCTATGAGTCTGTATGGAAAGTTCAAGATCAAGAACTTTTGGGCCAGAAACATGTTCAGTAGGTCAAATATTTCTCTGGCTGAAATGACATCATGAGATGTAAATCTCTCTGTATATTAACCCACAGATCAAGTACCCGTGGGCCATAAAAGTATTCATGGAGGTCAAAAATTGACCTATGTAATATAACATCAGAATGTTATATTACATAGTCTATGAAAATGTATGGAAAGTTCAAGATCTAGTACTTTTGGGCCAGAAACATGTTTAGTAGGTAAAATATTTTTCTGGCTGAAATGACATCATGAAAAATAAATCTCCAACCAACCAGAACACCCTAGCAACCACCAAGCAACAGCATAGCAACCACCCAGAACAAACCAGCAACCACCCAGAACACCTTCGCAACCACCCAGAATACCCTAGCAACCGCCTTGCAACACCCTAGCAACCACCCAGAACAGCTTCACAACCACCCAGAATACCCTAGCAACCACATAGCAACACCCTAGCAACCACCCAGAACACCTTCGCAACCACCCAGAATACCCTAGCAACCGCATAGCAACACCATAGCAACCACCCAGAATACCCTAAAAAAAACCTACCAACCACCCAGAACACCGTAGCAACCTCCCAGAACACCCTAGCAACCGCATAGCAACACCATAGCAACCACCCAGAATACCCTAAAAAAAACCTACCAACCACCCAGAACACCGTAGCAACCTCCCAGAACACCCTAGCAACCGGGTGCTGAGATTTGCCGCTTCAAGCTCCACTTCACATTTTCTTCAGGAAATGTGCCATAAATGTGTTCATGGAGGTCAAATTTGACCTATGTATATCTAATATAACATCAGAAGGAGTCTAAAAGTCTATATTGTTTTAAACTATTTGAGAAACCCTTGACCAGAAATGAGTTCAATATGTCAGATATGGACTTCTCTATGGCTTCTTAGGAAGCATCTATTGGAGTCTATGAGTCTGTATGGAAAGTTCAAGATCAAGAACTTTTGGACCAGAAACATGTTCAGTAGGTCAAATATTTGTCTGGATGAAATGACATCATGAGATGTAAATCTCTCGGTACATTAACACACAGATCAAGTACCCGTGGGCCATAAAAGTATTCATGGAGGTCAAAAATTGACCTATGTAATATAACATCAGAATGTTATATTACATAGTCTATGAATATGTATGGAAAGTTCAAGATCTAGTACTTTTGGGCCAGAAACATGTTTAGTAGGTAAAATATTTTTCTGGCTGAAATGACATCATGAGAAATAAATGTCCAACCAACCAGAACACCCTAGCAACCACCAAGCAACATCATAGCAACCACCCAGAACACCCTAGAAACAAACCAAAACAACCCAGCAACCACCCAGAACACCTTCGCAACCGTCCAGAATACCCTAGCAACCGCCTAACAACACCCTAGCAACCACCCAGAACAGCTTCGCAACCACCCAGAATACACTAGCAACCACATATCAACACCCTAGCAACCACCCAGAACACCTTCGCAACCACCCAGAATACCCTAGCAACCGCATAGCAACACCATAGCAACTACCCAGAATACCCTAAAAAAAAACTACCAACCACCCAAAACACGGTAGCAACCTCCCAGAACACCCTAGCAACCGGGTGCTGAGATTTGCCGCTTCAAGCTCCACTTCACATTTTCTTCAGGAAATGTGCCATAAATGTGTTCATGGAGGTCAAAATTGACCTATGTATATCTAATATAACATCAGAAGGAGTCTAAAAGTCTATATTGTTTTAAACTTTTTGAGAAACCTTTGACCAGAAATGAGTTCAATATGTCAGATATGGACTTCTCTGTGGCTTAGGAAGCATCTGTTGGAGTCTATGAGTATGTTTGGAAAGTTCAAGATCAAGTACTTTTGGGCCAGAAACATGTTCAGTAGGTCAAATATTTGTCTGGCTGAAATGACATCATGAGAAATAAATCTCCAACCAACCAGAACACCCTAGCAACCACCAAGCAACAGCATAGCAACCACCCAGAACACCCTAGAAACAAACCAAAACAACCCAGCAACCACCCAGAACACCTTCGCAACCACCCAGAATACCCTAGCAACCGCCTTGCAACACCCTAGCAACCACCCCGAACAGCTTCGCAACCACCCAGAATACCCTAGCAAGCACATAGCAACACCCTAGCAACCACCCAGAACACCTTCGCAACCACCCAGAATACCCTAGCAACCGCATAGCAACACCTTAGCAACCACCCAGAATACCCTAAAAAAAACCTACCAACCACCCAGAACACCGTAGCAACCTCCCAGAACACCCTAGCAACCGGGTGCTGAGATTTGCCGCTTCAAGCTCCACTTCACATTTTCTTCAGGAAATGTGCCATAAATGTGTTCATGGAGGTCAAAATTGACCTATGTATATCTAATATAACATCAGAAGGAGTCTAAAAGTCTATATTGTTTTAAACTTTTTGAGAAACCTTTGACCCGAAATGAGTTCAATATGTCAGATATGGACTTCTCTGTGGCTTAGGAATCATCTGTTGGAGTCTATGAGTATGTTTGGAAAGTTCAAGATCAAGTACTTTTGGGCAAGAAACATGTTCAGTAAGTCAAATATTTGTCTGGCTGAAATGACATCATGAGATGTAAATCTCTTGGTATATTAACCAACAGATCCAAGTACCCGTGGGCCATAAAAGTGTTCATGGAGGTCAAAAATTGACCTATGTAATATAACATCAGAATGTTATATTACATAGTCTGTGAGTATGTGTGGAAAGTTCAAGATCAAGTATTTTTGGACCAGAAACATGTTCAGTAGGTAAAATATTTTTCTGGCTGAAATGACATCATGAGAAGTAAATCTCCAACCAACCAGAACACCCTAGCAACCACCAAGCAACAGCCTAGCAACCATCCAGAACACCCTATAAACAAACCAGAACACCCCAGCAACCATCTGGCAACACCCTAGCAACCACCATTAACACCCCAGCAATCGCCTAGCAACACCCTAGCAACCACATAGCAACACCCTAGCAACCACCCAGAACACCTTCGCAACCACCCAGAATACCCTAGCAACCGCATAGCAACACCATAGCAACCACCCAGAATACCCTAAAAAAAACCACCTAGCAACCACCCAGAACACCGTAGCAACCTCCCAGAACACCCTAGCAACCGGGTGCTGAGATTTGCCGCTTCAAGCTCCACTTCATATTTTCTTCTGGAAATGTGCCATAAATGTGTTCCTGGTGGTCAAAAATTGATCTATGTATATCTAATATAACATCAGAAGAAGTCTAAAAGTTTACATTGTTTTAAACTTTTTGAGAAACCTTTGACAAGAAATGAGTTCAATGAGATCACGAGAAGTAAATCTATCGGTATATTAACCCACAGATCAAGTACCCGTGGGACATAAATGTGTTCCTGGAGGTCAAAAATTGACCTATGTATAGCTAATATAACATCAGAAGGAATCTATAAGTTTATATTGTTTTAAACTATTTTGAGGAACTTTTCACCAGAAATGAGTTCAATAGGTCAGATATGGACTTCTCTATGGCTTCTTAGGAAGCATCTATTGGAGTCTATGAGTCTGTATGGAAAGTTCAAGATCAAGAACTTTTGGGCCAGAAACATGTTCAGTAGGTCAAATATTTCTCTGGCTGAAATGACATCATGAGATGTAAATCTCTCTGTATATTAACCCACAGATCAAGTACCCGTGGACCATAAAAGTATTCATGGAGGTCAAAAATTGACCTATGTAATATAACATCAGAATGTTATATTACATAGTCTATGAATATGTATGGAAAGTTCAAGATCTAGTACTTTTGGGCCAGAAACATGTTTAGTAGGTAAAATATTTTTCTGGCTGAAATGACATCATGAGAAATAAATCTCCAACCAACCAGAACACCCTAGCAACCACCAAGCAACATCATAGCAACCACCCAGAACACCCTAGAAACAAACCAAAACAACCCAGCAACCACCCAGATCACCTTCGCAACCGTCCAGAATACCCTAGCAACCGCCTAGCAACACCCTAGCAACCACCCAGAACAGCTTCGCAACCACCCAGAATACACTAGCAACCACATATCAACACCCTAGCAACCACCCAGAACACCTTCGCAACCACCCAGAATACCCTAAGAACCGCATAGCAACGCCATAGCAACCACCAAGAATACCCTAAAAAAAAACACCCAGCAACCACCCAGAACACCGTAGCAACCTCCCAGAACAACCTAGCAACCGGGTGCTGAGATTTGCCGCTTCAAGCACTTCACATTTTCTTCTGGAAATGTGCCATAAATGTGTTCATGGAGGTCAAAATTGACCTATGTATATCTAATATAACATCAGAAGGAGTCTAAAAGTTTATATTGTTTTAAACTTTTTGAGAAATCTTTGACCAGAAATTAGTTCAATATGTCAGATATGGACTTCTCTATGGCTTAGGAAGCATCTGTTGGAGTCTATGAGTATGAATGGAAAGTACAAGGTCAAGTACTTTTGGGCCAGATATATGTTCAGTAGGTCAAATATATTTATGGCTGAAATTACATCATGAGAAGCAAAGCTCTCGGTACATTAACCCAAACATCAAATACCCGTGGACCATAACTGGTTTCTGAAGGTCAAAAATTGACCTATGTATAGCTAATGTAACATCAGGAGTCTATAAGTTTATATTGTTTAAAACCTTTTGAGGATCCTTTGACCAGAAATGAGTTCAATAGGTCAGATATGGACTTCTCTATGGCTTAGAAAGCATCTGTTGAGTCTATGAGTATGTTTGGAAAGTTCAAGATCAAGTACTTTTGGGCCAGAAACATGTTCAGTAGGTCAAATTTTTGTCTGGCTGAAATGACATCATGAGAAGTAAATCTCTCGGTATAATAACCCACATACCAAGGACCCGTGGGCCATAAAAGTGTTCCTGGAGGTCAAAAATTGACCTATGTAATATAACATCAGAAGGAGTCTATAAGTTTATATCGTTTTAAAGTTTTTGAGGAACCTTTGACCAGAAATTAGTTCAAAAGGTCAGATATGGACTTGTCCATGGCTTAGGAAGCATTTATTGGAGTCTATGAGTATGTATGGAAAGTTCAAGATCAAGTACTTTTGGGCCAGAAATATGTTCAGTAGGTCAAATATCTTTCTGGCTGAAATAACATCATGAGAAGGATCAATTATTTACCCATAGGCTAGAAACATGTTCAGTAGGTCAAAAAGGAACCTATGTATATAACATCAAATTGAGTCTATCAGTTGATATTATTTAAAAACATTTGAGGAAACATAGACCAGAAATTAGTACAATAGGTCAGATATGGACTTCTCTTTGGCTTAGAATCAAGTACCCGTGAGCCAGAAATATGTTCACTAGGACAAAAAGGAACCTATCTATAGCTTACAAATCATCAAAAGTCAATAAGTTAATATTTATTAAAACCTTTGAGGACCCTTTGACTCTTTCGCATGGATTCTACTACTAATTCTTTTGTGCACTGACGAAAAAACATCACTTGAGCGGTCGTGCAATGCAATAACTTACTCGTTCCTTTGTGCAACAGAGGAACGCATTCAATATCTAACTCATTCCGTTGTTCAACGAAAACACATCTAACGTCTAACGTTGTGCATTAAAGAATATGCACGCAATAACTAACATGTTTCTCTGTGCAATGAAAAGAAAACACCTAATATCTAGTTTCATTGGATTGCATGAATGAAAAGCAATTGTATGAAATGAATTCTTTGCAATGAAAAGAAAAGATAAAACACGCGTGCTTTTCCATGCATTTCCATTCTACAACTAATTAATTTCTGTTTTGACTTGTTCCTTGTGCAACGAAGAGATTTGCAATGCTTGTGCTTTAGGATTGCATTGCATATGCACACGAGAACTAACCTCTGTCCAATGAAAAGAAAACACCTAAGATGTGTTTCATTGCATTGCATGACATATCTAACTTGTTCCTCGTTATACATATGCACGCAATAACTAACCTCTGTGCAGTGAAAAGAAAACACCTAAGATGTGTTTCAGTGCATTGCATGACAGATCTAACTTGTTTCTCGTTATGCATATACACGCAATAACTCGCTCTGTGCAGTGAAAAGAAAACACCTAAGATGTGTTTCAGTGCATTGCATGACAGATCTAACTTGTTTCTCGTTATGCATATGCACGCAATAACTCGCTCTGTGCAGTGAAAAGAAAACAACTAAGATGTGTTTCAATGCATTGCATGACCTATCTAACTTGTTCCTCGTTATGTATGCATGCAATAACTATCCTCTGTGCAATGAAAAGAAAACACCTAAGATGTGTTTCATCGCATTGCATGACCTATCTAACTTGTTCCTCGTTATGCATATGCAAGCAATAACTAACCTCTGTGCAGTGAAAAGAAAACACCTAAGATGTGTTTCAGTGCATTGCATGACAGATCTAACTTGTTTCTCGTTATGCATATACACGCAATAACTCGCTCTGTGCAGTGAAAAGAAAACACCTAAGATGTGTTTCAGTGCATTGCATGACAGATCTAACTTGTTTCTCGTTATGCATATGCACGCAATAACTCGCTCTGTGCAGTGAAAAGAAAACAACTAAGATGTGTTTCAATGCATTGCATGACCTATCTAACTTGTTCCTCGTTATGTATGCATGCAATAACTATCCTCTGTGCAATGAAAAGAAAACACCTAAGATGTGTTTCATCGCATTGCATGACCTATCTAACTTGTTCCTCGTTATGCACATGCAAGCAATAACTAACCTCTGTGCAGTGAAAAGAAAACACCTAAGATGTGTTTCAGTGCATTGCATGACAGATCTAACTTGTTTTTCGTTATGCATATGCACGCAATAACTCGCTCTGTGCAGTGAAAAGAAAACACCTAAGATGTGTTTCAGTGCATTGCATGACATATCTAACTTGTTACTCGTTATTCATATGCACGGAATAACTAACCTCTGTGCAATGAAAAGAAAACACCTAAGATGTGTTTCATTGCATTGCATGACATATCTAACTTGTTCCTCGTTATGCATATGCACGCAATAACCTCTGTGCAATGAAAAGAAAACAACTAAGATGTGTTTCAATGCATTGCATGACCTAATCTAACTTGTTCCTCGTTATGTATGCATGCAATAACTATCATCTGTGCAATGAAAAGAAAACACCTAAGATGTGTTTCATCGCATTGCATGACCTATCTAACTTGTTCCTCGTTATGCATATGCACGCAATAACTAACCTCTGTGCAGTGAAAAGAAAACACCTAAGATGTGTTTCAGTGCATTGCATGACAGATCTAACTTGTTTCTCGTTATGCATATGCACGCAATAACTCGCTCTGTGCAGTGAAAAGAAAACACCTAAGATGTGTTTCAGTGCATTGCATGACAGATCTAACTTGTTTCTCGTTATGCATATGCACGCAATAACTCGCTCTGTGCAGTGAAAAGAAAACACCTAAGATGTGTTTCAGTGCATTGCATGACATATCTAACTTGTTACTCGTTATTCATATGCACGGAATAACTAACCTCTGTGCAATGAAAAGAAAATACCTAAGATGTGTTTCATTGCATTGCATGACATATCTAACTTGTTCCTCGTTATGTATGCATGCAATAACTATCCTCTGTGCAATGAAAAGAAAACACCTAAGATGTGTTTCATTGCATTGCAAGATAGATATAACTTGTTTCTCGTTATGCATATGCACGCAAATAGCTAACCTCTCTGCAATGAAAAGAAAACACCTAACATGGGTTTCAGTGCATTGCATGACATATCTAATTTGTTCCTCGTAATGCATATGCACGTAATAACTAACCTCTGTGTAATAAAAGAAAACACCTAAGATGTGTTTCATTGCATTGCATGATAGATATAACTTGTTTCTCGTTATGCATATGCACGCAAATAAGTAACCTCTCTGCAGTGAAAAGAAAACACCTAACATGGGTTTCAGTGCATTGACATATCTAACTTGTTCCTCGTTATGCATATGCACGTAATAACTAACCTCTGTGCAATAAAAAGAAAACACCTAAGATGTGTTTCATTGCATTGCATGATAGATATAACTTGTTTCTCGTTATGCATATCCAGCGCAAAAAACCTCTCTGCAGTGAAAAGAAAACAACCTTAACATGGGTTTCAGTGATTGCATGACATATCTAACTTGTTCCTCGTTATGCATATGCACGCTTTAACTAACCTCTGTGCAATGAAAAGAAAACACCTAAGATGTTTTATCGCACTGCATGACATATCTAACTTGTTCCTTGTTATGATTATGCACGCAATAACTAACCTCTGTGCAATAAAAAGAAAAAACCTGAGATGTGTTTCGTCGAATTGCATGATAGATATAACTTGTTTCTCCTTATGCATATGGACGCAAATGCACGCAAAAACCTCTCTGCAGTGAAAAGAAAACACCTAACATGGGTTTCAGTGCATTGCATGACATATCTAACTTGTTCCTCGTTATGTATATGCACGCTTTAACTAACCTCTGTGCAATGAAAAGAAAACACCTGAGATGTTTCGTCGCATTGCATGACATATCTAACTTGTTCCTCGTTGCAATGAAAAGATATAACGTGATTTTGCATGCATTTCTATTTTACAAACTAATTTATTTGTGCACAGACGAGAAAACAACACATGAGCTTTACAGTGCATAGTATAGCTATTGAACTCATTTCTGGTAAAAGGGACCTCAAAAGTTTTTAAGCAATATAAGCTTATTAGACACCTTTTGATGATATATAAGCTATACAAAGGTTCCTATTTGACCTACTGAACATAGGTTACTATATCATTAGGTTACTATACATTGATATTTACTACTTATGATGTTTTATGAGCAGGAAGATATTTGAACATATACTGAACATATATCTGTCCCACGAGTACCTGATATTGAACTTTCTATAGACTACTTCTTATGCTACTTCTTAGACTGCTTTCTAGGCCTAGAGGTTCCTCATTGACCCACAAACATAGTCCTTGCCGACGAGTACTAGGTCTCGAACTTTTTGTATAAATTCTCATAGACTCCTTTTGATGCTTCTTAAGGCATATAGAACGTCCATATCTTAAGTATTTAACTCATGTCTGGTCAAAGGGTCCTCAAAAGTTTTTAAACAAGAAAAACTTTTAGACTCCTTCTGATATTAGCTATACATGAGCTATAGATAGGTTCCTTTTTGACCTACTGAATATAGTTCTGGCCCACGAGTACTTGATCTTGAACATTCTAAACATACTCATTAACTCCTTTTGATGTTACTGAAGCCATACAAGAGTCCTTATTTTAACTACTGAACATATTTCTGGCTAAGGTGTTCTTTAAAATCAGGATACTATACAGAATGACCTCTTATCATGTTTTTTTAGCCAGACAGATATTTGACCTACAGACTGTATTTCTTGCCCATGTGTACTTGATCTTGAACTTTCTACATACTCATAGACTCCTTTTGATGGTTCCTAGGCCATATAGAATTGTCCACATCTGACCTATTGAAATTATTTCTGAAAAACTTATGGGCTCCTTTTGATGATATATAAATCAATTGCCAAAAACATTATAAAAACTCTATAGTAATTTGGACACTACCAACCACCTAGAAACACCATAGGAACCACACAGACTACCATAGTAACCACCTAAATCACCCTAGCAACCACCCAGAACACCTTAGCAACACTTTAGCAACCGCCTAGCAACCACCCAGAACACCTTAGCAAACACCCTAGCAAGCAACCAACCCTAGCAAACCAAGTAACCACAGAACACCCTAGCAACCACCTAGCAACACCCTAGTAACCACCCAGAACACCTAGCAACACCCTAGCAACCACCCGGAATACCCTAACAACCACCTAGCAACCACCCAGAACACTGTAGCAACCACGGGAACACCCTAGCAACCGGGTGGTGAGATTTGCCACTGCAAGCAGTACTTCACATTTTCTCTGGAAATGTGCCATAAATGTGTTCCATAGGTCAAAATTTATCTATGTATATCTAATTAACATCAGAAGAAGTCTAAAAGTTTACATTGTTTTAAACTTTTTGAGGACCTTGACCAGAATTGAGTTCAATGACATCACGAGAAGTAAATCTATCGGTATTATTTAACTCACAGATCAAGTACCCGTGGGACATAAATGTGTTCCTGGAGGTCAACAATTGACCTATGTATTCTAAATAATTGACCAATGTTATCTTATATAACATCAGAAGGAGGTCAAATATTTGTCTGGCTGAAATTACATCATTAGAAGTAAATCTCTCGGTATACTCACCCATAGATCAAGTACCCGTGGGCCATAAATGTGTTCCTGGAGGTCAAAAATTGACCTATGTATAGCTAATATAAATCAGAAGGAATCTATAAGTTTATATTGTTTTAAACTATTTTGAGGAACTTTTCACCAGAAATGAGTTCAATAGGTCAGATATGGACTTCTCTGTGGCTTAAGAAGCATCTGTTGGAGTTTATGAGTATGTTTGGAAAGTTCAAGATCAAGAACTTTTGCCCCAGAAACATGTTCAGTAGGTCAAATATTTGTCTGGCTGAAATGACATCATGAGATGTAAATCTCTTTGTATATTAACCCACAGATCAAGTACCTGTGGGCCATAAAAGTATTCATGGAGGTCAAAAATGACCTATGTAATATAACATCAGAATGTTATATTACATAGTCTATGAATATGTATGGAAAGTTCAAGATCTAGTACTTTTGGGCCAGAAACATGTTTAGTAGGTAAAATATTTTTCTGGCTGAAATGACATCATGAGAAATAAATCTCCAACCAACCAGAACACCCTAGCAACCACCAAGCAACAGCATAGCAACACCCAGAACACCCTAGAAACAAACCAAAACAACCAGCAACCACCCAGAACACCTTCGCAAACCAGAATACCCTAGCAACCGCCTAGCAACACCCTAGCAACCACCCCGAACAGCTTCGCAACCACCCAGAATACCCTAGCAACCACATAGCAACACCCTAGCAACCACCCAGAACACCTTCGCAACCACCCAGAATACCATAGCAACCGCATAGCAACACCTTAGCAACACCCAGAATACCCTAAAAAAAAACTACCAAACCCAGAACACCGTAGCAACCTCCCAGAACACCCTAGCAACCGGGTGCTGAGATTTGCCGCTTCAAGCTCCACTTCACATTTTCTTCAGGAAATGTGCCATAAATGTGCTCATGGAGGTCAAATTTGACCTATGTATATCTAATATAACATCAGAAGGAGTCTAAAAGTTTATATTGTTTTAAACTTTTTGAGAAACCTTTGACCCGAAATGAGTTCAATATGTCAGATATGGACTTCTCTGTGGCTTAGGAATCATCTGTTGGAGTCTATGAGTATGTTTGGAAAGTTCAAGATCAAGTACTTTTGGGCAAGAAACATGTTCAGTAGGTCAAAATATTTGTCTGGCTGAAATGACATCATGAGATGTAAATCTCTTGTATATTAACCAACAGATCCAAGTACCCGTGGGCCATAAAAGTGTTCATGGAGGTCAAAAATTGACCTATGTAATATAACATCAGAATGTTATATTACATAGTCTGTGAGTATGTGTGGAAAGTTCAAGATTAAGTATTTTTGGACCAGAAACATGTTCAGTAGGTAAAATAATTTTCTGGCTGAAATGACATCATGAGAAGTAAATCTCCAACCAACCAGAACACCCTAGCAACCACCAATCAACAGCCTAGCAACCATCCAGAACACCCTATAAACAAACCAGAACACCCCAGCAACCATCTGGCAACACCCTAGCAACCACCATTAACACCCCAGCAATCGCCTAGCAACACCCTAGCAACACATAGCAACACCATAGCAACCACCCAGAATACCCCAGCAACCGCCTAGCAACACCTAGCAACCACCCAGAACACCTTCGCAACCACCCAGAATACCCTAGCAACCACATAGCAACACCATAGCAACCACCCAGAATACCCTAAAAAAACACCTAGCAACCACCCAGAACACCGTAGCAACCTCCCAGAACACCCTAGCAACCACCAAGCAACAGCCTAGCAACCATCCAGAACACCCTATAAACAAACCAGAACACCCTAGCAACCATCTGGCAACACCCTAGCAACCACATTAACACCCCAGCAACGCCTAGCAACACCCTAGCAACCACCCAGAATACCCTAAAAAAACTTACCTAGCAACCAACCAGAACACCATAGCAACCTCCCAGAACACCCTAGCAACCAGGGTGCTGAGATTTGCCGCTTCAAGCGACACTTCACATTTTCTTCAGGAAATGTGCCATAAATGTGTTCATGGAGGTCAAAATTGACCTATGTATATCTATGATATAAATCAGAAGGAGTCTAAAAGTCTATATTGTTTTAAACTTTTTGAGAAACCTTTGACCAGAAATGAGTTCAATATGTCAGATATGGACTTCTCTGTGGCTTAGGAAGCATCTGTTGGAGTTTATGAGTATGTTTGGAAAGTTCAAGATCAAGTACTTTTGGGCCAGAAACATGTTCAGTAGGTCAAATATTTGTCTGGCTGAAATGACATCATGAGAAATAAATCTCCAACCAACCAGAACACCCTAGCAACCACCAAGCAACAGCATAGCAACCACCCAGCACACCCTAGAAACAAACCAGAACACCCCAGCAACCATCTGGCAACACCCTAGCAACCACCATTAACACCCCAGCAATCGCCTAGCAACACCCTAGCAACCACATAGCAACACCATAGCAACCACCAGAATACCCCAGCAACCGCTAGCAACACCCTAGCAACCACCCAGAACACCTTCGCAACCACCCAGAATACCCTAGCAACTGCATAGCAACACCATAGCAACCACCCAGAATACCCTAAAAAAAACACCTAGCAACCACCCAGAACACCGTAGCAACCTCCCAGAACACCCTAGCAACCGGGTGGTGAGATTTGCCGCTTCAAGCTCCACTTCATATTTTCTTCTGGAAATGTGCCATAAATGTGTTCCTGGTGGTCAAAAATTGATCTATGTATATCTAATATAACATCAGAAGAAGTCTAAAAGTTTACATTGTTTTAAACTTTTTGAGGAACCTTTGACAAGAAATGAGTTCAATGAGATCACGAGAAGTAAATCTATCGGTATATTAACCCACAGATCAAGTACCCGTGGGACATAAATGTGTTCCTGGAGGTCAAAAATTGACCTATGTATATCTAATATAATTGACCAATGTATGTCTTATATAACATCAGAAGGAGGTCAAATATTTGTCTGGCTGAAATTACATCATGAGAAGTAAATCTCTCGGTATACTCACCCATAGATCAAGTACCCGTGGGCTATAAATGTGTTCCTGGAGGTCAAAAATTTACCTATGTATAGCTAATATAACATCAGAAGAAATCTATAAGTTTATATTGTTTTAAACTATTTTGAGGAACTTTTCACCAGAAATGAGTTCAATAGGTCAGATATGGACTTCTCTATGGCTTCTTAGGAAGCATCTATTGGAGTCTATGAGTCTGTATGGAAAGTTCAAGATCAAGAACTTTTGGGGCAGAAACATGTTCAGTAGGTCAAATATTTCTCTGGCTGAAATGACATCATGAGATGTAAATCTCTCTGTATATTAACCCACAGATCAAGTACCCGTGGGCCATAAAAGTATTCGTGGAGGTCAAAAATTGACCTATGTAATATAACATCAGAATGTTATATTACATAGTCTATGAATATGTATGGAAAGTTCAAGATCTAGTACTTTTGGGCCAGAAACATGTTTAGTAGGTAAAATATTTTTCTGGCTGAAATGACATCATGAGAAATAAATCTCCAACCAACCAGAACACCCTAGCAACCACCAACCAACAGCATAGCAACCACCAGAACACCTAGAAACAAACCAGAAACAACCCAGCAACCACCCAGAATACCCTAGCAACCGCCTTGCAACACCCTAGCAACCACCCAGAACAGCTTCACAACCACCCAGAATACCCTAGCAACCACATAGCAACACCCTAGCAACCACCCAGAACACCTTCGCAACCACCCAGAATACCCTAGCAACCGCATAGCAACACCATAGCAACCACCCAGAATACCCTAAAAAAAACCTACCAACCACCCAGAACACCGTAGCAACCTCCCAGAACACCCTAGCAACCGGGTGCTGAGATTTGCCGCTTCAAGCTCCACTTCACATTTTCTTCAGGAAATGTGCCATAAATGTGTTCATGGAGGTCAAAATTGACCTATGTATATCTAATATAACATCAGAAGGAGTCTAAAAGTCTATATTGTTTTAAACTATTTGAGAAACCTTTGACCAGAAATGAGTTCAATATGTCAGATATGGACTTCTCTGTGGCTTAGGAAGCATCTATTGGAGTCTATGAGTCTGTATGGAAAGTTCAAGATCAAGAACTTTTGGACCAGAAACATGTTCAGTAGGTCAAATATTTGTCTGGCTGAAATGACATCATGAGATGCAAATCTCTCGGTACATTAACACACAGATCAAGTACCCGTGGGCCATAAAAGTATTCATGGAGGTCAAAAATTGACCTATGTAATATAACATCAGAATGTTATATTACATAGTCTATGAATATGTATGGAAAGTTCAAGATCTAGTACTTTTGGGCCAGAAACATGTTTAGTAGGTAAAATATTTTTCTGGCTGAAATGACATCATGAGAAATAAATCTCCAACCAACCAGAACACCCTAGCAACCACCAAGCAACAGCCTAGCAACCATCCAGAACACCCTAGAAACAAACCAGAACAACCCAGCAACCACCCAGAACACCTTCGCAACCACCCAGAATACCCTAGCAACCGCCTAGCAACACCCTAGCAACCACCCAGAACAGCTTCGCAACCACCCAGAATACCTAGCAACCACATATCAACACCCTAGCAACCACCAGAATACCCTAGCAACCGCATAGCAACACCATAGCAACTACCCAGAATACCCT
This sequence comes from Pimephales promelas, assembly GCF_016745375.1. The sequence continues at coordinate 321,889 of NW_024121207.1, read as the reverse complement.
AAAAAAAAACACCAACCACCCAGAACACGGTAGCAACCTCCCAGAACACCCTAGCAACCGGGTGCTGAGATTTGCTGCTTTCAAGCTCCACTTCACTTTTCTTCAGGAAATGTGCCATAAATGTGTTCATGGAGGTCAAAATTGACCTATGTATATCTAATATAACATCAGAAGGAGTCTAAAAGTCTATATTGTTTTAAACTTTTTGAGAAACCTTTGACCAGAAATGAGTTCAATATGTCAGATATGGACTTCTCTGTGGCTTAAGAAGCATCTGTTGGAGTTTATGAGTATGTTTGGAAAGTTCAAGATCAAGTACTTTTGGGCCAGAAACATGTTCAGTAGGTCAAATATTTGTCTGGCTGAAATGACATCATGAGATGTAAATCTCTCGGTATATTAACCAACAGATCCAAGTACCCGTGGGCCATAAAAGTGTTCATGGAGGTCAAAAATTGACCTGTGTAATATAACATCAGAATGTTATATTGCATGGTCTATGAGTATGTATGGAAAGTTCAAGATCAAGTACTTTTGGGCCAGAAACATGTTCAGTAGGTCAAATATTTGTCTGGCTGAAATGAAATCATGATATGTAAATCTCTCGGTATATTAACCAACAGATCCAAGTACCCGTGGGCCATAAAAGTGTTAATGGAGGTCAAAAATTGACCTATGTCATATAACATCAGAATGTTATATTACATAGTCTGTGAGTATGTGTGGAAGTTCAAGATCAAGTATTTTTGGACCAGAAAATGTTCAGTAGGTAAATATTTTTCTGGCTGAAATGACATCATGAGAAGTAAATCTCCAACCAACCAGAACACCCTAGCAACCACCAAGTAACAGCCTAGCAACCATCCAGAACACCCTAGAAACAAACCAGAACACCCCAGCAACCATCTGGCAACACCCTAGCAACCACCATTAACACCCCAGCAACCGCCTAGCAACACCCTAGCAACCACCCAGAAAACCTTCGCAACCACCCAGAATACCCTAACAACCGCATAGCAACGCCATAGCAACCACCTAGAATACCCTAAAAAAAACACCTAGCAACCACCCAGAACACCGTAGCAACTCCCAGAACACCCTAGCAACCGGGTGCTGAGATTTGCCGCTTCAAGCTCCACTTCACATTTTCTTCTGGAAATGTGCCAAAATGTGTTCATGGAGGTCAAAATTGACCTATGTATATCTAATATAACATCAGAAGGAGTCTAAAAGTTTATTATTTTTTAAACTTTTTGAGAAATCTTTGACCAGAAATTAGTTCAATATGTCAGATATGGACTTCTCTATTGGCTTAGGATTATCTGTTGGAGTCTATGAGTATGAATGGAAAGTACAAGGTCAAGTACTTTTGGGCCAGATATATGTTCAGTAGGTCAAATATATTTATGGCTGAAATTACATCATGAGAAGCAAAGCTCTCGGTACATTAACCAAACATCATATACCCGTGGACCATAAATGTGTTTCTGAAGGTCAAAAATTGACCTATGTATAGCTAATGTAACATCAGGAGTCTATAAGTTTATATTGTTTAAAACCTTTTGAGGATCCTTTGACCAGAAATGAGTTCAATAGGTCAGATATGGACTTCTCTATGGCTTAGGAAGCATCTGTTGGAGTCTATGAGTATGTTTGGAAAGTTCAAGATCAAGTACTTTTGGGCCAGAAACATGTTCAGTAGGTCAAATTTTTTCTGGCTAAAATGACATCATGAGAAGTAAATCTCTCGGTATTAATAACCACATACCAAGGAACCGTGGGCCATAAAAGTGTTCCTGGAGGTCAAAAATTGACCTATGTAATATAACATCAGAAGGAGTCTATAAGTTTATATCGTTTAAAGTTTTTGAGGAACCTATTGACCAGAAATTAGTTCAAAGGGTCAGATATGGACTTTTCCATGGCTAGGAAGCATTTATTGAGTCTATGAGTATGTATGGAAAGTTCAAGATCAAGTACTTTTGGGCCAGAAATATGTTCAGTAGGTCAAATATCTTTCTGGCTGAAATAACATCATGAGAAGGATCAATTAATTACCCATAGGCTAGAAACATGTTCAGTAGGTCAAAATTGAGTCTATCAGTTGATATTATTTAAAAACATTTGAGGAAACATAGACCAGAAATTAGTACAATAGGTCAGATATGGACTTCTCTATGGCTTAGAATCAAGTACCCGTGAGCCAGAAATATGTTCACTAGGACAAAAAGGAACCTATCTATAGCTTACAAATCATCAAAAGTCAATAAGTTAATATTTATTAAAACCTTTGAGGACCCTTTGACTCTTTCGCATGGATTCTACTACTAATTCTTTTGTGCACTGACGAAAAAACATCACTTGAGCGGTCGTGCAATGCAATAACTTACTCGTTCCTTTGTGCAACAGAGGAACGCATTCAATATCTAACTCATTCCGTTGTTCAACGAAAACACATCTAACGTCTAACGTTGTGCATTAAAGAATATGCACGCAATAACTAACATGTTTCTCTGTGCAATGAAAAGAAAACACCTAATATCTAGTTTCATTGGATTGCATAACAATCTAACTTGTTCTTCGTTGCAATGAAAAGGCATAACGTGATGTTTTCTTGTCTGTGCACAAACAATCTAGTTTGTAAAATAGAAATGCATGCGAAAGCACATGCATACATTTTCTTTTCATTGCAATGAGGAACAAGTTCGATATTTTATGCATTGCAATAAAACAACACTCGTTGCTTTGTGCAATGAAGAGATGTGGATTGTGCATGAAGAACGTTGTGCATCAAAAATACCATATATGTAATATGCACTTTATTGCATTCAAGAACTAAACCCTTCCTTCTGCTTTGACTGGATAACGTGTGTTGTTTCATTGCAATTCTTACATTTTCTAACTTATTTTTCTTTGCAATGAAAAGAAAAGATAAAACACGCGTGCTTTTCCATGCATTTCCATTCTACAACTAATTAATTTCTGTTTTGACGAGAAAACATCAAAAGAGCGATCGCTTTACAATGCACACACTAACTTGTTCCTTGTGCAACGAAGAGATTTGCAATGCTTGTGCTTTAGGATTGCATTGCACATGCACACGATAACTAACCTCTGTCCAATGAAAAGAAAACACCTAAGATGTGTTTCATTGCATTGCATGACATATCTAACTTGTTCCTCGTTATGCATATGCACGCAATAACTAACCTCTGTGCAGTGAAAAGAAAACACCTAAGATGTGTTTCATCGCATTGCATGACATATCTAACTTGTTCCTCGTTATGCATATGCACGCAATAACTAACCTCTGTGCAGTGAAAAGAAAACACCTAAGATGTGTTTCAGTGCATTGCATGACAGATCTAACTTGTTCCTCGTTATGCATATGCACGCAATAACTAACCTCTGTGCAGTGAAAAGAAAACACCTAAGATGTGTTTCAGTGCATTGCATGACAGATCTAACTTGTTTCTCGTTATGCATATGCACGCAATAACTCGCTCTGTGCAATGAAAAGAAAACAACTAAGATGTGTTTCAATGCATTGCATGACCTAACTTGTTCCTCGTTATGTATGCATGCAATAACTATCCTCTGTGCAATGAAAAGAAAACACCTAAGATGTGTTTCATCGCATTGCATGACCTATCTAACTTGTTCCTCGTTATGCATATGCACGCAATAACTAACCTCTGTGCAGTGAAAAGAAAACACCTAAGATGTGTTTCAGTGCATTGCATGACAGATCTAACTTGTTTTTCGTTATGCATATGCACGCAATAACTCGCTCTGTGCAGTGAAAAGAAAACACCTAAGATGTGTTTCAGTGCATTGCATGACAGATCTAACTTGTTTCTCGTTATGCATATGCACGCAATAACTCGCTCTGTGCAGTGAAAAGAAAACACCTAAGATGTGTTTCAGTGCATTGCATGACATATCTAACTTGTTTCTCGTTATGCATATGCACGCAATAACTAACCTCTGTGCACTGAAAAGAAAACACCTAAGATGTGTTTCATTGCATTGCATGACATATCTAACTTGTTCCTCGTTATGCATATGCACGCAATAACTAACCTCTGTGCAATGAAAAGAAACACCTAAGATGTGTTTCAGTGCATTGCATGACATATCTAACTTGTTTCTCGTTATGCATATGCACGCAATAACTACCTCTGTGCAATGAAAAGAAAACACCTAAGATGTGTTTCATTGCATTGCATGACCTATCTAACTTGTTCCTCGTTATGTATGCATGCAATAACTATCCTCTGTGCAATGAAAAGAAAACACCTAAGATGTGTTTCATCGCATTGCATGACCAATCTAACTTGTTCCTCGTTATGCATATGCACGCAATAACTAACCTCTGTGCAGTGAAAAGAAAACACCTAAGATGTGTTTCAGTGCATTGCATGACAGATCTAACTTGTTTCTCGTTATGCATATGCACGCAATAACTCGCTCTGTGCAGTGAAAAGAAAACACCTAAGATGTGTTTCAGTGCATTGCATGACAGATCTAACTTGTTTCTCGTTATGCATATGCACGCAATAACTCGCTCTGTGCAGTGAAAAGAAAACACCTAAGATGTGTTTCAGTGCATTACATGACATATCTAACTTGTTACTCGTTATGCATATGCACGGAATAACTAACCTCTGTGCAATGAAAAGAAAACACCTAAGATGTGTTTCATTGCATTGCATGACATATCTAACTTGTTCCTCGTTATGTATATGCACGCAATAACTAACCTCTGTGCAATGAAAAGAAAACACCTAAGATGTGTTTCATTGCATTGCATGATAGATATAACTTGTTTCTCGTTATGCATATGCACGCAAATAGCTAACCTCTGTGCAATGAAAAGAAAACACCTAAGATGGGTTTCAGTGCATTGCATGACATATCTAATTTGTTCCTCGTTATGCATATGCACTTAATAACTAACCTCTGTGCAATGAAAAGAAAACACCTAAGATGTGTTTCATTGCATTGCATGATAGATATAACTTGTTTCTCGTTATGCATATGCACGCAAATAAGTAACCTCTCTGCAGTGAAAAGAAAACACCTAACATGGGTTTCAGTGCATTGCATGACATATCTAACTTGTTCCTCGTTATGCATATGCACGTAATAACTAACCTCTGTGCAATAAAAAGAAAACACCTAAGATGTGTTTCATTGCATTGCATGATAGATATAACTTGTTTCTCGTTATGCATATGCACGCAAAACCTCTCTGCAGTGAAAAGAAAACACCTAACATGGGTTTCAGTGCATTGCATGACATTATCTAACTTGTTCCTCGTTATGCATATGCACGCTATAACTAACCTCTGTGCAATGAAAAGAAAACACCTAAGATGTGTTTTATCGCACTGCATGACATATCTAACTTGTTCCTTGTTATGATTATGCACGCAATAACTAACCTCTGTGCAATAAAAAGAAAAAACCTGAGATGTGTTTCGTCGCATTGCATGATAGATATAACTTGTTTCTCCTTATGCATATGGACGCAAATGCACGCAAAACCTCTCTGCAGTGAAAAGAAAACACCTAACATGGGTTTCAGTGCATTGCATGACATATCTAACTTGTTCCTCGTTATGCATATGCACGCTTTAACTAACCTCTGTGCAATGAAAAGAAAACACCTGAGATGTGTTTCGTCGCATTGCATGACATATCTAACTTGTTCCTCGTTGCAATGAAGAGATATAACGTGATTTTGCATGCATTTCTATTTTACAAACTAATATATTTGTGGACAGAAGAGAAAACAACACATGAGCTTTACAGTGCATAGTATAGCTATTGAACTCATTTCTGGTAAAAGGGACCTCAAAAGTTTTTTAAACAATATAAGCTTATTAGACACCTTTTGATGATATATAAGCTATACAAAGGTTCCTATTTGACCTACTGAACATAGGTTACTATGTCATTAGGTTACTATACATTGATATTTACTACTTATGATGTTTTATGAGCAGGAAGATATTTGAACATTACTGAACATATATCTGTCCCACGAGTACCTGATATTGAACTTTCTATAGACTACTTCTTATGCTACTTCTTAGACTGCTTTCTAGTCCTAGGTTCCTCATTGACCCACAAACATAGTCCTTGCCGACGAGTACTAGGTCTCGAACTTTTTGTATAAATTCTCATAGACTCCTTTTGATGCTTCTTAAGACATATAGAATGTCCATATCTTAAGTATTTAACTCATGTCTGGTCAAAGGGTCCTCAAAAGTTTTTAAACAAGAAAAACTTTTAGACTCCTTCTGATATTACACGAGCTATAGATTTCTATAGGTTCTATAGGTTCTATAGCTATAGGTTCCTTTTTGACCTACTGACTATAGTTCTGGCCCACGAGTACTTGATCTTGAACATTCTAAACATACTCATTAACTCCTTTTGATGTTACTGTAGCCATACAAGAGTCCTTATTTTAACTACTGAACATATTTCTGGCTAAGGTGTTCTTTAAAAATCAGGATACTATACAGAATGACCTCTTATCATGTTATTTTAGCCAGACAGATATTTGACCTACAGACTGTATTTCTTGCCCATGTGTACTTGATCTTGAAACTTTCTACATACTCATAGACTCCTTTTGATGGTTCCTAGGCCATACAGAATTGTCCACATCTGACCTATTGAAATTATTTCTGAAAAACTTATGGGCTCCTTTTGATGATATATAAATCAATTGCCAAAAACATTATAAAAACTCTATAGTAATTTGGACACTACCAACCACCTAGAAACACCATAGGAACCACACAGACTACCATAGTAACCACCTAAATCACCCTAGCAACCACCCAGAACACCTTAGCAACACTTTAGCAACGCCTAGCAACCACCCAGAACACCTTAGCAACACCCTAGCAAGCAACCAACCCTAGCAAAACCCAAGTAACCACCAAGAACACCCTAGCAACCACCTAGCAACACCCTAGTAACCACCCAGAACACCTAGCAACACCCTAGCAACCACCCGGAATACCCTAACAACCACCTAGCAACCACCCAGAACACTGTAGCAACCACCGGAACACCCTAGCAACCGGGTGGTGAGATTTGCCACTGCAAGCAGTACTTCACATTTTCTTCTGGAAATGTGCCATAAATGTGTTCCTGGTGGTCAAAAATGTATCTATGTATATCTAATCTAACATCAGAAGTCTAAAAGTTTACATTGTTTTAAACTTTTTGAGAAACCTTTGACCAGAATGAGTTCAATGACATCACGAGAAGTAAATCTATCGGTATATTAACTCACAGATCAAGTACCCGTGGGACATAAATGTGTTCCTGGAGGTCAACAATTGACCTATGTATATCTAATATAATTGACCAATGTATATCTTATATAACATCAGAAGGAGGTCAAATATTTGTCTGGCTGAAATTACATCATTAGAAGTAAATCTCTCGGTATACTCACCCATAGATCAAGTACCCGTGGGCCATAAATGTGTTCCTGGAGGTCAAAAATTGACCTATGTATAGCTAATATAACATCAGAAGGAATCTATAAGTTTATATTGTTTTAAACTATTTTGAGGAACTTTTCACCAGAAATGAGTTCAATAGGTCAGATATGGACTTCTCTGTGGCTTAAGAAGCATCTGTTGGAGTTTATGAGTATGTTTGGAAAGTTCAAGATCAAGAACTTTTGGCCCAGAAACATGTTCAGTAGGTCAAATATTTGTCTGGCTGAAATGACATCATGAGATGTAAATCTCTTTGTATATTAACCCACAGATCAAGTACCTGTGGGCCATAAAAGTATTCATGGAGGTCAAAAATTGACCTATGTAATATAACATCAGAATGTTATATTACATAGTCTATGAATATGTATGGAAAGTTCAAGATCTAGTACTTTTGGGCCAGAAACATGTTTAGTAGGTAAAATATTTTTCTGGCTGAAATGACATCATGAGAAATAAATCTCCAACCAACCAGAACACCCTAGCAACCACCAAGCAACAGCATAGCAACCACCCAGAACACCCTAGAAACAAACCAAAACAACCCAGCAACCACCCAGAACACCTTCGCAACCACCAGAATACCCTAGCAACCGCCTAGCAACACCCTAGCAACCACCCCGAACAGCTTCGCAACCACCCAGAATACCCTAGCAACCACATAGCAACACCCTAGCAACCACCCAGAACACCTTCGCAACCACCCAGAATACCATAGCAACCGCATAGCAACACCTTAGCAACCACCCAGAATAAAAAAACCTACCAACCACCCAGAACACCGTAGCAACCTCCCAGAACACCCTAGCAACCGGGTGCTGAGATTTGCCGCTTCAAGCTCCACTTCACATTTTCTTCAGGAAATGTGCCATAAATGTGTTCATGGAGGTCAAATTTGACCTATGTATATCTAATATAACATCAGAAGGAGTCTAAAAGTCTATATTGTTTTAAACTTTTTGAGAAACCTTTGACCCGAAATGAGTTCAATATGTCAGATATGGACTTCTCTGTGGCTTAGGAATCATCTGTTGGAGTCTATGAGTATGTTTGGAAAGTTCAAGATCAAGTACTTTTGGGCAAGAAACATGTTCAGTAGGTCAAATATTTGTCTGGCTGAAATGACATCATGAGATGTAAATCTCTTGGTATATTAACCAACAGATCCAAGTACCCGTGGGCCATAAAAGTGTTCATGGAGGTCAAAAATTGACCTATGTAATATAACATCAGAATGTTATATTACATAGTCTGTGAGTATGTGTGGAAAGTTCAAGATTAAGTATTTTTGGACCAGAAACATGTTCAGTAGGTAAAATAATTTTCTGGCTGAAATGACATCATGAGAAGTAAATCTCCAACCAACCAGAACACCCTAGCAACCACCAATCAACAGCCTAGCAACCATCCAGAACACCCTATAAACAAACCAGAACACCCCAGCAACCATCTGGCAACACCCTAGCAACCACCATTAACACCCCAGCAATCGCCTAGCAACACCCTAGCAACCACATAGCAACACCATAGCAACCACCCAGAATACCCCAGCAACCGCCTAGCAACACCCTAGCAACCACCCAGAACACCTTCGCAACCACCCAGAATACCCTAGCAACCACATAGCAACACCATAGCAACCACCCAGAATACCCTAAAAAAACACCTAGCAACCACCCAGAACACCGTAGCAACCTCCCAGAACACCCTAGCAACCATCTGGCAACACCCTAGCAACCACCATTAACACCCCAGCAACCGCCTAGCAACACCCTAGCAACCACCCAGAACACCTTCGCAACCACCCAGAATACCCTAACAACCGCATAGCAACACCATAGCAACCACCCAGAATACCCTAAAAAAAACACCTAGCAACCACCCAGAACACCGTAGCAACCTCCCAGAACACCCTAGCAACCGGGTGCTGAGATTTGCCGCTTCAAGCGACACTTCACATTTTCTTCAGGAAATGTGCCATAAATGTGTTCATGGAGGTCAAAATTGACCTATGTATATCTAATATAACATCAGAAGGAGTCTAAAAGTCTATATTGTTTTAAACTTTTTGAGAAACCTTTGACCAGAAATGAGTTCAATATGTCAGATATGGACTTCTCTGTGGCTTAGGAAGCATCTGTTGGAGTTTATGAGTATGTTTGGAAAGTTCAAGATCAAGTACTTTTGGGCCAGAAACATGTTCAGTAGGTCAAATATTTGTCTGGCTGAAATGACATCATGAGAAATAAATCTCCAACCAACCAGAACACCCTAGCAACCACCAAGCAACAGCATAGCAACCACCCAGCACACCCTAGAAACAAACCAGAACACCCCAGCAACCATCTGGCAACACCCTAGCAACCACCATTAACACCCCAGCAATCGCCTAGCAACACCCTAGCAACCACATAGCAACACCATAGCAACCACCCAGAATACCCCAGCAACCGCCTAGCAACACCCTAGCAACCACCCAGAACACCTTCGCAACCACCCAGAATACCCTAGCAACTGCATAGCAACACCATAGCAACCACCCAGAATACCCTAAAAAACACCTAGCAACCACCCAGAACACCGTAGCAACCTCCCAGAACACCCTAGCAACCGGGTGGTGAGATTTGCCGCTTCAAGCTCCACTTCATATTTTCTTCTGGAAATGTGCCATAAATGTGTTCCTGGTGGTCAAAAATTGATCTATGTATATCTAATATAACATCAGAAGAAGTCTAAAAGTTTACATTGTTTTAAACTTTTTGAGGAACCTTTGACAAGAAATGAGTTCAATGAGATCACGAGAAGTAAATCTATCGGTATATTAACCCACAGATCAAGTACCCGTGGGACATAAATGTGTTCCTGGAGGTCAAAAATTGACCTATGTATATCTAATATAATTGACCAATGTATGTCTTATATAACATCAGAAGGAGGTCAAATATTTGTCTGGCTGAAATTACATCATGAGAAGTAAATCTCTCGGTATACTCACCCATAGATCAAGTACCCGTGGGCCATAAATGTGTTCCTGGAGGTCAAAAATTTACCTATGTATAGCTAATATAACATCAGAAGGAATCTATAAGTTTATATTGTTTTAAACTATTTTGAGGAACTTTTCACCAGAAATGAGTTCAATAGGTCAGATATGGACTTCTCTATGGCTTCTTAGGAAGCATCTATTGGAGTCTATGAGTCTGTATGGAAAGTTCAAGATCAAGAACTTTTGGGCCAGAAACATGTTCAGTAGGTCAAATATTTCTCTGGCTGAAATGACATCATGAGATGTAAATCTCTCTGTATATTAACCCACAGATCAAGTACCCGTGGGCCATAAAAGTATTCATGGAGGTCAAAAATTGACCTATGTAATATAACATCAGAATGTTATATTACATAGTCTATGAATATGTATGGAAAGTTCAAGATCTAGTACTTTTGGGCCAGAAACATGTTTAGTAGGTAAAATATTTTTCTGGCTGAAATGACATCATGAGAAATAAATCTCCAACCAACCAGAACACCCTAGCAACCACCAACCAACAGCATAGCAACCACCCAGAACACCCTAGAAACAAACCAGAACAACCCAGCAACCACCCAGAACACCTTCGCAACCACCCAGAATACCCTAGCAACCGCCTTGCAACACCCTAGCAACCACCCAGAACAGCTTCACAACCACCCAGAATACCCTAGCAACCACATAGCAACACCCTAGCAACCACCCAGAACACCTTCGCAACCACCCAGAATACCCTAGCAACCGCATAGCAACACCATAGCAACCACCCAGAATACCCTAAAAAAAAACCTACCAACCACCCAGAACACCGTAGCAACCTCCCAGAACACCCTAGCAACCGGGTGCTGAGATTTGCCGCTTCAAGCTCCACTTCACATTTTCTTCAGGAAATGTGCCATAAATGTGTTCATGGAGGTCAAAATTGACCTATGTATATCTAATATAACATCAGAAGGAGTCTAAAAGTCTATATTGTTTTAAACTTTTTGAGAAACCTTTGACCAGAAATGAGTTCAATATGTCAGATATGGACTTCTCTGTGGCTTAGGAAGCATCTGTTGGAGTCTATGAGTATGTATGGAAAGTTCAAGATCAAGTACTTTTGGGCCAGAAACATGTTCAGTAGGTCAAATATTTGTCTGGCTGAAATGACATCATGAGATGTAAATCTCTCGGTATATTAACCCACAGATCAAGTACCCGTGGGCCATAAAAGTGTTCATGGAGGTCAAAAATTGACCTATGTAATATAACATCAGAATGTTATATTACATAGTCTATGAGTATGTATGGAAAGTTCAAGATCAAGTACTTTTGGGCCAGAAACATGTTCAGTAGGTAAAATATTTTTCTGGCTGAAATGACATCATGAGAAATAAATCTCCAACCAACCAGAACACCCTAGCAACCACCAAGCAACAGCCTAGCAACCATCCAGAACACCCTAGAAACAAACCAGAACAACCCAGCAACCACCCAGAACACCTTCGCAACCACCCAGAATACCCTAGCAACCGCCTAGCAACACCCTAGCAACCACCCAGAACAGCTTCGCAACCACCCAGAATACACTAGCAACCACATATCAACACCCTAGCAACCACCCAGAATACCCTAGCAACCGCATAGCAACACCATAGCAACTACCCAGAATACCCTAAAAAAAAAACTACCAACCACCCAGAACACGGTAGCAACCTCCCAGAACACCCTAGCAACCGGGTGCTGAGATTTGCCGCTTCAAGCTCCACTTCACATTTTCTTCAGGAAATGTGCCATAAATGTGTTCATGGAGGTCAAAATTGACCTATGTATATCTAATATAACATCAGAAGGAGTCTAAAAGTTTATATTGTTTTAAACTTTTTGAGAAACCTTTGACCAGAAATGAGTTCAATATGTCAGATATGGACTTCTCTATGGCTTAGAAAGCATCTGTTGGAGTCTATGAGTATGTTTGGAAAGTTCAAGATCAAGTACTTTTGGGCCAGAAATATGTTCAGTAGGTCAAATATTTTTCTGGCTGAAATGACATCATGAGATGTAAATCTCTCGGTATATTAACCAACATATCCAAGTACCCGTGGGCCATAAAAGTGTTCATGGAGGTCAAAAATTGACCTGTGTAATATAACATCAGAATGTTATATTGCATGGTCTATGAGTATGTATGGAAAGTTCAAGATCAAGTACTTTTGGGCCAGAAACATGTTCAGTAGGTCAAATATTTGTCTGGCTGAAATGAAATCATGATATGTAAATCTCTCGGTATATTAACCAACAGATCCAAGTACCCGTGGGCCATAAAAGTGTTAATGGAGTGTTGATGGACCTATGTTTTTGAGGAACCATTGACCAGAAATTAGTTCAAAGGGTCAGATATGGACTTTTCCATGGCTTAGGAAGCATTTATTGGAGTCTATGAGTATGTATGGAAAGTTCAAGATCAAGTACTTTTGGGCCAGAAATATGTTCAGTAGGTCAAATATCTTTCTGGCTGAAATAACATCATGAGAAGGATCAATTAATTACCCATAGGCTAGAAACATGTTCAGTAGGTCAAAAAGGAACCTATGTATATAACATCAGATTGAGTCTATCAGTTGATATTATTTAAAAACATTTGAGGAAACATAGACCAGAAATTAGTACAATAGGTCAGATATGGACTTCTCTATGGCTTAGAATCAAGTACCCGTGAGCCAGAAATATGTTCACTAGGACAAAAAGGAACCTATCTATAGCTTACAAATCATCAAAAGTCAATAAGTTAATATTTATTAAAACCTTTGAGGACCCTTTGACTCTTTCGCATGGATTCTACTACTAATTCTTTTGTGCACTGACGAAAAAACATCACTTGAGCGGTCGTGCAATGCAATAACTTACTCGTTCCTTTGTGCAACAGAGGAACGCATTCAATATCTAACTCATTCCGTTGTTCAACGAAAACACATCTAACGTCTAACGTTGTGCATTAAAGAATATGCACGCAATAACTAACACGTTTCTCTGTGCAATGAAAAGAAAACACCTAATATCTAGTTTCATTGGATTGCATAACAATCTAACTTGTTCTTCGTTGCAATGAAAAGGCATAACGTGATGTTTTCTTGTCTGTGCACAAACAATCTAGTTTGTAAAATAGAAATGCATGCGAAAGCACATGCATACATTTTCTTTTCATTGCAATGAGGATCAAGTTCGATATTTTATGCATTGCAATAAAACAACACTCGTTGCTTTGTGCAATGAAGTGATGTGGATTGTGCATGAAGAACGTTGTGCATCAAAAATACCATATATGTAATATGCACTTTATTGCATTCAAGAACTAAACCCTTCCTTCTGCTTTGACTGGATAACGTGTGTTGTTTTTTAATTGCAATTCTTACATTTTCTAACTTATTTTTCTTTGCAATGAAAAGAAAAGATAAAACACGCGTGCTTTTCCATGCATTTCCATTCTACAACTAATTAATTTCTGTTTTGACGAGAAAACATCAAAAGAGCCATCGCTTTACAATGCACACACTAACTTGTTCCTTGTGCAACGAAGAGATTTGCAATGCTTGTGCTTTAGGATTGCATTGCACATGCACACGATAACTAACCTCTGTCCAATGAAAAGAAAACACCTAAGATGTGTTTCATTGCATTGCATGACATATCTAACTTGTTCCTCGTTATGCATATGCACGCAATAACTAACCTCTGTGCAGTGAAAAGAAAACACCTAAGATGTGTTTCATCGCATTGCATGACATATCTAACTTGTTCCTCGTTATGCATATGCACGCAATAACTAACCTCTGTGCAGTGAAAAGAAAACACCTAAGATGTGTTTCAGTGCATTGCATGACAGATCTAACTTGTTTCTCGTTATGCATATACACGCAATAACTCGCTCTGTGCAGTGAAAAGAAAACACCTAAGATGTGTTTCAGTGCATTGCATGACCTAACTTGTTCCTCGTTATGTATGCATGCAATAACTATCCTCTGTGCAGTGAAAAGAAAACACCTAAGATGTGTTTCATCGCATTGCATGACCTATCTAACTTGTTCCTCGTTATGCATATGCACGCAATAACTAACCTCTGTGCAGTGAAAAGAAAACACCTAAGATGTGTTTCAGTGCATTGCATGACAGATCTAACTTGTTTTTCGTTATGCATATGCACGCAATAACTCGCTCTGTGCAGTGAAAAGAAAACACCTAAGATGTGTTTCAGTGCATTACATGACAGATCTAACTTGTTTCTCGTTATGCATATGCACGCAATAACTCGCTATGTGCAGTGAAAAGAAAACACCTAAGATGTGTTTCAGTGCATTACATGACATATCTAACTTGTTACTCGTTATGCATATGCACGCAATAACTAACCTCTGTGCAATGAAAAGAAAACACCTAAGATGTGTTTCATTGCATTGCATGACATATCTAACTTGTTCCTCGTTATGCATGCAATAACTATCCTCTGTGCAATGAAAAGAAAACACCTAAGATGTGTTTCATCGCATTGCATGACCTATCTAACTTGTTCCTCGTTATGCATATGCACGCAATAACTAACCTCTGTGCAGTGAAAAGAAAACACCTAAGATGTGTTTCAGTGCATTGCATGACAGATCTAACTTGTTTCTCGTTATGCATATACACGCAATAACTCGCTCTGTGCAGTGAAAAGAAAACACCTAAGATGTGTTTCAGTGCATTGCATGACAGATCTAACTTGTTTCTCGTTATGCATATGCACGCAATAACTCGCTCTGTGCAGTGAAAAGAAAACACCTAAGATGTGTTTCAGTGCATTACATGACATATCTAACTTGTTACTCGTTATTTATATGCACGGAATAACTAACCTCTGTGCAATGAAAAGAAAATACCTAAGATGTGTTTCATTGCATTGCATTACATATCTAACTTGTTCCTCGTTATGTATGCATGCAATAACTATCCTCTGTGCAATGAAAAGAAAACACCTAAGATGTGTTTCATTGCATTGCAAGATAGATATAACTTGTTTCTCGTTATGCCTATGCACGCAAATAGCTAACCTCTCTGCAGTGAAAAGAAAACACCTAACATGGGTTTCAGTGCATTGCATGACATATCTAATTTGTTCCTCGTAATGCATATGCACTTAATAACTAACCTCTGTGTAATAAAAAGAAAACACCTAAGATGTGTTTCATTGCATTGCATGATAGAGATAACTTGTTTCTCGTTATGCATATGCACGCAAATAAGTAACCTCTCTGCAGTGAAAAGAAAACACCTAACATGGGTTTCAGTGCATTGCCTGACATATCTAACTTGTTCCTCGTTATGCATATGCACGTAATAACTAACCTCTGTGCAATAAAAAGAAAACACCTAAGATGTGTTTCATTGCATTGCATGATAGATATAACTTGTTTCTCGTTATGCATATCCACGCAAAAACCTCTCTGCAGTGAAAAGAAAACACCTAACATGGGTTTCAGTGCATTGCATGACATATCTAACTTGTTCCTCGTTATGCATATGCACGCTATAACTAACCTCTGTGCAATGAAAAGAAAACACCTAAGATGTGTTTTATCGCACTGCATGACATATCTAACTTGTTCCTTGTTATGATTATGCACGCAATAACTAACCTCTGTGCAATAAAAAGAAAAAACCTGAGATGTGTTTCGTCGCATTGCATGATAGATATAACTTGTTTCTCCTTATGCATATGGACGCAAATGCACGCAAAAACCTCTCTGCAGTGAAAAGAAAACACCTAACATGGGTTTCAGTGCATTGCATGACATATCTAACTTGTTCCTCGTTATGCATATGCACGCTTTAACTAACCTCTGTGCAATGAAAAGAAAACACCTGAGATGTGTTTCGTCGCATTGCATGACATATCTAACTTGTTCCTCGTTGCAATGAAAAGATATAACGTGATTTTGCATGCATTTCTATTTTACAAACTAATTTATTTGTGCACAGACGAGAAAACAACACATGAGCTTTACAGTGCATAGTATAGCTATTGAACTCATTTCTGGTAAAAGGGACCTCAAAAGTTTTTAAGCAATATAAGCTTATTAGACACCTTTTGATGATATATAAGCTATACAAAGGTTCCTATTTGACCTACTGAACATAGGTTACTATATCATTAGGTTACTATACATTGATATTTACTACTTATGATGTTTTATGAGCAGGAAGATATTTGAACATATACTGAACATATATCTGTCCCACGAGTACCTGATATTGAACTTTCTATAGACTACTTCTTATGCTACTTCTTAGACTGCTTTCTAGTCCTAGGTTCCTCATTGACCCACAAACATAGTCCTTGCCGACGAGTACTAGGTCTCGAACTTTTTGTATAAATTCTCATAGACTCCTTTTGATGCTTCTTAAGACATATAGAATGTCCATATCTTAAGTATTTAACTCATGTCTGGTCAAAGGGTCCTCAAAAGTTTTTAAACAAGAAAAACTTTTAGACTCCTTCTGATATTACACGAGCTATAGATTTCTATAGGTTCTATAGGTTCTATAGCTATAGGTTCCTTTTTGACCTACTGAATATAGTTCTGGCCCACGAGTACTTGATCTTGAACATTCTAAACATACTCATTAACTCCTTTTGATGTTACTGAAGCCATACAAGAGTCCTTATTTTAACTACTGAACATATTTCTGGCTAAGGTGTTCTTTAAAAATCAGGATACTATACAGAATGACCTCTTATCATGTTATTTTAGCCAGACAGATATTTGACCTACAGACTGTATTTCTTGCCCATGTGTACTTGATCTTGAACTTTCTACATACTCATAGACTCCTTTTGATGGTTCCTAGGCCATACAGAATTGTCCACATCTGACCTATTGAAATTATTTCTGAAAAACTTATGGGCTCCTTTTGATGATATATAAATCAATTGCCAAAAACATTATAAAAACTCTATAGTAATTTGGACACTACCAACCACCTAGAAACACCATAGGAACCACACAGACTACCATAGTAACCACCTAAATCACCCTAGCAACCACCCAGAACACCTTAGCAACACTTTAGCAACCGCCTAGCAACCACCCAGAACACCTTAGCAACACCCTAGCAAGCAACCAACCCTAGCAAAACCCAAGTAACCACCAAGAACACCCTAGCAACCACCTAGCAACACCCTAGTAACCACCCAGAACACCCTAGCAACACCCTAGCAACCACCCGGAATACCCTAACAACCACCTAGCAACCACCCAGAACACTGTAGCAACCACCGGGAACACCCTAGCAACCGGGTGGTGAGATTTGCCACTGCAAGCAGTACTTCACATTTTCTTCTGGAAATGTGCCATAAATGTGTTCCTGGTGGTCAAAAATGTATCTATGTATATCTAATCTAACATCAGAAGTCTAAAAGTTTACATTGTTTTAAACTTTTTGAGGAAACCTTTGACCAGAATTGAGTTCAATGACATCACGAGAAGTAAATCTATCGGTATATTAACTCACAGATCAAGTACCCGTGGGACATAAATGTGTTCCTGGAGGTCAACAATTGACCTATGTATATCTAATATAATTGACCAATGTATATCTTATATAACATCAGAAGGAGGTCAAATATTTGTCTGGCTGAAATTACATCATTAGAAATAAATCTCTCGGTATACTCACCCATAGATCAAGTACCCGTGGGCCATAAATGTGTTCCTGGAGGTCAAAAATTGACCTATGTATAGCTAATATAACATCAGAAGGAATCTATAAGTTTATATTGTTTTAAACTATTTTGAGGAACTTTTCACCAGAAATGAGTTCAATAGGTCAGATATGGACTTCTCTGTGGCTTAAGAAGCATCTGTTGGAGTTTATGAGTATGTTTGGAAAGTTCAAGATCAAGAACTTTTGGCCCAGAAACATGTTCAGTAGGTCAAATATTTGTCTGGCTGAAATGACATCATGAGATGTAAATCTCTTTGTATATTAACCCACAGATCAAGTACCTGTGGGCCATAAAAGTATTCATGGAGGTCAAAAATTGACCTATGTAATATAACATCAGAATGTTATATTACATAGTCTATGAATATGTATGGAAAGTTCAAGATCTAGTACTTTTGGGCCAGAAACATGTTTAGTAGGTAAAATATTTTTCTGGCTGAAATGACATCATGAGAAATAAATCTCCAACCAACCAGAACACCCTAGCAACCACCAAGCAACAGCATAGCAACCACCCAGAACACCCTAGAAACAAACCAAAACAACCCAGCAACCACCCAGAACACCTTCGCAACCACCCAGAATACCCTAGCAACCGCCTAGCAACACCCTAGCAACCACCCCGAACAGCTTCGCAACCACCCAGAATACCCTAGCAACCACATAGCAACACCCTAGCAACCACCCAGAACACCTTCGCAACCACCCAGAATACCATAGCAACCGCATAGCAACACCTTCGCAACCACCCAGAATAAAAAAAACCTACCAACCACCCAGAACACCGTAGCAACCTCCCAGAACACCCTAGCAACCGGGTGCTGAGATTTGCCGCTTCAAGCTCCACTTCACATTTTCTTCAGGAAATGTGCCATAAATGTGTTCATGGAGGTCAAATTTGACCTATGTATATCTAATATAACATCAGAAGGAGTCTAAAAGTCTATATTGTTTTAAACTTTTTGAGAAACCTTTGACCCGAAATGAGTTCAATATGTCAGATATGGACTTCTCTGTGGCTTAGGAATCATCTGTTGGAGTCTATGAGTATGTTTGGAAAGTTCAAGATCAAGTACTTTTGGGCAAGAAACATGTTCAGTAGGTCAAATATTTGTCTGGCTGAAATGACATCATGAGATGTAAATCTCTTGGTATATTAACCAACAGATCCAAGTACCCGTGGGCCATAAAAGTGTTCATGGAGGTCAAAAATTGACCTATGTAATATAACATCAGAATGTTATATTACATAGTCTGTGAGTATGTGTGGAAAGTTCAAGATTAAGTTTTTGGACCAGAAACATGTTCAGTAGGTAAAATAATTTTCTGGCTGAAATGACATCATGAGAAGTAAATCTCCAACCAACCAGAACACCCTAGCAACCACCAATCAACAGCCTAGCAACCATCCAGAACACCCTATAAACAAACCAGAACACCCCAGCAACCATCTGGCAACACCCTAGCAACCACCATTAACACCCCAGCAATCGCCTAGCAACACCCTAGCAACCACATAGCAACACCATAGCAACCACCCAGAATACCCCAGCAACCGCCTAGCAACACCCTAGCAACCACCCAGAACACCTTCGCAACCACCCAGAATACCCTAGCAACCACATAGCAACACCATAGCAACCACCCAGAATACCCTAAAAAAACACCTAGCAACCACCCAGAACACCGTAGCAACCTCCCAGAACACCCTAGCAACCGGGTGCTGAGATTTGCCGCTTCAAGCTCCACTTCACATTTTCTTCAGGAAATGTGCCATAAATGTGTTCATGGAGGTCAAAATTGACCTATGTATATCTAATATAACATCAGAAGGAGTCTAAAAGTCTATATTGTTTTAAACTTTTTGAGAAACCTTTGACCAGAAATGAGTTCAATATGTCAGATATGGACTTCTCTGTGGCTTAGGAAGCATCTGTTGGAGTTTATGAGTATGTTTGGAAAGTTCAAGATCAAGTACTTTTGGGCCAGAAACATGTTCAGTAGGTCAAATATTTGTCTGGCTGAAATGACATCATGAGAAATAAATCTCCAACCAACCAGAACACCCTAGCAACCACCAAGCAACAGCATAGCAACCACCCAGCACACCCTAGAAACAAACCAGAACACCCAGCAACCATCTGGCAACACCCTAGCAACCACCATTAACACCCCAGCAATCGCCTAGCAACACCCTAGCAACCACATAGCAACACCATAGCAACCACCCAGAATACCCCAGCAACCGCCTAGCAACACCCTAGCAACCACCCAGAACACCTTCGCAACCACCCAGAATACCCTAGCAACTGCATAGCAACACCATAGCAACCACCCAGAATACCCTAAAAAAACACCTAGCAACCACCCAGAACACCGTAGCAACCTCCCAGAACACCCTAGCAACCGGGTGGTGAGATTTGCCGCTTCAAGCTCCACTTCATATTTTCTTCTGGAAATGTGCCATAAATGTGTTCCTGGTGGTCAAAAATTGATCTATGTATATCTAATATAACATCAGAAGAAGTCTAAAGTTTACATTGTTTTTAACTTTTTGAGGAACCTTTGACAAGAAATGAGTTCAATGAGATCACGAGAAGTAAATCTATCGGTATATTAACCCACAGATCAAGTACCCGTGGGACATAAATGTGTTCCTGGAGGTCAAAAATTGACCTATGTATATCTAATATAATTGACCAATGTATGTCTTATATAACATCAGAAGGAGGTCAAATATTTGTCTGGCTGAAATTACATCATGAGAAGTAAATCTCTCGTATACTCACCCATAGATCAAGTACCCGTGGGCTATAAATGTGTTCCTGGAGGTCAAAAATTTACCTATGTATAGCTAATATAACATCAGAAGAAATCTATAAGTTTATATTGTTTTAAACTATTTTGAGGAACTTTTCACCAGAAATGAGTTCAATAGGTCAGATATGGACTTCTCTATGGCTTCTTAAGAAGCATCTATTGGAGTTTTATGAGTCTGTATGGAAAGTTCAAGATCAAGAACTTTTGGGCAGAAACATGTTCAGTAGGTCAAATATTTGTCTGGCTGAAATACATCATGAGATGTAAATCTCTCTGTATATTAACCCACAGATCAAGTACCTGTGGGCCATAAAAGTATTCGTGGAGGTCAAAATTGACCTATGTAATATAACATCAGAATGTTATATTACATAGTCTATGAATATTGTATGGAAACTTCAAGATCTTAGTACTTTTGGGCCAGAAACATGTTTAGTAGGTAAAATATTTTTCTGGCCTGAAATGACATCATGAGAAATAAATCTCCAACCAACCAGAACACCCTTTAAGCAACCACCAAGCAACAGCATTAGCAACCACC
>NW_024121207.1:245694-299728 GCF_016745375.1 Pimephales promelas | reverse complement strand
TTTTCTTTCACTGCACAGAGGTAAGTTATTGCGTGCATATGCATAACGAGAAACAAGTTAGATCTGTCATGCAATGCAATGAAACACATCTTAGGTGTTTTCTTTTCACTGCACAGAAGGTTAGTTTATTGCGTGCATATGCATAACGAGGAACAAGTTAGATATGTCATGCAATGCATGAAACACATCTTAGGTGTTTTCTTTTCACTGCACAGAGGTTAGTTATTGCGTGCATATGCATAACGAGGAACAAGTTAGATATGTCATGCAATGCAGAAACACATCTTGGTGTTTTCTTTTCATTGCACAGAGGTTAGTTATTGCGTGCATATGCATAACGAGGAACAGTTAGATATGTCATGCAATGCAATGAAACACATCTTAGGTGTTTTCTTTTCACTGCACAGAGTTAGTTATTTGCGTGCATATGCATAACGAGAAACAAGTTAGATCTGTCATGCAATGCACTGAAACACATCTTAGGTGTTTTCTTTTCATTGCACAGAGGTTAGTTATTGCGTGCATATGCAATAACGAGAAACAAGTTAGATATGTCATGCAATGCACTGAAACACATCTTAGGTGTTTTCTTTTCACTGCACAGAGGAGTTATTGCGTGCATATGCATAACGAGGAACAAGTTAGATCTGTCATGCAATGCATGAAACACATCTTAGGTGTTTTCTTTTCACTGCACAGAGGAGTTATTGCGTGCATATGCATAACGAGAAACAAGTTAGATCTGTCATGCAATGCACTGAAACACATCTTAGGTGTTTTCTTTTCATTGCACAGAGGTTAGTTATTGCGTGCATATGCATAACGAGGAACAAGTTAGATATGTCATGCAATGCACTGAAACACATCTTAGGTGTTTTCTTTTCATTGCACAGAGGTTAGTTATTGCGTGCATATGCATAACGAGGAACAAGTTAGATATGTCATGCAATGCACTGAAACACATCTTAGTTGTTTTCTTTTCATTGCACAGAGTTAAGTTATTGCGTGCATTGCATAACGAGGAAACAAGTTAAGATCTGTCATGCAATGCACTGAAACACATCTTAGGTGTTTTCTTTTCACTGCACAGAGGTTAGTTATTGCGTGCATATGCATAACGAGGAACAAGTTAGATATGTCATGCAATGCAATGAAACACATCTTAGGTGTTTTCTTTTCACTGCACAGAGGTTAGTTATTGCGTGCATATGCATAACGAGGAACAAGTTAGATCTGTCATGCAATGCATGAAACACATCTTAGGTGTTTTCTTTTCACTGCACAGAGGAGTTATTGCGTTGTGCATATGCATAACGAGGAACAAGTTAGATCTGTCATGCAATGCACTGAAACACATCTTAGGTGTTTTCTTTTCACTGCACAGAGGTTAGTTATTGCGTGCATATGCATAACGAGGAAACAAGTTAGATATGTCATGCAATGCAATGAAACACATCTTAGGTGTTTTCTTTTCATTGCACAGAGGTTAGTTTTTGCGTGCATATGCATAACGAGAACAAGTTAGATCTGTCATGCAATGCACTGAAACACATCTTAGGTGTTTTCTTTTCACTGCACAGAGCGAGTTATTGCGTGCATATGCATAACGAGAAAGTTAGATCTGTCATGCAATGCACTGAAACACATCTTAGGTGTTTTCTTTTCACTGCACAGAGGAGTTATTGCGTGCATATGCATAACGAGAACAAGTTAGATATGTCATGCAATGCACTGAAACACATCTTAGGTGTTTTCTTTTCACTGCACAGAGGTTAGTTATTGCGTGCATATGCATAACGAGAACAAGTTAGATCTGTCATGCAATGCAATGAAACACATCTTAGGTGTTTTCTTTTCATTGCACAGAGGTTAGTTATTCCGTGCATATGCATAACGAGTAACAAGTTAGATATGTCATGTAATGCACTGAAACACATCTTACTTGTTTTCTTTTCACTGCACATATAGCAAGTTATTGCGTGCATATGCATAACGAGAAACAAGTTAGATCTGTCATGTAATGCACTGAAACACATCTTAGGTGTTTTCTTTTCACTGCACAGAGGTTAGTTATTGCTTGCATATGCATAACGAGGAACAAATTAGATAGGTCATGCAATGCGATCAAACACATCTTAGGTGTTTTCTTTTCATTGCACAGAGGTTAGTTATTGCGTGCATATTGCATAACGAGGAACAAGTTAGATCTGTCATGCAATGCACTGAAACACATCTTAGGTGTTTTCTTTTCACTGCACAGAGGTTAGTTATTGCGTGCAAATTGCATAACGAGGAACAAGTTAGATCTGTCATGCAATGCACTGAAACACATCTTAGGTGTTTTCTTTTCACTGCACAGAGGTTAGTTATTGCGTGCATATTGCATAACGAGGAACAAGTTAGATCTGTCATGCAATGCACTGAAACACATCTTAGGTGTTTTCTTTTCATTGCACATAGCAAGTTTTTGCGTGCATATGCATAACGAGAAACAAGTTAGATATCTGTCATGTAATGCACTGAACACATCTTAGGTGTTTTCTTTTCACTGCACAGAGCGAGTATTGCGTGCATATGCATAACGAGGAACAAGTTAGATCTGTCATGCAATGCACTGAAACACATCTTAGGTGTTTTCTTTTCACTGCACAGAGCGAGTTATTGCGTGTATATGCATAACGAGAAACAAGTTAGATCTGTCATGCAATGCACTGAAACACATCTTAGGTGTTTTTCTTTTCACTGCACAGAGGTTAGTTATTGCGTGCATATGCATAACGAGGAACAAGTTAGATCTGTCATGCAATGCACTGAAACACATCTTAGGTGTTTTCTTTTCACTGCACAGAGGTTAGTTATTGCGTGCATATGCATAACGAGGAACAAGTTAGATAGGTCATGCAATGCATGAAACACATCTTAGGTGTTTTCTTTTCATTGCACAGAGGATAGTTATTGCATGCATACATAACGAGGAACAAGTTAGATAGGTCATGCAATGCATTGAAACACATCTTAGGTGTTTTCTTTTCATTGCACAGAGGTTAGTTATTGCGTGCATATGCATAACGAGAAACAAGTTAGATCTGTCATGCAATGCACTGAAACACATCTTAGGTGTTTTCTTTTCACTGCACAGAGCGAGTTATTGCGTGCATATGCATAACGAGAAACAAGTTAGATCTGTCATGTAATGCACTGAAACACATCTTAGGTGTTTTCTTTTCACTGCACAGAGCGAGTTATTGCGTGCATATGCATAACGAGAAACAAGTTAGATCTGTCATGCAATGCACTGAAACACATCTTAGGTGTTTTCTTTTCACTGCACAGAGCGAGTTATTGCGTGCATATGCATAACGAGAAACAAGTTAGATCTGTCATGCAATGCACTGAAACACATCTTAGGTGTTTTCTTTTCACTGCACAGAGGTTAGTTATTGCGTGCATATTGCATAACGAGGAACAAGTTAGATAGGTCATGCAATGCATTGAAACACATCTTAGTTGTTTTCTTTTCACTGCACAGAGCGAGTTATTGCGTGCATATGCATAACGAGGAACAAGTTAGATAAGTCATGCAATGCAATGAAACACATCTTAGGTGTTTTCTTTTCATTGAACAGAGGTTAGTTATTCCGTGCATATGCATAACGAGTAACAAGTTAGATATGTCATGTAATGCACTGAAACACATCTTAGGTGTTTTCTTTTCACTGCACATAGCAAGTTATTGCGTGCATATGCATAACGAGAACAAGTTAGATATGTCATGCAATGCACTGAAACACATCTTAGGTGTTTTCTTTTCACTGCACAGAGCGAGTTATTGCGTGCATATGCATAACGAGAAACAAGTTAGATCTGTCATGCAATGCACTGAAACACATCTTAGGTGTTTTCTTTCACTGCACAGAGGTTAGTTATTGCGTGCATATGCATAACGAGGAACAAGTTAGATGGTCATGCAATGCGATGAAACACATCTTAGGTGTTTTCTTTTCATTGCACAGAGGATAGTTATTGCATGCATACATAACGAGGAACAAGTTAGATATGTCATGCAATGCACTTGAAACACATCTTAGTTGTTTTCTTTTCACTGCACAGAGGAGTTATTGCGTGCATATGCATAACGAGAAACAAGTTAGATCTGTCATGCAATGCACTGAAACACATCTTAGGTGTTTTCTTTTCACTGCACAGAGCGAGTTATTGCGTGCATATGCATAACGAGAAACAAGTTAGATCTGTCATGCAATGCACTGAAACACATCTTAGGTGTTTTCTTTTCACTGCACAGAGGTTAGTTATTGCGTGCATATGCATAACGAGAAACAAGTTAGATCTGTCATGCAATGCACTGAAACACATCTTAGGTGTTTTCTTTTCACTGCACAGAGGTTAGTTATTGCGTGCATATGCATAACGAGGAACAAGTTAGATAGGTCATGCAATGCGATGAAACACATCTTAGGTGTTTTCTTTTCATTGCACAGAGGATAGTTATTGCATGCATACATAACGAGGAACAAGTTAGATAGGTCATGCAATGCATTGAAACACATCTTAGTTGTTTTCTTTTCACTGCACAGAGCGAGTTATTGCGTGCATATGCATAACGAGTAACAAGTTAGATCTGTCATGCAATGCACTGAAACACATCTTAGGTGTTTTCTTTTCATTGCACAGAGGAGTTATTGCGTGCATATGCATAACGAGAAACAAGTTAGATCTGTCATGCAATGCACTGAAACACATCTTAGGTGTTTTCTTTTCACTGCACAGAGCGAGTTATTGCGTGCATATGCATAACGAGAAACAAGTTAGATCTGTCATGCAATGCACTGAAACACATCTTAGGTGTTTTCTTTTCACTGCACAGAGGTTAGTTATTGCGTGCATATGCATAACGAGGAACAAGTTAGATCTGTCATGCAATGCATTGAAACACATCTTAGTTGTTTTCTTTTCACTGCACAGAGGAGTTATTGCGTGCATATGCATAACGAGAAACAAGTTAGATGTCATGCAATGCACTGAAACACATCTTAGGTGTTTTCTTTTCACTGCACAGAGGTTAGTTATTGCGTGCATATGCATAACGAGGAACAAGTTAGATATGTCATGCAATGCATGAAACACATCTTAGGTGTTTTCTTTTCACTGCACAGAGGTTAGTTATTGCGTGCATATGCATAACGAGGAACAAGTTAGATATGTCATGCAATGCACTGAAACACATCTTAGGTGTTTTCTTTTCACTGCACAGAGGAGTTATTGCGTGCATATGCATAACGAGAAACAAGTTAGATCTGTCATGCAATGCACTGAAACACATCTTAGGTGTTTTCTTTTCACTGCACAGAGGAGTTATTGCGTGTATATGCATAACGAGAAACAAGTTAGATCTGTCATGCAATGCACTGAAACACATCTTAGGTGTTTTCTTTTCACTGCACAGAGGTTAGTTATTGCGTGCATATTGCATAACGAGGAACAAGTTAGATCTGTCATGCAATGCACTGAAACACATCTTAGGTGTTTTCTTTTCACTGCACAGAGGTTAGTTATTGCGTGCATATTGCATAACGAGGAACAAGTTAGATAGGTCATGCAATGCGATGAAACACATCTTAGGTGTTTTCTTTTCATGCACAGAGGATAGTTATTGCATGCATACATAACGAGGAACAAGTTAGATAGGTCATGCAATGCAATTGAAAACACATCTTAGTTGTTTTCTTTTTCACTGCACAGAGCGAGTTATTGCGTGTATATGCATAACGAGAAACAAGTTAGATCTGTCATGCAATGCACTGAAAACACATCTAGGTGTTTTCTTTTTCACTGCACAGAGGTTAGTTATTGCGTGCATATGCATAACGAGGAACAAGTTAGATCTGTCATGCAATGCAATAAACACATCTTAGGTGTTTTCTTTTCATTGCACAGAGGTAGTTATCGTGTGCATGTGCAATGCAATCCTACAGCACAAGCATTTTAAATCTCTTCGTTTGCACAAGGAACAAGTTAGTGTGTGCATTGCAAAGCGACCGCTCTTTTGATGTTTTTTCGTCAAACAGAAAGAATTAGTTGTAGAATGGAAATGCATGGAAAAGCACGCGTGTTATTGACTTTTGATGATTTGTAAGCTATAGATAGGTTCCTTTTTGTCCTAGTGAACATATTTCTGGCTCACGGGTACTTGATTCTAAGCCATAGAGAAGTCCATATCTGACCTATTGTACTAATTTCTGGTCTATGATTCCTCAAATGTTTTTAAATAATATCAACTGATAGACTCAATCTGATGTGATATACATAGGTTCCTTTTTGACCTACTGAACATGTTTCTAGCCTATGGGTAATTAATTGATCCTTCTCATGATGTTATTTCAGCCAGAAAGATATTTGACCTACTGAACATATTTCTGGCCCAAAAGTACTTAATCTTGAACTTTCCATACATACTCCATAAAGACCATGCAATAGAACATTTCTGAATGTTATATTACACAGGTCAATTTTTGACCCTCTCATGAACACTTTATGGCCGGCACGGTACTTGGATGTGTTGGTTATTATACCGAGAGATTTACTTCTCATGATGTCATTTCAGCCAGACAAAAATTTGACCTACTGAACATGTTTCTGGCCCAAAAGTACTTGATCTTGAACTTTCCAAATACTCATAGACTCCAACAGATGCTTCCTAAGCCATAGAGAAGTCCATATCTGACCTATTGAACTCATTTCTGGTCAAAGGATCCTCAAAGGTTTTAAACAATATAAACTTATAGACTCCTGATGTTACATTAGCTATACATAGGTCAATTTTTGACCTTCAGAAACACATTTATGGTCCACGGGTATTTGATGTTTGGGTTAATGTACCGAGAGCTTTGCTTCTCATGATGTAATTTCAGCCATAAATATATTTGACCTACTGAACATATATCTGGCCCAAAAGTACTTGACCTTGTACTTTCCATTCATACTCATAGACTCCAACAGATGCTTCCTAAGCCATAGAGAAGTCCATATCTGACATATTGAACTAATTTCTGGTCAAAGATTTCTCAAAAAGTTTAAAACAATATAAACTTTTAGACTCCTTCTGATGTTATATTAGATATACATAGGTCAATTTTGACCTCCATGAACACATTTATGGCACATTTCCAGAAGAAAATGTGAAGTGGAGCTTGAAGCGGCAAATCTCAGCACCCGGTTGCTAGGGTGTTCTGGGAGGTTGCTACGGTGTTCTGGGTGGTTGCTAGGTGTTTTTTTTAGGCTATTCTGGGTGGTTGCTATGGTGTTGCTATGCGGTTGTTAGGGTATTCTGGGTGGTTGCGAAGGTGTTCTGGGTGGTTGCTAGGGTGTTGCCAGATGGTTGCTGGGGTGTTCTGGTTTGTTTCTAGGGTGTTCTGGATGGTTGCTAGGCTGTTGCTTGGTGGTTGCTAGGGTGTTCTGGTTGGTTGGAGATTTACTTCTCATGATGTCATTTCAGCCAGAAAAATATTTTACCTACTGAACATGTTTCTGGTCCAAAAATACTTGATCTTGAACTTTCCACACATACTCACAGACTATGTAATATAACATTCTGATTTTATATGACATAGGTCAATTTTTGACCTCCATGAACACTTTTATGGCCCACGGGTACTTGATCTGTTGGTTAATATACAGAGAGATTTACATCTCATGATGTCATTTCAGCCAGACAAATATTTGACCTACTGAACATGTTTCTGGCCCAAAAGTACTTGATCTTGAACTTTCCAAACATACTCATAGACTCCAACAGATGCTTCCTAAGCCACAGAGAAGTCCATATCTGACATATTGAACTCATTTCTGGTCAAAGGTTTCTCAAAAAGTTTAAAACAATATAGACTTTTAGACTCCTTCTGATGTTATATTAGATATACATAGGTCAATTTTGACCTCCATGAACACATTTATGGCACATTTCCTGAAGAAAATGTGAAGTGGAGCTTGAAGCGGCAAATCTCAGCACCCGGTTGCTAGGGTGTTCTGGGAGGTTGCTACGGTGTTCTGGGTGGTTGGTAGTTTTTTTTTAGGGTATTCTGGGTAGTTGCTATGGTGTTGCTATGCGGTTGCTAGGGTATTCTGGGTGGTTGCGAAGGTGTTCTGGGTGGTTGCTAGGGTGTTGATATGTGGTTGCTAGGGTATTCTGGGTGGTTGCGAAGCTGTTCTGGGTGGTTGCTAGGGTGTTGCTAGGCGGTTGCTAGGGTATTCTGGGTGGTTGCGAAGGTGTTCTGGGTGGTTGCTGGGTTGTTCTGGTTTGTTTCTAGGGTGTTCTGGGTGGTTGCTATGCTGTTGCTTGGTGGTTGCTAGGGTGTTCTGGTTGGTTGGAGATTTATTTCTCATGATGTCATTTCAGCCAGAAAAATATTTTACCTACTAAACATGTTTCTGGCCCAAAAGTACTAGATCTTGAACTTTCCAATACATATTCATAGACTCCAACAGATGCTTCCTAAGCCACAGAGAAGTCCATATCTGACATATTGAACTCATTTCTGGTCAAAGGATCCTCAAAAAGGTTAAACATATAAACTTATAGATCCTGATGTTACATTAGCTATTCATAGGTCAATTTTTGACCTCAGAACACATTTATGGCCCACGGGTACTTGATGTTGGGTTAATGTACCGAGAGATTTACATCTCATGATGTATTTCAGCCAGAAATATATTTGACCTACTGAACATATTTCTGGCCCAAAAGTACTTGATCTTGAACTTTCCATTCATACTCATAGACTCCAACAGATGCTTCCTAAGCCATAGAGAAGTCCATATCTGACATATTGAACTAATTTCTGGTCAAAGATTTCTCAAAAAGTTTAAAACAATATAAACTTTTAGACTCCTTCTGATGTTATATTAGATATACATAGGTCAATTTTGACCTCCATGAACACATTTATGGCACATTTCCAGAAGAAAATGTGAAGTGGAGCTTGAAGCGGCAAATCTCAGCACCCGGTTGCTAGGGTGTTCTGGGAGGTTGCTACGGTGTTCTGGGTGGTTGCTAGGTGTTTTTTTAGGTATTGTTGGGGGGGTTTCTGGGGGTTTGCTATGGTGTTGCTATGCGGTTGTTAGGGTATTCTGGGTGGTTGCGAAGGTGTTCTGGGTGGTTGCTAGGGTGTTGCTAGGCGGTTGCTGGGGTGTTAATGGTGGTTGCTAGGGTGTTGCCAGATGGTTGCTGGGTGTTCTGGTTTGTTTCTAGGGTGTTCTGGATGGTTGCTAGGCTGTTGCTTGGTGGTTGCTAGGGTGTTCTGGTTGGTTGGAGATTTACTTCTCATGATGTCATTTCAGCCAGAAAAATATTTTACCTACTGAACATGTTTCTGGTCCAAAAATACTTGATCTTGAACTTTCCACACATACTCATAGACTATGTAATATAACATTCTGATGTTATATTACATAGGTCAATTTTTGACCTCCATGAACACTTTTATGGCCCACGGGTACTTGATCTGTGGTTAATATACCGAGAGATTTACATCTCATGATGTCATTTCAGCCAGACAAATATTTGACCTACTGAACATGTTTCTGGCCCAAAAGTACTTGATCTTGAACTTTCCAAACATACTCATAGACTCCAACAGATGCTTCCTAAGCCACAGAGAAGTCCATATCTGACATATTGAACTCATTTCTGGTCAAAGGTTTCTCAAAAAGTTTAAAACAATATAGACTTTTAGACTCCTTCTGATGTTATATTAGATATACATAGGTCAATTTTGACCTCCATGAACACATTTATGGCACATTTCCTGAAGAAAATGTGAAGTGGAGCTTGAAGCGGCAAATCTCAGCACCCGGTTGCTAGGGTGTTCTGGGAGGTTGCTACGGTGTTCTGGGTGGTTGGTAGTTTTTTTTTTAGGGTATTCTGGGTGGTTGCTATGGTGTTGCTATGCGGTTGCTAGGGTATTCTGGGTGGTTGCGAAGGTGTTCTGGGTGGTTGCTAGGGTGTTGCTATGTGGTTGCTAGTGTATTCTGGGTGGTTGCGAAGCTGTTCTGGGTGGTTGCTAGGGTGTTGCTAGGCGGTTGCTAGGGTATTCTGGGTGGTTGCGAAGGTGTTCTGGGTGGTTGCTGGGTTGTTCTGGTTTGTTTCTAGGGTGTTCTGGGTGGTTGCTATGCTGTTGCTTGGTGGTTGCTAGGGTGTTCTGGTTGGTTGGAGATTTATTTCTCATGATGTCATTTCAGCCAGAAAAATATTTTACCTACTAAACATGTTTCTGGCCCAAAAGTACTAGATCTTGAACTTTCCATACATATTCATAGACTATGTAATATAACATTCTGATGTTATATTACATAGGTCAATTTTTGACCTCCATGAATACTTTTATGGCCCACGGGTACTTGATCTGTGTGTTAATATACCGAGAGATTTACATCTCATGATGTCATTTCAGCCAGACAAATATTTGACCTACTGAACATGTTTCTGGCCCAAAAGTTCTTGATCTTGAACTTTCCATACAGACTCATAGACTCCAATAGATGCTTCCTAAGAAGCCATAGAGAAGTCCATATCTGACATATTGAACTCATTTCTGGTCAAAGGTTTCTCAAAAAGTTTAAAACAATATAGACTTTTAGACTCCTCTCATGTTATATTAGATATACATAGGTCAATTTTGACCTCCATGAACACATTTATGGCACATTTCCTGAAGAAAATGTGAAGTGGAGCTTGAAGCGGCAAATCTCAGCACCCGGTTGCTAGGGTGTTCTGGGAGGTTGCTACGGTGTTCTGGCTGGTTGGTAGGTTTTTTTTTAGGGTATTCTGGGTGGTTGCTATGGTGTTGCTATGCGGTTGCTAGGGTATTCTGGGTGGTTGCGAAGGTGTTCTGGGTGGTTGCTAGGGTGTTGCTATGTGGTTGCTAGGGTATTCTGGGTGGTTGTGAAGCTGTTCTGGGTGGTTGCTAGGGTGTTGCTAGGCGGTTGCTAGGGTATTCTGGGTGGTTGCGAAGGTGTTCTGGGTGGTTGCTGGTGTTGCTTCTGGTTGCTGTTTCTGGGTGTGTTCTGGGTGGTTGCTATGCTGTTGCTTGGTGGTTGCTAGGGTGTTCTGGTTGGTTGGAGATTTATTTCTCATGATGTCATTTCAGCCAGAAAAATATTTTACCTACTAAACATGTTTCTGGCCCAAAAGTACTAGATCTTGAACTTTCCATACATATTCATAGACTATGTAATATAACATTCTGATGTTATATTACATAGGTCAATTTTTGACCTCCATGAATACTTTTATGGCCCACGGGTACTTGATCTGTGGGTTAATATACAGAGAGATTTACATCTCATGATGTCATTTCAGCCAGACAAATATTTGACCTACTGAACATGTTTCTGGCCAAAAGTTCTTGATCTTGAACTTTCCATACAGACTCATAGACTCCAATAGATGCTTCCTAAGAAGCCATAGAGAAGTCCATATCTGACCTATTGAACTCATTTCTGGTGAAAAGTTCCTCAAAATAGTTTAAAACAATATAAACTTATAGATTCCTTCTGATGTTATATTAGCTATACATAGGTCAATTTTTGACCTCCAGGAACACATTTATGGCCCACGGGTACTTGATCTATGGGTGAGTATACCGAGAGATTTACTTCTCATGATGTAATTTCAGCCAGACAAATATTTGACCTCCATCTGATGTTATATAAGATATACATTGGTCAATTATATTAGATATACATAGGTCAATTTTTGACCTCCAGGAACACATTTATGTCCCACGGGTACTTGATCTGTGGGTTAATATACCGATAGATTTACTTCTCGTGATCTCATTGAACTCATTTCTTGTCAAAGGTTCCTCAAAAAGTTTAAAACAATGTAAACTTTTAGACTTCTTCTGATGTTATATTAGATATACATAGATCAATTTTTGACCACCAGGAACACATTTATGGCACATTTCCAGAAGAAAATATGAAGTGGAGCTTGAAGCGGCAAATCTCAGCACCCGGTTGCTAGGGTGTTCTGGGAGGTTGCTACGATGTTCTGGGTGGTTGCTAGGTGTTTTTTTTAGGCTATTCTGGGTGGTTGCTATGATGTTGCTATGCGGTTGTTAGGGTATTCTGGGTGGTTGCGAAGGTGTTCTGGGTGGTTGCTAGGGTGTTGCCAGATGGTTGCTGGGGTGTTCTGGTTTGTTTATAGGGTGTTCTGGGTGGTTGCTATGCTGTTGCTTGGTGGTTGCTAGGGTGTTCTGGTTGGTTGGAGATTTATTTCTCATGATGTCATTTCAGCCGGAAAAATATTTTACCTACTAAACATGTTTCTGGCCCAAAAGTACTAGATCTTGAACTTTCCAATACATATTCATAGACTCCAACAGATGCTTCCTAAGCCACAGAGAAGTCCATATCTGACATATTGAACTCATTTCTGGTCAAAGGTTTCTCAAAAAGTTTAAAACAATATAGACTTTTAGACTCCTTCTGATGTTATATTAGATATACATAGGTCAATTTTGACCTCCATGAACACATTTATGGCACATTTCCTGAAGAAAATGTGAAGTGGAGCTTGAAGCGGCAAATCTCAGCACCCGGTTGCTAGGGTGTTCTGGGAGGTTGCTACGGTGTTCTGGGTGGTTGCTAGGTGTTTTTTTAGGGTATTCTGGGTGGTTGCTATGGTGTTGCTATGCGGTTGCTAGGGTATTCTGGGTGGTTGCGAAGGTGTTCTGGGTGGTTGCTAGGGTGTTGCTAGGCGGTTGCTGGGTATTCTGGGTGGTTGCTATGGTGTTGCTATGTGGTTGCTAGGGTGTTGCTAGGCGATTGCTGGGGTGTTAATGGTGGTTGCTAGGGTGTTGCCAGATGGTTGCTGGGGTGTTCTGGTTTGTTTATAGGGTGTTCTGGATGGTTGCTAGGCTGTTGCTTGGTGGTTGCTAGGGTGTTCTGGTTGGTTGGAGATTTACTTCTCATGATGTCATTTCAGCCAGAAAAATATTTTACCTACTGAACATGTTTCTGGTCCAAAAATACTTGATCTTGAACTTTCCACACATACTCACAGACTATGTAATATAACATTCTGATGTTATATTACATAGGTCAATTTTTGACCTCCATGAACACTTTTATGGCCCACGGGTACTTGGATCTGTTGGTTAATATACCAAGAGATTTACATCTCATGATGTCATTTCAGCCAGACAAATATTTGACCTACTGAACATGTTTCTGGCCCAAAAGTACTTGATCTTGAACTTTCCAAACATACTCATAGACTCCAACAGATGATTCCTAAGCCACAGAGAAGTCCATATCTGACATATTGAACTCATTTCTGGTCAAAGGTTTCTCAAAAAGTTTAAAACAATATAGACTTTTAGACTCCTTCTGATGTTATATTAGATATACATAGGTCAATTTTGACCTCCATGAACACATTTATGGCACATTTCCTGAAGAAAATGTGAAGTGGAGCTTGAAGCGGCAAATCTCAGCACCCGGTTGCTAGGGTGTTCTGGGAGGTTGCTACGGTGTTCTGGGTGGTTGGTAGGTTTTTTTTTAGGGTATTCTGGGTGGTTGCTATGGTGTTGCTATGCGGTTGCTAGGGTATTCTGGGTGGTTGCGAAGGTGTTCTGGGTGGTTGCTAGGGTGTTGCTATGTGGTTGCTAGGGTATTCTGGGTGGTTGCGAAGCTGTTCGGGGTGGTTGCTAGGGTGTTGCTAGGCGGTTGCTAGGGTATTCTGGGTGGTTGCGAAGGTGTTCTGGGTGGTTGCTGGGTTGTTTTGGTTTGTTTCTAGGGTGTTCTGGGTGGTTGCTATGCTGTTGCTTGGTGGTTGCTAGGGTGTTCTGGTTGGTTGGAGATTTATTTCTCATGATGTCATTTCAGCCAGAAAAATATTTTACCTACTAAACATGTTTCTGGCCCAAAAGTACTAGATCTTGAACTTTCCATACATATTCATAGACTATGTAATATAACATTCTGATGTTATATTACATAGGTCAATTTTTGACCTCCATGAATACTTTTATGGCCCACGGGTACTTGATCTGTGGGTTAATATACAGAGAGATTTACATCTCATGATGTCATTTCAGCCAGACAAATATTTGACCTACTGAACATGTTTCTGGCCCAAAAGTTCTTGATCTTGAACTTTCCATACAGACTCATAGACTCCAATAGATGCTTCCTAAGAAGCCATAGAGAAGTCCATATCTGACCTATTGAACTCATTTCTGGTGAAAAGTTCCTCAAAATAGTTTAAAACAATATAAACTTATAGATTCCTTCTGATGTTATATTAGCTATACATAGGTCAATTTTTGACCTCCAGGAACACATTTATGGCCCACGGGTACTTGATCTATGGGTGAGTATACCGAGAGATTTACTTCTCATGATGTAATTTCAGCCAGACAAATATTTGACCTCCTTCTGATGTTATATAAGATATACATTGGTCAATTATATTAGATATACATAGGTCAATTTTTGACCTCCAGGAACACATTTATGTCCCACGGGTACTTGATCTGTGGGTTAATATACCGATAGATTTACTTCTCGTGATGTCATTGAACTCATTTCTTGTCAAAGGTTCCTCAAAAAGTTTAAAACAATGTAAACTTTTAGACTTCTTCTGATGTTATATTAAGATATACATAGATCAATTTTGACCACCAGGAACACATTTATGGCACATTTCCAGAAGAAAATTGAAGTGGAGCTTGAAGAGGCAAATCTCAGCACCCGGTTGCTAGGTGTTCTGGGAGGTTGCTACGGTGTTCTGGGTGGTTGCTAGGTGTTTTTTAGGGTATTCTGGGTGGTTGCTATGGTGTTGCTATGCGGTTGCTAGGGTATTCTGGGTGGTTGCGAAGGTGTTCTGGGTGGTTGCTAGGCTGTTGCTAGGTGGTTGCTGGGGTATTCTGGGTGGTTGCTATGGTGTTGCTAGGGTGTTGCTAGGCGATTGCTGGGGTGTTAATGGTGGTTGCTAGGGTGTTGCCAGATGGTTGCTGGGGTGTTCTGGTTTGTTTCTAGGGTGTTCTGGGTGGTTGCTATGCTGTTGCTTGGTGGTTGCTAGGGTGTTCTGGTTGGTTGGAGATTTATTTCTCATGATGTCATTTCAGCCAGAAAAATATTTTACCTACTAAACATGTTTCTGGCCCAAAAGTACTAGATCTTGAACTTTCCATAAATATTCATAGACTATGTAATATAACATTCTGATGTTTAATTACATAGGTCAATTTTTGACCTCCATGAATACTTTTATGGCCCACGGGTACTTGATCTGTGGGTTAATATACAGAGAGATTTACATCTCATGATGTCATTTCAGCCAGACAAATATTTGACCTACTGAACATGTTTCTGGCCCAAAAGTTCTTGATCTTGAACTTTCCATACAGACTCATAGACTCCAATAGACGCTTCTTAAGAAGCCATAGAGAAGTCCATATCTGACCTATTGAACTCATTTCTGGTGAAAAGTTCCTCAAAATAGTTTAAAACAATATAAACTTATAGATTCCTTCTGATGTTATATTAGCTATACATAGGTCAATTTTTGACCTCCAGGAACACATTTATGGCCCACGGGTACTTGATCTGTGAGTTAATATACCGATAGATTTACTTCTCGTGATGTCATTGAACTCATTTCTGGTCAAAGGTTCCTCAAAAAGTTTAAAACAATGTAAACTTTTAGACTTCTTCTGATGTTATATTAGATATACATAGATCAATTTTTGACCACCAGGAACACATTTATGGCACATTTCCAGAAGAAAATGTGAAGTTGAGCCTGAAGTGGCAAATCTCACCACCCGGTTACTAGGGTGTTCTGTGTGGTTGCTAGGTGGTTGTTAGGGTATTCTGGGTGGTTGCTATGGTGTTTTTATGTGGTTGCTAGGTGCTAATGTTGCTAGGCGGTTGCCAGGTTGTTCTGGATGGTTGCTAGGGTGTTGCTAGGTGGTTGCTGGGGTGTTCTTGTTTGTTGGTGTTGGTTGCTGGGTGGTTGCTAGGGTGTTTTAGGTCGTTACTATGGTATTCTGGGTTGTTGCTATGGTGTTACCAGGTGGTTGGTAGTGTTTACATATGGTTACTAAAGAGTTTCTGTAATGTTTTTGGGCATGATTTAGCTCTTAACTAATAAATTCTTTTGCAATATAATGTAATATGATATAAACTAATCAATATGTTTATATTGTTTGAAACCTTTTGAGGACCCTTTTACCATAACAATATAAACTTCTAGAGTCCATCTGATGTTGTATTAGCTATACATGGGTCAATTTTTGACCTATGTAACACATTTATGGCACATTTCCAGAAGAAAATGTGAAGTACTGCTTGCAGTGGCAAATCTCACCACCCGGTTGCTAGGGTGTTCCCGGTGGAAGCTACAGTGTTCTGGGTGGTTGCTAGGTGGTTGTTAGGGTATTCCGGGTGGTTGCTAGGGTGTTGCTAGGGTGTTCTGGGTGGTTACTAGGGTGTTGCTAGGTGGTTGCTAGGGTGTTCTGGGTGGTTGCTTGGGTGTTGCTAGGGTTGGTTGCTTGCTAGGGTTTTGCTAAGGTGTTCTGGGTGGTTGCTAGGCGGTTGCTAGAGTGTTGCTAAGGTGTTCTGGGTGGTTGCTAGGGTGATTTAGGTTGTTACTATGGTAGTCTGTGTGGTTCCTATGGTGTTTCTAGGTGGTTGGTAGTGTCCAAATTACTATAGAGTTTTTATAATGTTTTTGGCAATTGATTTATATATCATCAAAAGGAGCCCATAAGTTTTTCAGAAATAATTTCAATAGGTCAGATGTGGACAATTCTATATGGCCTAGGAACCATCAAAAGGAGTCTATGAGTATGTAGAAAGTTCAAGATCAAGTACACATGGGCAAGAAATACAGTCTGTAGGTCAAATATCTGTCTGGCTAAAATAACATGATAAGAGGTCATTCTGTATAGTATCCTGATTTTCAAAGAACACCTTAGCCAGAAATATGTTCAGTAGTTAAAATAAGGACTCTTGTATGGCTTCAGTAACATCAAAAGGAGTTAATGAGTATGTTTAGAATGTTCAAGATATGTTCAGTAGGTCAAAAAGGAACCTATCTATAGCTCATGTAATATCAGAAGGAGTCTAAAAGTTTTTCTTGTTTAAAAACTTTTGAGGACCCTTTGACCAGACATGAGTTAAATACTTAAGATATGGACATTCTATATGCCTTAAGAAGCATCAAAAGGAGTCTATGAGAATTTATACAAAAAGGTCGAGACCTACTACTCGTCGGCAAGGACTATGTTTGTGGGTCAATGAGGAACCTCTAGGCCTAGGAAGTAGTGTAAGAAGTAGCATAAGAAGTAGTCTATTTTTTATGTATAGAAAGTTCAATATCAGGTACTCGTGGGACAGATATATGTTCAGTATATGTTCAAATATCTTCCTGCTCATAAAACATCATAAGTAGTAAATATCAATGTATAGTAACCTAATGATATAGTAACCTATGTTCAGTAGGTCAAATAGGAACCTTTGTATAGCTTATATATCATCAAAAGGTGTCTAATAAGCTTATATTGCTTAAAAACTTTTGAGGTCCCTTTTACCAGAAATGAGTTCAATAGCTATACTATGCACTGTAAAGCTCATGTGTTGTTTTCTCGTCTGTGCACAAATAAATTAGTTTGTAAAATAGAAATGCATGCAAAATCACGTTATATCTTTTCATTGCAACGAGGAACAAGTTAGATATGTCATGCAATGCGACGAATTACATCTCAGGTGTTTTCTTTTCATTGCACAGAGGATAGTTATTGCATGCATACATAACGAGGAACTTGTTAGATATGTCATGCAATGCAATGAAACACATCTTAGGTGTTTTCTTTTCATTGCACAGAGGTTAGTTATTGCGTGCATATGCATAACGAGGAACAAGTTAGATATGTCATGCAATGCACTGAAACCCATGTTAGGTGTTTTCTTTTCACTGCAGATAGGTTAGTTATTTGCGTGCATATGCATAACGAGAAACAAGTTATATCTATCATGCAATGCAATGAAACACATCTTAGGTGTTTTCTTTTTATTGCACAGAGGTTAGTTATTACGTGCATATGCATAACGAGGAACAAGTTAGATATGTCATGCAATGCACTGAAACCATGTTAGGTGTTTTCTTTTCACTGCAGAGAGGTTAGTTATTTGCGTGCATATGCATAACGAGAACAAGTTATATGTATCATGCAATGCAATGAAACACATCTTAGGTGTTTTCTTTTCATTGCACAGAGGTTAGTTATTGCGTGCATACATAACGAGGAACAAGTTAGATATGTCATGCAATGCATTGAAACACATCTTAGGTGTTTTCTTTTCATTGCACAGAGGTTATTGCGTGCATATGCATAACGAGGAACAAGTTAGATATGTCATGCAATGCAATGAAACACATCTTAGGTGTTTTCTTTTCATTGCACAGAGGTTAGTTATTCGTGCATATGCATAACGAGGAACAAGTTAGATATGTCATGCAATGCACTGAAACACATCTTAGGTGTTTTCTTTTCACTGCACAGAGGTTAGTTATTGCGTGCATATGCATAACGAGAAACAAGTTAGATCTGTCATGCAATGCACTGAAACACATCTTAGGTGTTTTCTTTTCACTGCACAGAGCGAGTTATTGCGTGTATATGCATAACGAGAAACAAGTTAGATCTGTCATGCAATGCACTGAAACACATCTTAGGTGTTTTCTTTTCACTGCACAGAGGTTAGTTATTGCGTGCATATGCATAACGAGGAACAAGTTAGATAAGTCATGCAATGCAATGAAACACATCTTAGGTGTTTTCTTTTCATTGAACAGAGGTTAGTTATTCCGTGCATATGCATAACGAGTAACAAGTTAGATATGTCATGTAATGCACTGAAACACATCTTACTTGTTTTCTTTTCACTGCACATATAGCAAGTTATTGCGTGCATATGCATAACGAGAAACAAGTTAGATTGTCATGCAATGCACTGAAACACATCTTAGGTGTTTTCTTTTCACTGCACAGAGCGAGTTATTGCGTGCATATGCATAACGAAAACAAGTTAGATCTGTCATGCAATGCACTGAAACACATCTTAGGTGTTTTCTTTTCACTGCACAGAGGTTAGTTATTGCGTGCATATGCATAACGAGGAACAAGTTAGATATGTCATGCAATGCAATGAAACACATCTTAGGTGTTTTCTTTTCATTGCACAGAGGATAGTTATTGCATGCATACATAACGAGGAACAAGTTAGATAGGTCATGCAATGCATTGAAACACATCTTAGTTGTTTTTTTTCACTGCACAGAGGAGTTATTGCGTGCATATGCATAACGAGAAACAAGTTAGATCTGTCATGCAATGCACTGAAACACATCTTAGGTGTTTTCTTTTCACTGCACAGAGGTTAGTTATTGCGTGCATATGCATAACGAGAAACAAGTTAGATCTGTCATGCAATGCACTGAAACACATCTTAGGTGTTTTCTTTTCACTGCACAGAGGTTAGTTATTGCGTGCATATGCATAACGAGGAACAAGTTAGATAGGTCATGCAATGCATGAAACACATCTTAGGTGTTTTCTTTTCATTGCACAGAGGTTAGTTATTGCGTGCATACATAACGAGGAACAAGTTAGATAGGTCATGCAATGCATTGAAACACATCTTAGTTGTTTTCTTTTCATGCACAGAGGAGTTATTGCGTGCATATGCATAACGAGGAACAAGTTAGATAGGTCATG
The DNA here is from genome assembly GCF_016745375.1 of Pimephales promelas. The sequence goes on along the minus strand of NW_024121207.1, from coordinate 279,923 downwards.
CAATGCAATGAAACACATCTTAGGTGTTTTCTTTTCATTGCACAGAGTTAGTTATTGCGTGCATATGCATAACGAGGAACAAGTTAGATATGTCATGCAATGCACTGAAACACATCTTAGGTGTTTTCTTTTCACTGCACAGAGCGAGTTATTGCGTGCATATGCATAACGAGAAACAAGTTAGATCTGTCATGCAATGCACTGAAACACATCTTAGGTGTTTTTTTTCACTGCACAGAGCGAGTTATTGCGTGCATATGCATAACGAGAACAAGTTAGATCTGTCATGCAATGCACTGAAACACATCTTAGGTGTTTTCTTTTCACTGCACAGAGGAGTTATTGCGTGCATATGCATAACGAGAACAAGTTAGATCTGTCATGCAATGCACTGAAACACATCTTAGGTGTTTTCTTTTCACTGCACAGAGGAGTTATTGCGTGCATATGCATAACGAGAACAAGTTAGATCTGTCATGCAATGCACTGAAACACATCTTAGGTGTTTTCTTTTCACTGCACAGAGGTTAGTTATTGCGTGCATATGCATAACGAGGAACAAGTTAGATATGTCATGCAATGCATGAAACACATCTTAGGTGTTTTCTTTTCATTGCACAGAGGTTAGTTATTGCGTGCATATGCATAACGAGGAACAAGTTAGATATGTCATGCAATGCACTGAAACACATCTTAGGTGTTTTCTTTTCACTGCACAGAGCAGTTATTGCGTGCATATGCATAACGAGAAACAAGTTAGATCTGTCATGCAATGCACTGAAACACATCTTAGGTGTTTTCTTTTCACTGCACAGAGCGAGTTATTGCGTGCATATGCATAACGAGAAACAAGTTAGATCTGTCATGCAATGCACTGAAACACATCTTAGGTGTTTTCTTTTCACTGCACAGAGGTTAGTTATTGCGTGCATATGCATAACGAGGAACAAGTTAGATAGGTCATGCAATGCATGAAACACATCTTAGGTGTTTTCTTTTCATTGCAGAGGTTAGTTATTGCGTGCATACATAACGAGGAACAAGTTAGATAGGTCATGCAATGCATTGAAACACATCTTAGGTGTTTTCTTTCACTGCACAGAGGCGAGTTATTGCGTGCATATGCATAACGAGAAAACAAGTTAGATCTGTCATGCAATGCACTGAAACACATCTTAGGTGTTTTCTTTTCACTGCACAGAGGTTAGTTATTGCGTGCATATTGCATAACGAGGAACAAGTTAGATCTGTCATGCAATGCACTGAAACACATCTTAGGTGTTTTCTTTTCACTGCACAGAGGTTAGTTATTGCGTGCATATGCATAACGAGGAACAAGTTAGATATGTCATGCAATGCATGAAACACATCTTAGGTGTTTTCTTTTCATTGCAGAGGTTAGTTATTGCGTGCATATGCATAACGAGGAACAAGTTAGATAGGTCATGCAATGCACTGAAACACATCTTAGTTGTTTTCTTTTCACTGCACAGAGCGAGTTATTGCGTGCATATGCATAACGAGGAACAAGTTAGATATGTCATGCAATGCATGAAACACATCTTAGGTGTTTTCTTTTCATTGCACAGAGGTTAGTTATTGCGTGCATATGCATAACGAGAAACAAGTTAGATATGTCATGCAATGCACTGAAACACATCTTAGGTGTTTTCTTTTCACTGCACAGAGCGAGTTATTGCGTGCATATGCATAACGAGAAACAAGTTAGATCTGTCATGCAATGCACTGAAACACATCTTAGGTGTTTTCTTTTCACTGCACAGAGCGAGTTATTGCGTGTATATGCATAACGAGAAACAAGTTAGATCTGTCATGCAATGCACTGAAACACATCTTAGGTGTTTTCTTTTCACTGCACAGAGGTTAGTTATTGCGTGCATATTGCATAACGAGGAACAAGTTAGATCTGTCATGCAATGCACTGAAACACATCTTAGGTGTTTTCTTTTCACTGCACAGAGGTTAGTTATTGCGTGCATATTGCATAACGAGGAACAAGTTAGATAGGTCATGCAATGCGATGAAACACATCTTAGGTTTTTCTTTTCATTGCACAGAGGATAGTTATTGCATGCATACATAACGAGGAACAAGTTAGATAGGTCATGCAATGCATTGAAACACATCTTAGGTGTTTTCTTTTCACTGCACAGAGGTTAGTTATTGCGTGCATATGCATAACGAGGAACAAGTTAGATATGTCATGCAATGCACTGAAACACATCTTAGGTGTTTTCTTTTCATTGCACAGAGGTTAGTTATTGCGTGCATATGCATAACGAGAAACAAGTTAGATATGTCATGCAATGCACTGAAACACATCTTAGGTGTTTTCTTTTCACTGCACAGAGCGAGTTATTGCGTGCATATTCATAACGAGAAACAAGTTAGATCTGTCATGCAATGCACTGAAACACATCTTAGGTGTTTTCTTTCACTGCACAGAGCGAGTTATTGCGTGCATATGCATAACGAGAAACAAGTTAGATCTGTCATGCAATGCACTGAAACACATCTTAGGTGTTTTCTTTTCACTGCGCAGAGGTTAGTTATTGCGTGCATATGCATAACGAGGAACAAGTTAGATGTCATGCAATGCATGAAACACATCTTAGGTGTTTTCTTTTCATTGCACAGAGGATAGTTATTGCATGCATACATAACGAGGAACAAGTTAGATAGGTCATGCAATGCACTGAAACACATCTTAGTTGTTTTCTTTTCACTGCACAGAGCGAGTTATTGCGTGCATATGCATAACGAGAAACAAGTTAGATCTGTCATGCAATGCACTGAAACACATCTTAGGTGTTTTCTTTTCACTGCACAGAGCGAGTTATTGCGTGCATATGCATAACGAGAACAAGTTAGATCTGTCATGCAATGCACTGAAACACATCTTAGGTGTTTTCTTTTCACTGCACAGAGGTTAGTTATTGCGTGCATATGCATAACGGAACACAAGTTAGAAATGTCAATGAGCTTGAAGCACAAATTCAGCACCCGGTTCTAGGGTTTTCTGGGAGGTTGTTACGGTGTTATATGCATAACTAGGTGTTTTTTTTTAGGGTATTCTGGTGAATGCTATGGTGTTTTCTTTTCACTGCACAGAGGTTAGTTATTGCGTGCATATGCATAACGAGGAACAAGTTAGATATGTCATGCAATGCACTGAAACACATCTTAGGTGTTTTCTTTTCACTGCACAGAGGTTAGTTATTGCGTGCATATGCATAACGAAGAACAAGTTAGATAGGTCATGCAATGCGATGAAACACATCTTAGGTGTTTTCTTTTCATTGCACAGAGGATAGTTATTGCATGCATACATAACGAGGAACAAGTTAGATTATGTCATGCAATGCATTGAAACACATCTTAGTTGTTTTCTTTTCATTGCACAGAGGTTATTGCGTGCATATGCATAACGAGGAACAAGTTAGATATGTCATGCAATGCAATGAAACACATCTTAGGTGTTTTCTTTTCATTGCACAGAGGATAGTTATTGCGTGCATATGCATAACGAGGAACAAGTTAGATAGGTCATGCAATGCATTGAAACACATCTTAGGTGTTTTCTTTTCACTGCACAGAGCGAGTTATTGCGTGCATATGCATAACGAGAAACAAGTTAGATCTGTCATGCAATGCACTGAAACACATCTTAGGTGTTTTCTTTTCACTGCACAGAGAGGTTATTGCGTGCATATGCATAACGAGAAACAAGTTAGATCTGTCATGCAATGCACTGAAACACATCTTAGGTGTTTTCTTTTCACTTGCACAGAGGTTATTGCGTGCATATGCATAACGAGAACAAGTTAGATCTGTCATGCAATGCACTGAAACACATCTTAGGTGTTTTCTTTTCACTGCACAGAGGTTAGTTATTGCGTGCATATGCATAACGAGGAACAAGTTAGATATGTCATGCAATGCATGAAACACATCTTAGGTGTTTTCTTTTCACTGCACAGAGGTTAGTTATTGCGTGCATATGCATAACGAGGAACAAGTTAGATAGGTCATGCAATGCAATGAAACACATCTTAGTTGTTTTTTTCATTGCACAGAGGTTATTATTGTGTCATATGCATAACGAGGAACAAGTTAGATTAGGTCATGCATGCATGAAACACATCTTAGGTGTTTTCTTTTCATTGCACAGAGGATAGTTATTGCATGCATAAACGAGGAACAAGTTAGATTGTTCATGCAATGCATGAACACATCTTAGGTGTTTTCTTTTCACTGCACAGAGCGAGTTATTGCGTGTATATGCATAACGAGAAACAAGTTAGATCTGTCATGCAATGCAATAAAACACATCTTAGGTGTTTTCTTTTCATTGGACAGAGGTTAGTTATCGTGTGCATGTGCAATGCAATCCTACAGCACAAGCATTGCAAATCTCTTCGTTGCACAAGGGACAAGTTAGTGTGTGCATTGTAAAGCGATCGCTCTTTTGATGTTTTCTCGTCAAAACACAGAAATTATTAGTTGTAGAATGGGAAATGCATGGAAAAGCACGCGTGTTATTGACTTTTGATGATTTGTAAGCTATAGATAGGTTCCTTTTTGTCCTAGTGAACATATTTCTGGCTCACGGGTACTTGATTCTAAGCCATAGAGAAGTCCATATCTGACCTATTGTACTAATTTCTGGTCTATGTTTCCTCAAATGTTTTTAAATAATATCAACTGATAGACTCAATCTGATGTGATATACATAGGTTCCTTTTTGACATACTGAACATGTTTCTAGCCTATGGGTAATTAATTGATCCTTCTCATGATGTTATTTCAGCCAGAAAGATATTTGACCTACTGAACATATTTCTGGCCCAAAAGTACTTGATCTTGAACTTTCCATACATACTCATAGACTCCAATAAATGCTTCCTAAGCCATGGAAAAGTCCATATCTGACCTTTTGAACTAATTTCTGGTCAAAGGTTCCTCAAAAACTTTAAAACGATATAAACTTATAGACTCCTTCTGATGTTATATTACATAGGTCAATTTTTGACCTCCAGGAACACTTTTATGGCCCACGGGTCCTTGGTATGTGGGTTATTATACCGAGAGATTTACTTCTCATGATGTCATTTCAGCCAGACAAAAATTTGACCTACTGAACATGTTTCTGGCCCAAAAGTACTTGATCTTGAACTTTCCAAACATACTCATAGACTCCAACAGATGCTTCCTAAGCCATAGAGAAGTCCATATCTGACCTATTGAACTCATTTCTGGTCAAAGGATCCTCAAAAGGTTTTAAACAATATAAACTTATAGACTCCTGATGTTACATTAGCTATACATAGGTCAATTTTTGACCTTCAGAAACACATTTATGGTCCACGGGTATTTGATGTTTGGGTTAATGTACCGAGAGCTTTGCTTCTCATGATGTAATTTCAGCCATAAATATATTTGACCTACTGAACATATATCTGGCCCAAAAGTACTTGACCTTGTACTTTCCATTCATACTCATAGACTCCAACAGATGCTTCCTAAGCCATAGAGAAGTCCATATCTGACATATTGAACTAATTTCTGGTCAAAGATTTCTCAAAAAGTTTAAAACAATATAAACTTTTAGACTCCTTCTGATGTTATATTAGATATACATAGGTCAATTTTGACCTCCATGAACACATTTATGGCACATTTCCAGAAGAAAATGTGAAGTGGAGCTTGAAGCGGCAAATCTCAGCACCCGGTTGCTAGGGTGTTCTGGGAGGTTGCTACGGTGTTCTGGGTGGTTGCTAGGTGTTTTTTTAGGGTATTCTGGGTGGTTGCTATGGTGTTGCTATGCGGTTGTTAGGGTATTCTGGGTGGTTGCGAAGGTGTTCTGGGTGGTTGCTAGGGTGTTGCTAGGCGGTTGCTGGGGTGTTAATGGTGGTTGCTAGGGTGTTGCCAGATGGTTGCTGGGGTGTTCTGGTTTGTTTCTAGGGTGTTCTGGATGGTTGCTAGGCTGTTGCTTGGTGGTTGCTAGGGTGTTCTGGTTGGTTGGGATTTTTTCTATGATGTTGCTAGCCGATTGCTGGGTTGTTAATGGTGGTTGCTGAGGGTTTGCCCAGTATGATTGCTGGGGTGTTCTGGTTTGTTTCTAGGGTGTTCTGATGTTTGCTAGGCTTTTGCTTGGTGGTTGCTAGGGTGTTCTGGTTGGTTGAATTTACTTCTCATGATGTCATTTCAGCCAGACAAATATTTGACCTACTGAACATGTTTCTGGTCCAAAAATACTTGATCTTGAACTTTCCATACATACTCATAGACTCCAACAGATGCTTCCTAAGCCACAGAGAAGTCCATATCTGACATATTGAACTCATTTCTGGTCAAAGGTTTCTCAAAAAGTTTAAAACAATAAAGACTTTTAGACTCCTTCTGATGTTATATTAGATATACATAGGTCAATTTTGACCTCCATGAACACATTTATGGCACATTTCCTGAAGAAAATGTGAAGTGGAGCTTGAAGCGGCAAATCTCAGCACCCGGTTGCTAGGGTGTTCTGGGAGGTTGCTACGGTGTTCTGGGTGGTTGGTAGTTTTTTTTTTTAGGGTATTCTGGGTGGTTGCTATGGTGTTGCTATGCGGTTGCTAGGGTATTCTGGGTGGTTGCGAAGGTGTTCTGGGTGGTTGCTAGGTGTTGCTATGTGGTTTGCTAGTGTAATTCTGGGTGGTTGCTAAGCTGATAGTGTTCTGGGTGGTTGCTAGGGTGTTGCTAGGTGGTTGCTAGGGTGTTCTGGGTGGTTGCTATGCTGTTGCTTGGTGGTTGCTAGGGTGTTCTGGTTGGTTGGAGATTTATTTCTCATGATGTCATTTCAGCCAGAAAAATATTTTACCTACTAAACATGTTTCTGGCCCAAAAGTACTAGATCTTGAACTTTCCATACATATTCATAGACTATGTAATATAACATTCTGATGTTATATTACATAGGTCAATTTTTGACCTCCATGAATACTTTTATGGCCCACGGGTACTTGATCTGTGTGTTAATATACCGAGAGATTTACATCTCATGATGTCATTTCAGCCAGACAAATATTTGACCTACTGAACATGTTTCTGGCCCAAAAGTTCTTGATCTTGAACTTTCCATACAGACTCATAGACTCCAATAGATGCTTCCTAAGAAGCCATAGAGAAGTCCATATCTGACATATTGAACTCATTTCTGGTCAAAGGTTTCTCAAAAAGTTTAAAACAATATAGACTTTTAGACTCCTCTGATGTTATATTAGATATACATAGGTCAATTTTGACCTCCATGAACACATTTATGGCACATTTCCTGAAGAAAATGTGAAGTGGAGCTTGAAGCGGCAAATCTCAGCACCCGGTTGCTAGGGTGTTCTGGGAGGTTGCTACGGTGTTCTGGGTGGTTGGTAGGTTTTTTTTTAGGGTATTCTGGGTGGTTGCTATGGTGTTGCTATGCGGTTGCTAGGGTATTCTGGGTGGTTGCGAAGGTGTTCTGGGTGGTTGCTAGGGTGTTGCTATGTGGTTGCTAGGGTATTCTGGGTGGTTGTGAAGCTGTTCTGGGTGGTTGCTAGGGTGTTGCTAGGCGGTTGCTAGGGTGTTCTGGGTGGTTGCTGGGTGTTCTGGTTTGTTTCTAGGGTGTTCTGGGTGGTTGCTATGCTGTTGCTTGGTGGTTGCTAGGGTGTTCTGGTTGGTTGGAGATTTATTTCTCATGATGTCATTTCAGCCAGAAAAATATTTTACCTACTAAACATGTTTCTGGCCCAAAAGTACTAGATCTTGAACTTTCCATACATATTCATAGACTATGTAATATAACATTCTGATGTTATATTACATAGGTCAATTTTTGACCTCCATGAATACTTTTATGGCCCACGGGTACTTGATCTGTGGGTTAATATACAGAGAGATTTACATCTCATGATGTCATTTCAGCCAGACAAATATTTGACCTACTGAACATGTTTCTGGCCCAAAAGTTCTTGATCTTGAACTTTCCATACAGACTCATAGACTCCAATAGATGCTTCCTAAGAAGCCATAGAGAAGTCCATATCTGACCTATTGAACTCATTTCTGGTGAAAAGTTCCTCAAAATAGTTTAAAAAAAATATAAACTTATAGATTCCTTCTGATGTTATATTAGCTATACATAGGTCAATTTTTGACCTCCAGGAACACATTTATGGCCCACGGGTACTTGATCTATGGGTGAGTATACCGAGAGATTTACTTCTCATGATGTAATTTCAGCCAGACAAATATTTGACCTCCTTCTGATGTTATATAAGATATACATTGGTCAATTATATTAGATATACATAGGTCAATTTTTGACCTCCAGGAACACATTTATGTCCCACGGGTACTTGATCTGTGAGTTAATATACCGATAGATTTACTTCTCGTGATGTCATTGAACTCATTTCTGGTCAAAGGTTCCTCAAAAAGTTTAAAACAATGTAAACTTTTAGACTTCTTCTGATGTTATATTAGATATACATAGATCAATTTTTGACCACCAGGAACACATTTATGGCACATTTCCAGAAGAAAATATGAAGTGGAGCTTGAAGCGGCAAATCTCAGCACCCGGTTGCTAGGGTGTTCTGGGAGGTTGCTACGGTGTTCTGGGTGGTTGCTAGGTGTTTTTTTTAGGGTATTCTGGGTGGTTGCTATGGTGTTGCTATGCGGTTGCTAGGGTATTCTGGGTGGTTGCTAGGGTGTTGCTGGGGTATTCTGGGTGGTTGCTATGGTGTTGCTATGTGGTTGCTAGGGTGTTGCTAGGCGATTGCTGGGGTGTTAATGGTGGTTGCTAGGGTGTTGCCAGATGGTTGCTGGGGTGTTCTGGTTTGTTTATAGGGTGTTCTGGATGGTTGCTAGGCTGTTGCTTGGTGGTTGCTAGGGTGTTCTGGTTGGTTGGAGATTTACTTCTCATGATGTCATTTCAGCCAGAAAAATATTTTACCTACTGAACATGTTTCTGGTCCAAAAATACTTGATCTTGAACTTTCCACACATACTCACAGACTATGTAATATAACATTCTGATGTTATTTTACATAGGTCAATTTTTGACCTCCATGAACACTTTTATGGCCCACGGGTACTTGGATCTGTTGGTTAATATACCAAGAGATTTACATCTCATGATGTCATTTCAGCCAGACAAATATTTGACCTACTGAACATGTTTCTGGCCCAAAAGTACTTGATCTTGAACTTTCCAAACATACTCATAGACTCCAACAGATGATTCCTAAGCCACAGAGAAGTCCATATCTGACATATTGAACTCATTTCGGGTCAAAGGTTTCTCAAAAAGTTTAAAACAATATAGACTTTTAGACTCCTTCTGATGTTATATTAGATATACATAGGTCAATTTTGACCTCCATGAACACATTTATGGCACATTTCCTGAAGAAAATGTGAAGTGGAGCTTGAAGCGGCAAATCTCAGCACCCGGTTGCTAGGGTGTTCTGGGAGGTTGCTACGGTGTTCTGGGTAGTTGGTAGGTTTTTTTTTAGGGTATTCTGGGTAGTTGCTAAGGTGTTGCTATGCGGTTGCTAGGGTATTCTGGGTGGTTGCGAAGGTGTTCTGGGTGGTTGCTAGGGTGTTGCTATGTGGTTGCTAGGGTATTCTGGGTGGTTGCGAAGCTGTTCGGGGTGGTTGCTAGGGTGTTGCTAGGCGGTTGCTAGGGTATTCTGGGTGGTTGCGAAGGTGTTCTGGGTGGTTGCTGGGTTGTTTTGTTTTGTTTCTAGGGTGTTCTGGGTGGTTGCTATGCTGTTGCTTGGTGGTTGCTAGGGTGTTCTGGTTGGTTGGAGATTTATTTCTCATGATGTCATTTCAGCCAGAAAAATATTTTACCTACTAAACATGTTTCTGGCCCAAAAGTACTAGATCTTGAACTTTCCATAAATATTCATAGACTATGTAATATAACATTCTGATGTTATATTACATAGGTCAATTTTTGACCTCCATGAATACTTTTATGGCCCACAGGTACTTGATCTGTGGGTTAATATACAGAGAGATTTACATCTCATGATGTCATTTCAGCCAGACAAATATTTGACCTACTGAACATGTTTCTGGCCCAAAAGTTCTTGATCTTGAACTTTCCATACAGACTCATAGACTCCAATAGACGCTTCCTAAGAAGCCATAGAGAAGTCCATATCTGACCTATTGAACTCATTTCTGGTGAAAAGTTCCTCAAAATAGTTTAAAACAATATAAACTTATAGATTCCTTCTGATGTTATATTAGCTATACATAGGTCAATTTTTGACCTCCAGGAACACATTTATGGCCCACGGGTACTTGATCTATGGGTGAGTATACCGAGAGATTTACTTCTCATGATGTAATTTCAGCCAGACAAATATTTGACCTTCTTCTGATGTTATGTAAGATATACATTGGTCAATTATATTAGATATACATAGGTCAATTTTTGACCTCCAGGAACACTTTTATGTCCCACGGGTACTTGATCTGTGAGTTAATATACCGATAGATTTACTTCTCGTGATGTCATTGAACTCATTTCTGGTCAAAGGTTCCTCAAAAAGTTTAAAACAATGTAAACTTTTAGACTTCTTCTGATGTTATATTAGATATACATAGATCAATTTTTGACCACCAGGAACACATTTATGGCACATTTCCAGAAGACAATGTGAAGTTGAGCCTGAAGTGGCAAATCTCACCACCCGGTTGCTAGGGTGTTCTGTGTGGTTGCTAGGTGGTTGTTAGGGTATTCTGGGTGGTTGCTATGGTGTTTTTATGTGGTTGCTTTGTGCTAATGTTGCTAGGCGGTTGCCACGTTGTTCTGGATGGTTGCTAGGGTGTTGCTAGGTGGTTGCTGGGGTGTTCTTGTTTGTTGGTGTTGGTTGCTGGGTGGTTGCTAGGGTGTTTTAGGTCGTTACTATGGTATTCTGGGTTGTTGCTATGGTGTTACCAGGTGGTTGGTAGTGTTTACATATGGTTACTAAAGAGTTTCTGTAATGTTTTTGGGCATGATTTAGCTCTTAACTAATAAATTCTTTTGTAATATAATGTAATATGATATAAACTAATCAATATGTTTATATTGTTTGAAACCTTTTGAGGACCCTTTTACCATAACAATATAAACTTATAGAGTCCATCTGATGTTGTATTAGCTATACATGGGTCAATTTTTGACCTATGTAACACATTTATGGCACATTTCCAGAAGAAAATGTGAAGTGCTGCTTGCAGTGGCAAATCTCACCACCCGGTTGCTAGGGTGTTCCCGGTGGTTGCTACAGTGTTCTGGGTGGTTGCTAGGTGGTTGTTAGGGTATTCCGGGTGGTTGCTAGGGTGTTGCTAGGGTGTTCTGGGTGGTTACTAGGGTGTTGCTAGGTGGTTGCTAGGGTGTTCTGGGTGGTTGCTTGGGTGTTGCTAGGGTTGGTTGCTTGCTAGGGTGTTGCTAAGGTGTTCTGGGTGGTTGCTAGGCGGTTGCTAGAGTGTTGCTAAGGTGTTCTGGGTGGTTGCTAGGGTGATTTAGGTGGTTACTATGGTAGTCTGTGTGGTTCCTATGGTGTTTCTAGGTGGTTGGTAGTGTCCAAATTACTATTTTTTATAATGTTTTTGGCAATTGATTTATATATCATCAAAAGGAGCCCATAAGTTTTTCAGAAATAATTTCAATAGGTCAGATGTGGACAATTCTATATGGCCTAGGAACCATCAAAAGGAGTCTATGAGTATGTAGAAAGTTCAAGATCAAGTACACATGGGCAAGAAATACAGTCTGTAGGTCAAATATCTGTCTGGCTAAAATAACATGATAAGAGGTCATTCTGTATAGTATCCTGATTTTCAAAGAACACCTTAGCCAGAAATATGTTCAGTAGTTAAAATAAGGACTCTTGTATGGCTTCAGTAACATCAAAAGGAGTTAATGAGTATGTTTAGAATGTTCAAGATCAAGTACTCGTGGGCCAGAACTATGTTCAGTAGGTCAAAAAGGAACCTATCTATAGCTCATGTAATATCAGAAGGAGTCTAAAAGTTTTTCTTGTTTAAAAACTTTTGAGGACCCTTTGACCAGACATGAGTTAAATACTTAAGATATGGACATTCTATATGCCTTAAGAAGCATCAAAAGGAGTCTATGAGAATTTATACAAAAAGTTCGAGACCTAGTACTCGTCGGCAAGGACTATGTTTGTGGGTCAATGAGGAACCTCTAGGCCTAGGAAGTAGTCTAAGAAGTAGCATAAGAAGTAGTCTATTTTTTATGTATAGAAAGTTCAATATCAGGTACTCGTGGGACAGATATATGTTCAGTATATGTTCAAATATCTTCCTGCTCATAAAACATCATAAGTAGTAAATATCAATGTATAGTAACCTAATGATATAGTAACCTATGTTCAGTAGGTCAAATAGGAACCTTTGTATAGCTTATATATCATCAAAAGGTGTCTAATAAGCTTATATTGTTTAAAAACTTTTGAGGTCCCTTTTACCAGAAATGAGTTCAATAGCTATACTATGCACTGTAAAGCTCATGTGTTGTTTTCTCGTCTGTGCACAAATAAATTAGTTTGTAAAATAGAAATGCATGCAAAATCACGTTATATCTTTTCATTGCAACGAGGAACAAGTTAGATATGTCATGCAATGCGACGAAACACATCTCAGGTGTTTTCTTTTCATTGCACAGAGGTTAGTTATTGCGTGCATAATCATAACAAGGAACAAGTTAGATATGTCATGCAGTGCGATAAAACACATCTTAGGTGTTTTCTTTTCATTGCACAGAGGTTAGTTATAGCGTGCATATGCATAACGAGGAACAAGTTAGATATGTCATGCAATGCACTGAAACCCATGTTAGGTGTTTTCTTTTCACTGCACAGAGCGAGTTATTGTGTGTATATGCATAACGAGAAACAAGTTATATCTATCATGCAATGCAATGAAACACATCTTAGGTGTTTTCTTTTCATTGCACAGAGGTTAGTTATTACGTGCATATGCATAACGAGGAACAAGTTAGATAGGTCATGCAATGCGATGAAACACATCTTAGGTGTTTTCTTTTCATTGCACAGAGGTTAGTTATTGCGTGCATATGCATAACGAGGAACAAGTTAGATATGTCATGCAATGCAATGAAACACATCTTAGGTGTTTTCTTTTCATTGCACAGAGGTTAGTTATTGCGTGCATATGCATAACGAGGAACAAGTTAGATATGTCATGCAATGCACTGAAACACATCTTAGGTGTTTTCTTTTCATTGCACAGAGGTTAGTTATTGCGTGCATATGCATAACGAGAACAAGTTAGATATGTCATGCAATGCACTGAAACACATCTTAGGTGTTTTCTTTTCATTGCACAGAGGAGTTATTGCGTGCATATGCATAACGAGAAACAAGTTAGATATGTCATGCAATGCACTGAAACACATCTTAGGTGTTTTCTTTTCACTGCACAGAGGTTAGTTATTGCGTGCATATGCATAACGAGAAACAAGTTAGATATCATGCAATGCAATGAAACACATCTTAGGTGTTTTATTTTCATTGCACAGAGGTTAGTTATTGCGTGCATATGCATAACGAGGAACAAGTTAGATAGGTCATGCAATGCATTGAAACACATCTTAGTTGTTTTCTTTTCATTGCACAGAGGTTATTGCGTGCATATGCATAACGAGGAACAAGTTAGATATGTCATGCAATGCAATGAAACACATCTTAGGTGTTTTCTTTTCATTGCACAGAGGTTAGTTATTGCGTGCATATGCATAACGAGTAACAAGTTAGATATGTCATGCAATGCACTGAAACACATCTTAGGTGTTTTCTTTTCACTGCACAGAGGTTAGTTATTGCGTGCATATGCATAACGAGAAACAAGTTAGATCTGTCATGCAATGCACTGAAACACATCTTAGGTGTTTTCTTTTCACTGCACAGAGCGAGTTATTGCGTGCATATGCATAACGAGAAACAAGTTAGATCTGTCATGCAATGCACTGAAACACATCTTAGGTGTTTTCTTTTCACTGCACAGAGGTTAGTTATTGCGTGCATATGCATAACGAGGAACAAGTTAGATAGGTCATGCAATGCAATGAAACACATCTTAGGTGTTTTCTTTTCATTGCACAGAGGATAGTTATTGCATGCATACATAACGAGGAACAAGTTAGATATGTCATGCAATGCATGAAACACATCTTAGGTGTTTTCTTTTCACTGCACAGAGGAGTTATTGCGTGCATATGCATAACGAGAAACAAGTTAGATATGTCATGCAATGCACTGAAACACATCTTAGGTGTTTTCTTTTCACTGCACAGAGGTTAGTTATTGCGTGCATATGCATAACGAGGAACAAGTTAGATCTGTCATGCAATGCACTGAAACACATCTTAGGTGTTTTCTTTTCACTGCACAGAGGTTATTGCGTGCATATGCATAACGAGAAACAAGTTAGATATGTCATGCAATGCACTGAAACACATCTTAGGTGTTTTCTTTTCACTGCACAAAGTTAGTTATTGCGTGCATATGCATAACGAGGAACAAGTTAGATATGTCATGCAATGCATGAAACACATCTTAGGTGTTTTCTTTTCACTGCAAAGAGGATAGTTATTGCGTGCATATATAACGAGAAACAAGTTAGATATGTCATGCAATGCATTGAAACACATCTTAGGTGTTTTCTTTTCATTGCACAGAGGTATTGCGTGCATATGCATAACGAGGAACAAGTTAGATATGTCATGTAATGCACTGAAACACATCTTATGTTTTCTTTTCACTGCACAGAGCAAGTTATTGCGTGCATATGCATAACGAGGAACAAGTTAGATAGGTCATGCAATGCGATGAAACACATCTTAGGTGTTTTCTTTTCATTGCAAAGAGGATAGTTATTGCATGCATACATAACGAGGAACAAGTTAGATTAGGTCATGCAATGCATTGAAACACATCTTAGTTTTCTTTTCATTGCACAGAGGTTATTGCGTGCATATGCATAACGAGGAACAAGTTAGATATGTAATCAATGAAAACACATCTTAGGTGTTTTCTTTTCATTGCACAGAGGTTAGTTATTCCGTGCATATGCATAACGAGAAACAAGTTAGATCTGTCATGCAATGCACTGAAACACATCTTAGGTGTTTTCTTTTCACTGCACAGAGCGAGTTATTGCGTGCATATGCATAACGAGAAACAAGTTAGATCTGTCTTGCAATGCACTGAAACACATCTTAGGTGTTTTTTTCATTGCACAGAGGTTAGTTATTGCGTGCATATGCATAACGAGGAACAAGTTAGATAGGTCATGCAATGCGATGAAACATCTTAGGTGTTTTTCTTTTCATTGCAAAGAGGATAGTTATTGCGTGCATATGCATAACGAGGAACAAGTTAGATATGTCATGCAATGCACTGAAACACATCTTAGGTGTTTTCTTTTCACTGCACAGAGGTTAGTTATTGCGTGCATATGCATAACGAGGAACAAGTTAGATATGTCATGTAATGCACTGAAACACATCTTAGGTGTTTTCTTTTCACTGCACAGAGCGAGTTATTGCGTGCATATGCATAACGAGAAACAAGTTAGATCTGTCATGCAATGCACTGAAACCCATGTTAGGTGTTTTCTTTTCACTGCAGAGAGGTTAGCTATTTGCGTGCATATGCATAACGAGAAACAAGTTATATCTATCATGCAATGCAATGAAACACATCTTAGGTGTTTTCTTTTCATTGCACAGAGGATAGTTATTGCATGCATACATAACGAGGAACAAGTTAGATAGGTCATGCAATGCATTAAAACACATCTTAGTTGTTTTCTTTTCATTGCACAGAGGTTATTGCGTGCATATGCATAACGAGGAACAAGTTAGATATGTCATGCAATGCAATGAAACACATCTTAGGTGTTTTCTTTTCATTGCACAGAGGTTAGTTATTCCGTGCATATGCATAACGAGTAACAAGTTAGATATGTCATGTAATGCACTGAAACACATCTTAGGTGTTTTCTTTTCACTGCACAGAGCGAGTTATTGCGTGCATATGCATAACGAGAAACAAGTTAGATCTGTCATGCAATGCACTGAAACACATCTTAGGTGTTTTCTTTTAACTGCACAGAGGTTAGTTATTGCGTGCATGTGCATAACGAGAAACAAGTTAGATCTGTCATGCAATGCACTGAAACACATCTTAGGTGTTCTCTTTTCACTGCACAGAGCGAGTTATTGCGATATATGCATAACGAGAAATAAGTTAGATCTGTCATGCAATGCAACTGAAACACATCTTAGGTGTTTTCTTTTCACTGCACAGAGCGAGTTATTGCGTGCATTTGCATAACGAGAAATAAGTTAGATCTGTCGTGCAATGCACTGAAACCCATGTTAGGTGTTTTCTTTTCACTGCAGAGAGGTTAGCTATTTGCGTGCATATGCATAACGAGAAACAAGTTATATTTATCTTGCAATGCAAGGAAACACATCTTAGGTGTTTTCTTTTCATTGCACAGAGGATAGTTATTGCATTCATACATATAACGAGGAACAAGTTAGATAGGTCATGCAATGCATTGAAACACATCTTAGTTGTTGTCTTTTCATTGCACAGAGGTTATTGCGTGCATATGCATAACGAGGAACAAGTTAGATATGTCAATGCAATGCAATGAAACACATCTTAGGTGTTTTCTTTTCATTGCATAGAGGTTAGTTATTCCGTGCATATGCATAACGAGTAACAAGTTAGATATGTCATGCAATGCACTGAAACACATCTTAGGTGTTTTCTTTTCACTGCACAGAGCGAGTTATTGCGTGCATATACATAACGAGAAACAAGTTAGATCTGTCATGCAATGCACTGAAACACATCTTAGGTGTTCTCTTTTCACTGCACAGAGCGAGTTATTGTGATATATGCATAACGAGAAACAAGTTAGATCTGTCATGCAATGCAACTGAAAAACATCTCAGGTGTTTTCTTTTCACTGCACAGAGCGAGTTATTGCGTGCATATGCATAACGAGAAACAAGTTAGATCTGTCATGCAATGCACTGAAACACATCTTGTGTGTTTTCTTTTCATTGCAAAGAGGATAGTTATTGCATGCATATATAACGAGGAACAAGTTAGATAGGTCATGCAATGCATTGAAACACATCTTAGTTGTTTTCTTTTCATTGCACAGAGGTTATTGCGTGCATATGCATAACGAGGAACAAGTTAGATATGTCAATGAAACACATCTTAGGTGTTTTCTTTTCATTGCATAGAGGTTAGTTATTCCGTGCATATGCATAACGAGTAACAAGTTAGATATGTCATGTAATGCACTGAAACACATCTTAGGTGTTTTCTTTTCACTGCACAGAGCGAGATATTGCGTGCATATGCATAACGAGAAACAAGTTAGATATGTCATGCAATGCACTGAAACACATCTTAGGTGTTTTCTTTTCACTGCACAGAGCGAGTTATTGCTTGCATATGCATAACGAGAAACAAGTTAGATCTGTCATGCAATGCACTGAAACACATCTTAGGTGTTTTCTTTTCACTGCACAAAGCGAGTTATTGCGTGCATATGCATAACGAGGAACAAGTTAGATATGTCATGCAATGCACTGAAACACATCTTAGGTGTTTTCTTTTCACTGCACAGAGGATAGTTATTGCATGCATATAACGAGGAACAAGTTAGATAGGTCATGCAATGCATTGAAACACATCTTAGTGGTTTTCTTTTTATTGCACAGAGGTTATTGCGTGCATATGCATAACGAGAACAAGTTAGATATGTCATGTAATGCACTGAAACACATCTTATGTTTTCTTTTCACTGCACAGAGCAAGTTATTGCGTGCATATGCATAACGAGAAACAAGTTAGATCTGTCGTGCAATGCACTGAAACACATCTTAGGTGTTTTCTTTTCACTGTACAGAGCGAGTTATTGCGTGCATGTGCATAACGAGAAACAAGTTAGATCTGTCATGCAATGCACTGAAACACATGTTAGGTGTTTTCTTTTCATTGCACAGAGGTTAGTTATTGCGTGCATATGCAAAACGACGAACAAGTTAGATAGGTCATGCAATGCATGAAACACATCTTAGGTGTTTTCTTTTCATTGCAAAGAGGATAGTTATTGCATGCATATATAACGAGGAACAAGTTAGATAGGTCATGCAATGCATTGAAACACATCTTACTTATTTCTTTTCATTGCACAGAGGTTAGTTATTCCGTGCATATGCATAACGAGTAACAAGTTAGATATGTCATGTAATGCACTGAAACACATCTTAGGTGTTCTCTTTTCACTGCACAGAGCGAGTTATTGCGTGCATATGCATAACGAGAAATAAGTTAGATCTGTCGTGCAATGCACTGAAACCCATGTTAGGTGTTTTCTTTTCACTGCAGAGAGGTTAGCTATTTGCGTGCATATGCATAACGAGAAACAAGTTATATCTATCTTGCAATGCAATGAAACACATCTTAGGTGTTTTCTTTTCATTGCACAGAGGATAGTTATTGCATGCATACATAACGAGGAACAAGTTAGATAGGTCATGCAATGCATTGAAACACATCTTAGTTGTTTTCTTTTCATTGCACAGAGGTTATTGCGTGCATATGCATAACGAGGAACAAGTTAGATATGTCAATGCAATGCAATGAAACACATCTTAGGTGTTTTCTTTTCATTGCATAGAGGTTAGTTATTCCGTGCATATGCATAACGAGTAACAAGTTAGATATGTCATGTAATGCACTGAAACACATCTTAGGTGTTTTCTTTTCACTGCACAGAGCGAGATATTGCGTGCATATGCATAACGAGAAACAAGTTAGATCTGTCGTGCAATGCACTGAAACACATCTTAGGTGTTTTCTTTTCACTGCACAGAGCGAGTTATTGCGTGCATGTGCATAACGAGAAACAAGTTAGATCTGTCATGCAATGCACTGAAACACATCTTAGGTGTTTTCTTTTCACTGCACAAAGGTTAGTTATTGCGTGCATATGCATAACGAGGAACAAGTTAGATAGGTCATGCAATGCGATGAAACACATCTTAGGTGTTTTCTTTTCATTGCAAAGAGGATAGTTATTGCATGCATATATAACGAGGAACAAGTTAGATAGGTCATGCAATGCATTGAAACACATCTTAGTTGTTTTCTTTTTATTGCACAGAGGTTATTGCGTGCATATGCATAACGAGGAACAAGTTAGATATGTCATGTAATGCACTGAAACACATCTTATGTTTTGTTTTCACTGCACAGAGCAAGTTATTGCGTGCATATGCATAACGAGAAACAAGTTAGATCTGTCGTGCAATGCACTGAAACACATGTTAGGTGTTTTCTTTTCATTGCACAGAGGTTAGTTATTGCGTGCATATGCAAAACGACGAACAAGTTAGATAGGTCATGCAATGCGATGAAACACATCTTAGGTGTTTTCTTTTCATTGCAAAGAGGATAGTTATTGCATGCATATATAACGAGGAACAAGTTAGATAGGTCATGCAATGCATTGAAACACATCTTACTTATTTCTTTTCATTGCACAGAGGTTAGTTATTCCGTGCATATGCATAACGAGTAACAAGTTAGATATGTCATGTAATGCACTGAAACACATCTTAGGTGTTCTCTTTTCACTGCACAGAGCGAGTTATTGCGTGCATATGCATAACGAGAAATAAGTTAGATCTGTCGTGCAATGCACTGAAACCCATGTTAGGTGTTTTCTTTTCACTGCAGAGAGGTTAGCTATTGCGTGCATATGGATAACGAGAAACAAGTTAGATCTGTCATGCAATGCAATGAAACACATCTTAGGTGTTTTCTTTTCATTGCACAGAGGATAGTTATTGCATGCATACATAACGAGAACAAGTTAGATAGGTCATGCAATGCATTGAAACACATCTTAGTGTTTTCTTTTCATTGCACAGAGGTTATTGCGTGCATATGCATAACGAGGAACAAGTTAGATATGTCATGCAATGCAATGAAAACAACTTAGGTGTTTTCTTTTCATTGCACAGAGGTTAGTTATTGCGTGCATATGCATAACGAGTAACAAGTTAGATATGTCATGCAATGCACTGAAACACATCTTAGGTGTTTTCTTTTCACTGCACAGAGCGAGTTATTGCGTGCATATGCATAACGAGAACAAGTTAGATCTGTCATGCAATGCACTGAAACACATCTTAGGGGTTTTCTTTTCACTGCACAGAGCGAGTTATTGCGTGCATGTGCATAACGAGAAACAAGTTAGATCTGTCATGCAATGCACTGAAACACATCTTGTGTTTTCTTTTCACTGCACAGAGGAGATTGCGTGATATATGCATAACGAGAAACAAGTTAGATCTGTCATGCAATGCACTGAAACACATCTTAGGTGTTTCTTTTCACTGCACAGAGCGAGTTATTGCGTGCATTGCATAACGAGAAACAAGTTAGATCTGTCATGCAATGCACTGAAACACATCTTAGGTGTTTTCTTTTCACTGCACAGAGGTTAGCTATTGCGTGCATATGCATAACGAGAAACAAGTTATATTATCATGCAATGCAATGAAACACATCTTAGGTGTTTTCTTTCATTGCACAGAGGATAGTTATTGCATGCATACATAACGAGGAACAAGTTAGATAGGTCATGCAATGCATTGAAACACATCTTAGTTGTTTTCTTTTCGTTGCACAGAGGTTATTGCGTGCATATGCATAACGAGAACAAGTTAGATATGTCATGCAATGCATGAAACACATCTTAGGTGTTTTCTTTTCATTGCATAGAGGTTAGTTATTGCGTGCATATGCATAACGAGAAACAAGTTAGATATGTCATGTAATGCACTGAAACACATCTTAGGTGTTTCCATTGCACCAGGAGCGATTGCGTGCATATGCATAACGAGAAACAAGTTAGATCTGTCATGCAATGCACTGAAACACATCTTAGGGGTTTTCTTTTCACTGCACAGAGCGAGTTATTGCGTGCATGTGCATAACGAGAAACAAGTTAGATCTGTCATGCAATGCACTGAAACACATCTTAGGTGTTCTCTTTTCACTGCACAGAGCGAGTTATTGGTGCATATGCATAACGAGAAACAAGTTAGATCTGTCATGCAATGCACTGAAACACATGTATAGGTGTTTCTTTTCACTGCACAGAGGTATAGTTATGCATGCATACATAACGAGAACAAGTTAGATAGGTCATGCAATGCATGAAACACATCTTAGGTGTTTTCTTTTCACTGCACAGAGGTTGTTGCGTGCATATGCATAACGAGAACAAGTTAGATATGTCATGCAATGCAATGAAACACATCTTAGGTGTTTTCTTTTCATAAACAGAGGTAGTAATTGCGTGCATATGCATAACGAGGAACAAGTTAGATATGTCATGTAATGCACTGAAACACATCTTAGTGTTTTCTTTTCACTGCACAGAGCGAGTTATTGCGTGCATATGCATAACGAGGAACAAGTTAGATTGTCATGCAATGCACTGAAACACATCTTAGGTGTTTTCTTTTCACTGCACAGAGGTTAGTTATTGCGTGCATATAACGAGAACAAGTTAGATAGGTCATGCAATGCGATGAAACACATCTTAGGTGTTTTCTTTTCATTGCAAAGAGGATAGTTATTGCTTGCATACGCATAACGAGGAACAAGTCAGATATGTCATGCAATTCGATGAAACACATTTAGGTGTTTTCTTTTCACTGCACAGAGGTTAGTTATCGTCTGCATGTGCAATGCAATCCATGCACAAGCATTGCAAATCTCTTCGTTGCACAAAGGAACAATTTAGTGTGTGCATTGTAAAGCGATCGCTCTTTTGATGTTTTCTCGTCAAAACACAAATTAATTAGTTGTAGAATGGAAATGCATGGAAAAGCACGCGTGTTTTATCTTTTCTTTTCATTGCAAAGAAAAATAAGTTAGAAAATGTAAGAATTGCAATGAAACAACACACGTTATCCAGTCAAAGCACTAAGGAAGGGTTTAGTTTTTGAATGCAATAAAGTGCATATTACATATATGGTATTTTTGATGCACAACGTTCTTCATGCACAATCCACATCTCTTCATTGCACAAAGCAACGGGTGTTGTTTTATTGCAATGCATAAAATATCGAACTTGTTCCTCTTTGCAATGAAAAGAAAATGTATGCATGTGCTTTCGCTTGCATTTCTATTTTACAAACTAGATTGTGCACAGACGAGAAAACATCACGTTATGCCTTTTCATTGCAACGAAGAACAAGTTAGATTGTTATGCAATCCAATGAAACATATTAGGTGTTTTCTTTTCATTGCACAGAGAAACATGTTAGTTATTGCGTGCATATTCTTTAATGCACAACGTTAGACGTTAGATGTGTTTTCGTTGAACAACGGAATGAGTTAGATATTGCATGCGTTCCTCTGTTGCACAGTTGAAATAATATCAACTGATAGACTCAATCTGATGTTATATACATAGGTTTCTTTTTGACCTACTGAACATGTTTCTAGCCAATGGGTAATTAATTGATCCTTCTCATGATGTTATTTCAGCCAGAAAGATATTTGACCTACTGAACATATTTCTGGCCCAAAAGTACTTGATCTTGAACTTTCCATACATACTCATAGACTCCAATAAATGCTTCCTAAGCCATGGAAAAGTCCATATCTGACCTTTTGAACTAATTTCTGGTCAAAGGTTCCTCAAAAACTTTAAAACGATATAAACTTATAGACTCCTTCTGATGTTACATAGGTCAATTTTTGACCTCCAGGAACACTTTTATGGCCCACGGGTCCTTGGTATGTGGGTTATTATACCGAGAGATTTACTTCTCATGATGTCATTTCAGCCAGACAAAAATTTGACCTACTGAACATGTTTCTGGCCCAAAAGTACTTGATCTTGAACTTTCCAAACATACTCATAGACTCCAAAAGATGCTTCCTAAGCCATAGAGAAGTCCATATCTGACCTATTGAACTCATTTCTGGTCAAAGGATCCTCAAAAGGTTTTAAACAATATAAACTTATAGACTCCTGATGTTACATTAGCTATACATAGGTCAATTTTTGACCTCCAGAAACACATTCATGGTCCACGGGTATTTGATGTTTGGGTTAATGTACAGCTTTGAGAGCTTTGCTTTGCTTCGAGAGCTTTGCTTCTCATGATGTAATTTCAGCCAGAAATATATTTGACCTACTGAACATGTACTTGAACATGAACAAGTACTTGACCTTGTACTTTCCATTCATACTCATAGACTCCAACAGATGCTTCCTAAGCCATAGAGAAGTCCATATCTGACATATTGAACTAATTTCTGGTCAAAGATTTCTCAAAAGTTTAAAACAATATAAACTTTTAGACTCCTTCTGATGTTATATTAGATATACAGTACATAGGTCAATTTTGACCTCCATGAACACATTTATGGCACATTTCCAGAAGAAAATGTGAAGTGGAGCTTGAAGCGGCAAATCTCAGCACCCGGTTGTTAGGGTGTTATGGGAGGTTGCTACGGTGTTCTGGGTGGTTGCTGGGTGTTTTTTTTAGGGTATTCTGGGTGGTTGCTATGGTGTTGCTATGTGGTTGCTAGGGTATTCTGGGTGGTTGCGAAGGTGTTCTGGGTGGTTGCAAGGGTGTTGCTAGGCAGTTGCTGGGGTATTCTGGGTGGTTTGCTATGGTGTTGCTATGCGGTTGCTAGGGTGTTGCTAGGCGATTGCTGGGGTGTTAATGGTGGTTGCTAGGGTGTTGCCAGATGGTTGCTAGGCTTGGTGGTTGCTAGGGTGTTCTGGTAGGTTGGAGATTTACTTCTCATGATGTCATTTCAGCCAGAAAAATATTTTACCTACTAAACATGTTTCTGGCCCAAAAGTACTAGATCTTGAACTTTCCATACATATTCATACACTATGTAATATAACATTCTGATGTTATATTACATAGGTCAATTTTTGACCTCCATGAATACTTATATGGCCCTTTTATGGCCCTATTTGACCTACTGAACATGTTTCTGGCCCAAAAGTACTTGATCTTGAATTTTTCAAACATACTCATAGACTCCAACAGATGATTCCTAAGCCACAGAGAAGTCCATATCTGACATATTGAACTCATTTCTGGTCAAAGGTTTCTCAAAAAGTTTAAAACAATATAGACTTTTAGACTCCTTCTGATGTTATATTAGATATACATAGGTCAATTTTGACCTCCATGAACACATTTATGGCACATTTCCTGAAGAAAATGTGAAGGGGAGCTTGAAGCGGCAAATCTCAGCACCCGGTTGCTAGGGTGTTCTGGGAGGTTGCTAGGTGTTTTTTTTTGGGTATTCTGGGTGGTTGCTATGGTGTTGCTATGCGGTTGCTAGGGTATTCTGGGTGGTTGCGAAGGTGTTCTGGGTGGTTGCTAGGGTGTTGCTATGTGGTTGCTAGTGTATTCTGGGTGGTTGCGAAGCTGTTTTGGGTGGTTGCTAGGGTGTTGCTAGGCGGTTGCTAGGGTATTCTGGGTGGTTGCGAAGGTGTTCTGGGTGGTTGCTGGGATGTTCTGGTTTGTTTCTAGGGTGTTCTGGATGGTTGCTAGGCTGTTGCTTGGTGGTTGCTAGGGTGTTCTGGTTGGTTGGAGATTTACTTCTCATGATGTCATTTCAGCCAGAAAAATATTTTACCTACTGAACATGTTTCTGGTCCAAAATCACTTGATCTTGAACTTTCCACACATACTCACAGACTATGTAATATAACATTCTGATGTTATATTACATAGGTCAATTTTTGACCTCCTTGAACACTTTTATGGCCCATGGGTACTTGATCCGTGGGTTAATATACCGAGAGATTTACATCTCATGATGTCATTTCAGCCAGACAAATATTTGACCTACTGAACATGTTTTTGGCCCAAAAGTACTTGATCTTGAACTTTCCATACATACTCATAGACCATGCAATATAACATTCTGATGTTATATTACATAGGTCAATTTTTGACCTCCAAGAAAATGTGAAGTTGAGCCTGAAGTGGCAAATCTCACCACCCGGTTGCTAGGGTGTTCTGTGTGGTTGCTAGGTGGTTGTTAGGGTATTCTGGGTGGTTGCTATGGTGTTGCTATGTCATGCAATGCGATGAAACACATCTTAGGTGTTTTCTTTTCATTGCACAGAGGTTAGTTATTGCGTGCATATGCATAACGAGAAACAAGTTGGATATGTCATGCAATGCACTGAAACACATCTTAGATGTTTTCTTTTCACTGCCCAGGAGTTAGTTATTGCGTGCATACGCATAACGAGGAACAAGTTAGATATATCATGCAATGCACTGAAACACATGTTAGGTGTTTTCTTTTCATTGCACAGAGGTTAGTTATTGCTTGCATATGCATAACGAGAAACAAGTTAGATATGTCATGCAGTGCGATGAAACACATCTTAGGTGTTTTCTTTTCATTGCACAAAGGTTAGTTATTGCGTGCATGTGCAATGCACAAGCATTGCAAATCTCTTCGTTGCACAAAGGAACAAGTTAGTGTATGCATTGTAAAGCGATCGCTCTTGTGATGTTTTCTCGTCAAAATACAAATTAATTAGTTGTAGAATGGAAATGCATGAAATGCACGCGTGTTTTATCTTTTCTTTTCAATCCAAAGAAGAATAAGTTATATAAGAAAATATAAGCATTGCAATGAAACAACACACGTTATCCAGTCAAAGCACTAAGGAAGGGTTTAGTTCTTGAATGCAATAAAGTGCATATTACGTATATGGTATTTTTGATGCACAACGTTTTTCATGCACAATCCACATCTCTTCATTACACAAAGCAACTGGTGTTGTTTTACAGTTTTTTTCAATTGTTTACACGCAATTTTGAAAACCGGGTTCTTTTTTTCAAAATATAATGACAATTATCCAAACACCACACTCAATTTGCATAATTCCTAGATTGTTTGCAAAATGACACACTTCTGTCAAAACATACACACTTCAGTCAAAAGATATACACATATTTGTGAAAATGCTATTAGTTTTTATTTAACCAACACAATCCTCAATGATCAGACACTATTGCACCCAGTTTCACACTGCTGTGATAAATAAAAAACATATTTGTAAAAAACTATTTTTAGGAAATAGCATGTGCTAGATTTTTTGGCCAGACATTGTAAGGAATAATTGAAAAAAAGATGAAAATGAAAAAAAAAAAAAAAGTGACAAACTCAACATTCTGATTAGTTTGAGATAGGGAGATTGTACACGAATATATAAACGTAACAAGCACTGCACAACACTGATGCTGCAGACTGAATATTTCAAGTATTTATTACAATACTTACAGTATTTCTTAGCATAATCAGTTACAGCAATTAACCAAAAATGAAATCAATGAAACAAATAATATCTGTAAACAAATTACAATTACTCCATGAAGTACATACTTGACTCTGAACTAATGTAAAAGCGTCAAGAATATTGTAACTATTCAGTTACAGTACCAACCAGAGATTTGGTTGATCTCTTTGTCCAGCTTCCATCAGTGTCAGTCCATGGTTGATAACATGGTCAATAAGTGTTGCACGGATTTCTTGAGTCAAATTTGGTCCTCGTCTTCTTTGTTCAGGTTCTATCAACTCTTCAAGTCATTCTCTATCTCTACCTCTACCTAGGCCTCTTTCTCTATCTCTTTCTTTTCCTCTTCTTCTATACCTCTTTCTCCTGTTCTTCATCCTCTACCCCCTTCTCCTCATCCTCTTCCTCCTTCTCGTCCTCCTCCTTCATGTCCTCTTTGAGCTCCCCCTCTTATTCTCACTCTTCTTCTTCTTCTAGATCCTTCTTTTTTTGTTGAAGACTCACCTGCTGCCTTTTATAGCACACCTGAGTGCTGCGTTTTCAAATTAGCACATCTGTGCTTCCACACCTGGTGGATGTGAATATCCAATTCGTTCATTAGTGTGGTCAATGGCAAACTGGGGCTTTGTAATGACAAGGAAGTAACCTCACAATCCTCATCGTGTCTAAGGTGTGAAAATGTGTGTAGAGTTTTACAAATCACTGTGTGTAATGTTTTGCAAAAAGGGTGAAGCTGACAATGTGCTTACAATTGTGCAAATCTAGGCCGGTGTTTTGCTCCTTGAGTGTAAGGTTTGCTAATAGTGGGAAAGTTTTAATTTTTAGTGTGTAAGCAATTGAAAAAAACTGTAGTATACATGAATGTATATTCTAAAATATATCTGACATTGACATTGTTTGTAATGTTTGCTAAAATGGCACATGACTTCTAATTGCATTCGCAATCTAATTGCAAATTACCTCTAATATGAATCAACCATTTAACCATTTAACCAATCAATATTGGGAGTATATATATATATATATATATATATATATATATATAGAGAGAGAGAGAGAGAGTATATATATAGAGAGAGAATATATAGAATGGAGGACATTCGCAACCCTGAACTGCACCAACATACTCATGGAAGAGCAATTGGAAGGCACGTAAGAATACGTGGTGGTGGTAGAGGAAGAAATAATCGAGGAAGAGGTGGAAATAGAAGAGTCAGAGTCTCTGATGAAATCAGAGCCACACTTGTGGATCATGTCATAAATCTGACCATTGCAGGGGATGGGTGCGGCATTCAAGGAGTTTTTTTCCACGGTGTGTGGCAATGGTAACATCAGATGTGATGTTGATGAAAATCTTTGGCCTGACCAACGTGAGCGACAAGATGTCCACCAAGAATAATTTTTTTTTTTTTTTTTTTTTCATGAATGTTATTTGTTGTTTGTGTATTTGTGGTAATACACAAATATGAAATGTAAAGTGAAATCGTGTTGTCAGTTACTTTACATGTACAGTAAATACACTTATATTGTGTACACATGAAGTACAAAAATAAACACTGTAAAAATACAAATGTTCATAGAATATTTTTTTTCTACATACTATTGACTTTTCTCAACAAATATGAGATTTGTTTACAGTAAACCCTTAATTTTCATGGTTGACTGTTGTGGTGAAAAAACAACTAAACATTTTGACCAGTGTGGCTCACACAATGACAAAAATACTTTAGATTTTGGTGGCCTTGGCCAAATTATTGACAAAATAACTAGGTTTTGAAGCACGAATTAAATGTTTTGGGTGAGTAACTACATTTTGCAGACATGCTATAAAGTTTTGAAGTTCCTGCAAACAGTTGTGACATTTGCACTCCAGTTTAGAGAATGTTAAGACTGTTTCGAAAAATGTGCCAAAGCAATTGAGAAAAACTGTAATCTAGCTGTGTTTGCTTTTGCAAGAGAACTACAATGTTTTGATAATTGGGTGAAAGGTTTTCTTATGTGTAGAGTTTTGCAAAACTAGCCAATAGTTACAAAAAATGTGCTTACAGTTTTTTTCGATTGCTAAACGACAGTGAGCACAACTGGAGCTAATGTGCAAAACTCTAACTACAGTCTGCATTACCAACAGTCACCTGAGCACAACTCTTACAGTTTTTCTCGATTGTTTACACACATTTTCTGAAAGAATGCCTCATATTCTCAGAACTCTACACACAAATCTTAAAGCACACACACAATTGGCAAAACCCCTCAATTCTCCTGCAAAATGAAACTTTACATTCAAAACAATGTTATTTCTTCTCAAAATGGTATTTTGTTTTCAAATGACACACACAAACCATCATATGAATAGACATTTATAAGAACCAGTTGAACACTGATGTGCTCAATGTAAAACACTATGATGAATGGAAAACACTTCTTCTCCATTCATCATAATGACTTAGGCCTTTTTTGTTTAGTGTTACACTTACTACAGACATTACATACATAAGTGTGTTGTAAAATATTTGAGAATATTGTTTTTTAGACCCAGAACACACAAATACACGGTAACAAATATATTTTATTTTTCCCACAAAATCAATGGGAGATGTACACCCCAACCAACACAAAGTTGCACATACAGTGGTCTACATACAAAACAACAGAATTTTTTATGCTGTTACAGTAAAAAAAGAAATAAAAAAAATCTATGCTGCATCCTCTCTTTGGTTTTGGTATTTTATGCTAAAGCTCTGATCACTAATTGTAAAACTGTGTGACGGGTGTTTGCCCATGTGACGAGTCAGTGTGAATATTTGAATGGCAATGAAAACAAGAGATTTTCTGCATGAAAACTGTGCCAAATGCAGAGAATTGTGTGTAGTGTTTTGAAAAACGTGTGTTTTAGAACTGCAATTTGAGTGTAAAGCAGGAATTGTGCTTGTAGTTCAGTAGAATTGGCTCAGGGGGTTGGTGAATGAGTTACATGTTGTGGTCATTGTGTCTCAAGTACCAGAAAATGTGTGTAAACAATCGAGAAAAACTGTAACACATGGCTCAAAACAGGCTCAGTGTGTTCAGGCACACTAAACAGGCACACTATGCACAACCCTCACTGAGATAACACACACGGTCACTCAGAACACACTGAGAGGAAAAACAGTAGCATCAAACACCAATGCAGAAAATCCAAACTTTTCATCTTTGCAGTTTCAACAATTTCACACTTCATACAAAGTAATATTTTCTTCAAAGAAAACAGTGACATTCTTTCATTTGATATTTTTAAATTTTTAGAACATAACAATTGAAAATTAGCAGTTTGCTTCAATAGTCTGTAGTAATTTTCAGAATTACGGTAATGAGAAAAAAAGGTAGAAACTAAAAGTACATACTGTAATATTGTAACCCTGCCTCTCTCAAGCATTAGGCCACAAGTTTTCATCCTTTCAGCTGAAATTGTTTGAAAGTCAGCAGTGTGTGAAAGGCACAAGGCTGAAATTTATTCTGTTTTGAATGAGTGGTTCACAGTTTTGACAGCAGTGTTAGCATTTGAACAAAGTGCTGTAAATCCACAGTGTTGTGCAGGTTGTGGTTAAAGTCATGGGATAAGTGTGTAGAGTTTTGAAAACGTCCTCGGGTTACGACTGTAACCCTTGTTCCCTGAGAAGGGAACGAGAACTGCGTCCAAGTGACACTTTGGGGGAATGCCCCTCAGCGTAGCGTCTCTGAAGCATGAATGAAACTAAGCCAATCTCCGATTGGATCAACGTGATGACGTGATGTGTGACGACACATAGGCGGAAGCATATATAAGGAACCGGCACACACAACATGTCAGCTTCTGTGATGAAGCAAGCGCTCCCAGGCAGGGGAAGGCGTGGCCACGAGACGCAGTTCTCGTTCCCTTCTCAGGGAACAAGGGTTACAGTCGTAACCCGAGGACGTTCCCTATCGAGGGAATTCAAACTGCGTCCAAGTGACACTTTGGGGGAACGAGTACCCACTACGCCACAGCTGCTCACAGGCACACTCAGGACGCGAGCACAAGAGAGCCGGGTGTCGACGGAATGTCTAAGCTGTAAAACCTAATGAAGGTATGTGGGGTAGCCCATCCAGCTGCATCGCAGACTTCCTGGATGGGGGCCCCTGCGAGAAGGGCCCTAGAGGATGCTATGCCTCTAGTGGAATGGGCCCTCACAGCCAAAGGTGAAGGCATACCGCGCACCTGATAAGCTGTGGAAATCGCATTGACAATCCAGTTGCTGATGGTTTGTTTTGAGGCCGGAAACCCCTTTTTGGGCGACCCGAAACATACCAGCAACTGGTCCGCCTTCCGCCATGAAGAGGACCTCTGAATATATATCCCTAGTGCTCTGACAGGGCAGAGCCTATGAAGTCTCTCCTCATCCGCCGTCAGGTGAGGTGGGGGATGAAATGCCTGCAGAACCGTAGGCCGTGCCACATTAGATGGCACCTTAGGCAGATAGCCAGGCCTAGGGTGAAGGATGGCCTTAATGTTGCCTGGAGCAAACTCCAGGCACTCGTTAGATATGGAGAGCGCCTGAAGATCTCCCACCCTCCTCAGAGAAGTGATGGCCAACAGAAAAGCGACCTTCAGCGTTAGGTTCTTGGCCTCAGCCGACTCCAGTGGCTCGAAGGGGGCCTCAGCCAATCCTTCTAGAACTACTGCCAGGTCCCAAGAGGGAACCCTGGTACGAGCCACAGGTCTTATCCTCCAAGCTCCACGGAGGAAACGTACGATCAATTGGTGTCTCCCCAGAGACCCATCACCCAACGGAGCGTGGAAAGCCGCAATGGCAGCCACGTACACCTTGAGCGTGGACGGGGTAAGACCAGAGGAGAAGCGATCTTGGAGGAACTCCAGCACTGAAGCCACTGGGCAGTTAACTGGGTCAACCTCACGCCTCCTACTCCTACGCCTCCTTCTTTGGACAAGAACCATTCCACTTTAAACCATACAGTTTCCTCGTGGAGGGAGCTCTAGAGCTGAGTATGGTCTCCACTACTCCAGCTGACAGGCCGGCCTCTAGGTACTGTGCCCCCTCAGGGGCCAGACCCACAGTTTCCATAACTCCGGCCGAGGGTGAAATATTGAGCCCCCCGCCTGTGTCAGCAGGTCCCTCCTGAGGGGAATCTCCCACGGAGGGCCGTCTAGGAGCAATATTATGTCCGAGAACCATACTCGGGCCGGCCACAACGGGGCTACCAACAGTAGACTGATCCCGTCGCGACGGACCCTTTCCAGAACTCCCGGGAGCAGAGCGATCGGGGGAAATGCATACAGACGCAGCCTCGGCCACGTCTGCACCATAGCATCCAGCCCCAGTGGGGCTGGAGGGGTGAGGGAAAACCACAGCGGACAGTGGGTCGTCTCTCGAGACGCAAACAGGTCCACTTCCACAGGGCCGAACCTCTGACATATCGACTCCACCACCTCGGGGTGAAGTCTCCAATCCCCGGGCCTCAGCCCCTGTCTCGACAGGACGTCTGCTCCCTGATTTAGACTTCCCGGGATGTATGTTGCTCTCAGAGACAACAGTTTCCCCTGGGACCACAGGAGGATCTGATGCGCCAGTCTGCATAGAGGGCGAGACCTCAGGCCCCCCTGATGGTTTATATAGGCCACCACTGACATGTTGTCTGACCTCACGAGGAAGTGATGACCTCTGAGGTCCGGCAGGAAGCTCCTCAGAGCCCGGGAGACCGCCAACATTTCCAGGCAGTTTATGTGCCAGGAGGAATGATGGTCCCGCCATAGGCCTGTCGTGAAGCGGCCGTCCATGACCGCGCCCCAGCCCGTGAGGGAAACGTCTGTCGAAACGGTTTTCCGGCGACATGGCGCTCCCAACACTGGACCTTGGGACAAGAACCAAGCTTTCTTCCACATAACCAGAGAACGAAGGCATCTGCGCGTAACTCTGATTGTGCGGAACGGGTTTCCCCTCGGGGAGAACCCCTTGGTTTTTAACCACCACTGGAGGGCCCTCATGTGCAGCAGGCCAAATGGAATGATGTTGGACGCTGCTGCCATGAGTCCCAGCACTCTCTGGAAATGCTTGACAGTGACGGCTTGGCCTAGCTTTATCCCAGCCACTGTGGCCAGAATGGACTCGACTCGCGCAGGCGACAATCGTGCCCGCATTACGACCGAATCCCATACCACTCCCAGGAACGTAGTCCTTTGGGCTGGTATCAACACGCTCTTCTTCGTGTTTAGTCTCAACCCCAGTTTCTGGATGTGGGCAAGAACAACATCTCGATGCTGAACCGCCAGCTCTTGAGACTGGGCCAGAATCAGCCAGTCGTCTATATAGTTGAGCACCCTGATGCCCTGGAGCCTCAGAGGTGCTAGAGCTACATCCATACATTTGGTGAATGTGCGGGGAGAGAGAGCTAGGCCGAATGGAAGAACCCGATATTGGTACGCTTCGCCCCCGAAAGCGAACCTCAGGAACTTCCTGTGGGATGGAAGGATGGATATATGAAAGTATGCGTCCTTCAGATCTATCGTGACGAACCAATCCTCGGATTTGATCTGACTCACGATCATGGGAATAGTGAGCATCTTGAACCTGAATCTCCTCAGAGAGCGGTTCAGATATCTGAGATCTATGATCGGACGCAACCCCCCATCTTTTTTGGGAACTATAAAGTAGCGGCTGTAAAACCCGGACTCCCTGTCTAGTGGAGGAATATGCTCTATGGCCCCCTTTGCCAGCAGGGAGTTTACTTCCTGTTCCAATACCCGACCCTGCGTCGTGTTGACTACAGTCCAGACCACCCCGTTGAATCTGGGTGGGTGGAACCCGAACTGCAGCCTGTACCCGTATTGTATCGTGCGCAGCGCCCACGGGGAAATATTCGCTAGATTTTTCCATGCATCGAAATATTTCGCCAAGGGAACCAGGCTCTCGAGCCTGGTTTCGGGTATTAATCGGGATTCGTTCTCGACCGCCTGAAACGAATCTCCGGCAGGACTGGACCGAAAACGATTCTCGATGGGCGAACGCAATCGCTGCCCGTCCGCAGGCTCGTGGGGCGGACAAAGCAGCTTTGCGATCGCTGGAAACCGATGCGTCCCGAAACGTACTTGACGGCGGGAGAACAACATCGATTTCCTGCGGGCTCCGCGAGGGAGACGACCTCAGTCGCTCCATCACGGGTGGGGCCGCCCGCAGAGATCCTAGCACTGCTAGGACCTCTTAGATGTTTTCTTAGCCTGCAGGACGGCCCTCAGGTCGCCCTGCTTGGCTTGCGGCTTAGATTGAGAGCGCCGTCTATGCCCCCAAGCTCCTTGAGGGGGGGCTCTAGACGCGACGCTCTCTCTATGAACCTGCCTGTAGGTGGAGGAGCTGGTACCTGGCTGAGGCTGCGACTGCCCACTGGGGGCAGACTTCCTGGATACTGAGCGACGAGGGAGAAATTGTTTGAAGGCCGCTGATTGATTTTTCGCCTCCTGAAACCTGTCGACAACGGTATTAACAGCGTCGCCGAACAGGCCAGAAGGCGAAATCGGGGCATCAAGGAGGAAAGCCCTGTCTTTCTCCCTGATGCCCGTCAGATTTAACCATAAATGTCTCTCCGAGACCACCATTGCCGCCATGGAGCGACCGACAGCGCGGGCCGTCTCTTTGGTGACTCGGAGAGACAAATCAGCGACCTTCCTCAACTCCGCCACATCCTCCGGAGTTGGTCCCTCGCCCTCATCAATATCCTTAAGA
>NW_024121207.1:193194-240694 GCF_016745375.1 Pimephales promelas | reverse complement strand
TTTAAAGAAGACCCATGGCAGATTATTGCTGAAGTAAACTAAAGCTTAATTAAAATAATAAGTGAAGAGTTCAGATGCAAAAGCCTCTAAGTGCCATTTGAAATTTTCTTCTAAAATTATCATTTTTATCAAGCCTGTATATTTAAGTTCAGTAATTTCACTTAAATGGCAATGAAGATTACCTATTAATTGTCATTTAAGTAAAATTACTGAACTTAAATACACAAGCTTGATAAAAATGGTCATTCTAGAACAAAATTTCAAATGGCACTTAGAGGCTTTTGCATCTGAACTCTTCAAGTAGTAAATCCAAAAAAAAAAGTTATATAGGTATAGTTTATGAAAATTATTTATAAAAAAATATGATTTATAAAATATATATTTTATAAATCAGGTTGAACTCTAAAACTGCAAGAAAATCAAAGCCATGAATCTGAATAGGTTGTGTTTCAAATTTGAGTTGGATAGGCCAATCTAAAAAAAAATTAGCTTTCGGTAAGAGTTTGTTTGGGTGCAGTAACAGATTTTCCCCATTGGGTGCCAGCAAAACTCCACTGGTGCACACAGTAATTGGATTTTAGATTTGCAAATTTGAGTTTTTCTCTCTCAAATATTACAAGTCACAAACACATATACACACAAAAAAAATGTATTAGACACATACAGACCACACTCTGACATCCACCCACACAATTATCGTTAATAAGCAGAAAACAGGAATAAAGCGACATTTGTTTTATGGGCCAAACCTGGACAACTGGCACCATCTGGTAAAAAAAAAATTGTAAAAATAAAAATTTTGGAGCCTTGCCAACAGAATAAAAGCCTCTTAACAAAGATTGCATCATTTTATAGTTAAATGACCCTGGGATTAAAAATTGCGGTTTCAATGGGTTTCAATGGGAACATTTTTGTCCAAGAGGCGCTGATAGGGAGTATTTTGTGTACCTAATGCAAAATTATTACTATTTTTTTTTTTTAAGAAAATGGTGGGGAAATTGTAAAATTCTATAAAAAATACACACCTGTGCCAAATTAGCATTAACACAAGTGATTAAAAAAAAACTGAAAAGGACAAAAATGTCCATAAGGATGCACAAGGGTTAATGCAGCTTGTAGTTCTCATTAGTTATGTAGACCTACTTGTGTGTGAAACCCAGCATTACTCGGTCAAAAATGAGCTGGGACTTTCAGATCTTTTAGCGCTTTTTGGGGGTTTAATTCTGTTTGGTGAACCACCGGGTAAAGGCAGTGCTCTGTACTTTTGGTACTTGTGTAAAGTAAAATAAAAGTGTTTAGTTTTTTACTTTTAGTTTTTTAGCTTTTAGTTTTTCTCCCTGGTACTCGTGTCAGGGCCTCCCAGAGTTTCCTCAACCTGTCCTGGAGGATGTGACATGTGAGCCTGTGCACTGTGTGCAGGGTTAAGGACTGATGATAGTAGCAGGACTGGCCCCTTCACCTACCGTCACTCTCTCTTCAAATAAATGCTGGACAGGCAGGACAAAGTAGAACACCACTCCTTCCTCTTGCACCATAAAGGGGCCTTGTTGTCACTTTCAGATATGTATGGTTTATGTTAAGCCACATCTTTGTGGATTTTGTGGCACTACTTTTGTGGAATTGGATGATGTCAGCTTATGACTTTAATTACAAATGTACATCATATTGTACAACGGTACAGTGAAGCATGGCTCTGCATTGCAATTTGCAACTCTTTCACTTGCACACACAACCAACACCACACTTTATGTAAAAAAGATTGGAGAGCATTATTTATTATCTTTAACTTCAGTAAAGCAGATGTAAAACACTACAAGGGGAATGTGTTGCTCTCAGGAGGAGGCTGTTTTTGCACAGTGACATCCTGGCTCTGGCTAAATCTACATCTGTCCACTGCAGAGGCTAATAACCACAACCTGGAAGAGGAACTATAAATGTATCAAAGTATAATATAACCTTATAACATTTACAGTAGGTTTTAGTCTTCACTCACCCACTATGCTTGTAAAACATGTTAGGCCATATATGCTACTGAAAGAGTTGCAATGCAGAGCCCTGCTCATAGCATACATAGCTGTAGGCCCTCTTCACCAATGGTCTTACAAATGTTTAATTATCCCTAACAACCAGAGCTATTATTTTATTAATTTTCATTTTAGTTTCATTTTGTGTTTCATATTTTAGTTAACTAAAGTGTTTTTCACACCCAGTGCTACTTTAGTTGTACTAAAAAAAGTTATATTAGTTCAGTTTTAGTCTACCATCACCTCGCTAACTATAGTTACTTTTATTTTGAAAGTGTTTCCAGGTACATTCGCTTCCAAATAAGGAATGGACCACGTGATTTCCGTTTTTGGTTTATAAACGAAAAACGAATTGACACAAGTTCAAGACTCAATTCATTCTTTGTTCAATAAGGAATAACGATAAACGGGCAGTTTTTAATTGGTTTTTCGTTTTTTGATTCTGACACAAAAAACGGTTATTTGGTTTTTCTATTTGAAACAAAAAACAAAAAAACGGTATTTTCGTTTCATAATTACAAACGAATTACGGATTATCCAGAGATCCCCTGACCTATATTCACACAATAACTAACATGTTTCTCTGTGCAATGAAAAGAAAACACCTAATATGTTTCATTGGATTGCATAACAATCTAAATTGTTCTTCGTTGCAATGAAAAGGCATAACGTGATGTTTTCTCGTCTGTGCACAAACAATCTAGTTTGTAAAATAGAAATGCATGCGAAAGCACATGCATACATTTTCTTTTCATTGCAAAGAGGAACAAGTTCGATATTTTATGCATTGCAATAAAAAAATTACCCGTTGCTTTGTGCAATGAAGAGATATGGATTGTGCATGAAGAACGTTGTGCATCAAAAATAACATATATATGTACTATGCACTTTATTGCATTCAAGAACTAAACCTATCCTTAGTGCTTTGACTGGATAACGTGTGTTGTTTCATTGCAATGCTTACATTTTCTAACTTATTCTTCTTTGCAATGAAAAGAAAAGATAAAACACGAGTGCTTTTCCATGCATTTCGAATCTACAACTAAGTAATTTGTGTTTTGACGAGAAAACATCACAAGAGCGATCGCTTTACAATGCATACACTAACTTGTTCCTTTGTGCAACGAAGATATTTGCAATGCTTTGTGCTTTAGGATTGCATGGCACATGCACGCAATAACTAACCTCTGTCCAATGAAAAGAAAACACCTAAGATGTGTTTCATTGCATTGCATGAAAAATCTGACTTGTTTCTCGTTTTCATATGCACGCAATAACTAACCTCTGTGCAATGAAAAGAAAACAAACACCTAAGATGTGTTTCATCATGACATATCTAAATTGTTCCTCGTTATGCTTATGCACGCAATAACTAACCTCTGTGCAATGAAAAGAAAACGTCTTAGGTTAAGGTTACGACTGTAACCTATGTTCCCTGAGAACAGGGAACGAGACAATACGTCGAATGACGCAATGGGGAACGCCTCAGGCGTGACAGGTGTCTGAAATCAAATATCAACTCACAGTAATCAGGTTGACCGGCAACAGCCCGTGCATCATCAGCTTGAATGATGAGCGCGTCAATCTGGATGTATAAGAAGGGCGCCTTGAAACCGTGGCAACATCCTATCGTCTGAAGGGACTGTTGCAGGCAGGCCCCGAGGCATGGCAACGAGACGTATTGTCTCGTTCCCTGTTCTCAGGGAACATAGGTTACAGTCGTAACCTGAGACGTTCCCTTTCGAAGGGAACTCAACAATACGTCGAATGACGCAATGGGGAACGAAATACCCACTCCGCCATGCTGAGGGAAGTGCATGCCGAAAAGGCAGTGACAACTGTCAGAACCAGTAATTCCAAGGAACACTGAAACCACTCACCCTATGTTACATCGGGCTGTCAGTGACAGCACTCCCTACCGGTCATAGCCCAAGCTAATGAACCAAGAAAAACCAGAACGTAATAACGTGGGTAAATCGGGGCCAGCTCAAAGGCTTTAGGACCACAACTTCAAAATAGAAGGGGTCCCTTCTAGGGAGTGTGGCTAGGGGGCCAAAGGGACCCCCAGCCAGTCACTATTCAGGAGAACGCTCCTCCTGAAATGCCCCCAGGCTGGCCTGGTGATCTGTACTAAGACACAGAGTCTGGCCATAGCCTGTCCGTCCAAGACAGAGCCACTGGAAATTGCCTAGGAAAGGCATCCAAAAACTGAAGGCCCGCGAAGCTGGCAGAAACCATCGAGTTTCAGATCACAGAGACGGGATCCTCTGGAGAGTGTGACTCAACCTTAAAACAACGGGAATCGTACACTCAATCCACGAGTTTCCACCCAGTGCTCGCTTTGAGCACTGAGGAAGTAAGAGAGGGATCAAAACCAGGAAGGTCAATGAGACCTAAGACCTGATGACCCCCTGTGTGGGGAGCTCTGAAACATGAGGGCTCATGTCAGGAAGGCCGTACATTGTGCGGCCTGAAACCCAATGACCACAGCATGTGGAAGCTCAGCCTTCAGGAAAGCCAGAGGCTAGAAACCTGACAGACCCACAATATGGGGCTACCTCGAAAAAGGTCTAATGAGACCTAAAACCACCAGTTGTGGGAGATAGCTTGAACAAGTGAAGTGCCTGTCGTAATGTATTGCGACAAAGACACATCTAGAGTGGGACCCAAAGTGAAGAACCGGAGTCTGAACCACATAAGAAGGGACCGAAGCATACTGCGCGTGACCCTCACCATAAGAAATGGATTTTAAAAAGTGCACAAGACATCTCGTCGGGTGACTTACCACAATAATAGGTGAAGTATGGGTTTGTGTACTTCACTCTCAATTCAGGAAGGCCTGGTGAGGCCTGTAACCTGGTGACCACAGTATGCGGGAGCTCGTAATCTGGCGACCACAGTATGTGGGAGCTCATAACCAGGAAGGCCTAGTGAGGCCTGTAACCTGGCGACCACAGTGTGTGGGAGCTTGTGACCAGGAAGGCCTGGTAAGGCCTGTAACACCCGATAGTCCCAATGCATGGGGAGCTCGTACTCAGGAAGGTCAGTGAGACCCAGCCTGGTGTACCTGAAAAACCACACTAAGTGGGAGCTACTTCCAGAAGTTAGCTCTTAAGAACTCTTATAGTGGGACCCGAGGAACCCGAGGAAGATGTGGTCTGAGCCACATAAGAAGGGACCGAAGTATACCGCGCGTGACCCTCACCATAAGGAATGGATTTTAAAAAGTGCACAAGACATCTCGTCGGGTGACTTACCACAATAATAGGTGAAGTATGGGTTTGTGTACTTCACTCTGAATTCAGGAAGGCCTGGTGAGGCCTGTAACCCAGCAACCACAATATGTGGGAGCTCATAACCAGGAAGGCCTGTTGAGGCCTGTAACCTGGTGACCACAGTGTGTGGGAGCTCATGACCAGGAAGGCCTGGTAAGGCCTGTAACCTGGCGACCACATTGGGTGGGAGCTCGTACTCAGAAAGGTCAGTGAGACCCAGCCTGGTGACCACAACCTGTGGGAGCTTACTCCACCAAGTGGAGGCTACTTCTTCCAGAAGTTAGCCAGAGAAGGGCATCCCTGTAGCCTACTTAAGTGACAGGACGCCTCTTAAAGTGGGACCCAAGGGAAGACCGAGGTCTGACCACATAAGAAGGGACCGAAGCATACCGCGCGTGACCCTTACCATACGA
Organism: Pimephales promelas; assembly: GCF_016745375.1. The sequence goes on along the minus strand of NW_024121207.1, from coordinate 234,982 downwards.
AATGGATTTTAGAAAGTACACAAGACATCCCGTCATGTGATTTACCACAATAATAGGTGAAGTATGGGTTCGTGTACTTCACTCTGAATTCAGGAAGGCCGAACTTGAGGCCTGTAACCTGGCAGCCACAACAAGTGGGAACCCATAATCAGGAAGGCCTGACAAGGCCTAACACCCGATAGTCCCAATGCATGGGGAGCTCACATTCAGGAAGGCTGCTGAGGCCTGCAGCCTGACATGTGAAGACTCACCACTACAACTTAGCGACCACGAAAAGTGGGGGTTTCACGTTCAGGAAGGCCTGGTGAAGCCTGCAACCTGACATGTGACAACTCATAACCAGGAAGGCCAATGAAGCCTGAAGCCTGGTGACCACAGAGTGGGAGCAAAGTGCTCAGGAAAGGTGGTGAGGCTGTAGTCTGGCTACCGCAGCATGTGGGAGCCCACATTCAGGAAGGCTGGGTGAGGCCTGTAAACTGACTACCACAGTATGTGGGAACTCATAACCAGGAAGGCCCCTTTGAGGCCTGTAACCTAGCAACCACAATGTGTGGGAGCTCATCACCAGGAAGGCCTGGTGAGGCCTATAACCTGACTACCACAGTATGTGGGAACTCATAACCAGGAAGGTCCCTTTGAGGCCTGTAACCTAGCGACCACAATGTGTGGGAGCTCATAACCAGGAAGGCCTGGTGAGGCCTGTAACCTGGCGACCACAGTATGTGGGAGCTCATAACCAGGAAGGCCTGATGAGGCCTGTAACCTGGCGACCACAATGTGTGGGAGCTCATAACCAGGAAGGCCTGGTGAGGCCTTTAACCTGGCGACCACAGTATGTGAGAGCTCGTATCCTGGTGACCACAGTATGTGGGAGCTCCTAACCAGGAAGGCCTGGTAAAGCCTGTAACCCAGCGACCACAGCATGTGGGAGCTCATAACCAGGAAGGCCTGGTGAGGCCTGTAACCTGGCGACCACAATAAGTGGGAGCTCATAACCAGGAAGGCCTGGTGAGGCCTGTAACCCGGCAACCACAGTATGTGGGAGCTCATAACCAGGAAGGCCTGGTAAGGCCTGTAACCTGGCGACCACAGTATGTGGGAGCTCATCACCAGGAAGGCCTGGTGAGGCCTGTAACCTGGCGACCACAGTATGTGGGAGCTCATAACCAGGAAGGCCTGGTGAGGCTTGTAACCTGGCGACCACAGTATATGGGAGCTCATAACCAGGAAGGCCTGGTGAGGCCTGTAACCTGGCGACCACAATGTGTGGGAGCTCATAACCAGGAAGGCCTGGTGAAGCCTGTAACCCAGCGACCACAGCATGTGGGAGCTCATAACCAGGAAGGCCTGGTGAGGCCTGTAACCTGGCGACCACAATCACTGGGAGCTCATAACCAGGAAGGCTGGTGAGGCCTGTAACCCGGCAACCACAGTATGTGGGAGCTCCCACAGATGTCTCTCCGTGGCCACCATAGCACCGACGGAACAGCAGATTGCTTGGTGGCCCGGAGTCCCGCAGCAGATCAGTATGGTAGGCCTGAGGACCACAAGGGCGTGCAGAACCGCACCTGCCTGACCTGCTGCCGTGTACGCTCTGTCATTCAAGCATGAAGATGTCTTGAGCAGCTTGGATGACAGGGTCAGAGCTCTTAGTGAAGAGGACCAACCAGAGACGAGATAGTTAGCCAACGTCTCGTCCACTGGCGGCATCGACACATATCCGTGCTCCACGGCTCCCTCCACAGCAGCGAAACTAGCCCGCTGATGCAGATAGAGACGTGAGGAGAACGGATTCTTCCATGCCCTCTCGATCCCAGCGTGGAGATCGGAAAGGAATGGAAGGCTCATCCGGGCTGGTGGCTTATGGGTGGGGAGGAACCAGCCATCCAAAATACCATGAGCGGGTTCCTCCCAGACGCGCCTCCACTGCAACTGCAATCTGTCTGTGGCGCGCCCCATAATGTCAACCAGCTCAGCGTACACTGGGCAGGAGGGCTGAAATGGTTCGGTCTCAACCAAACTGACATCCTTTTCTATATATATATATATATATATATATATATATATATATATATATATTACAGCCAACTCCTGCCCTGCCCGAAGAGAACAGTTACAGATTCACCAAAGAGAGAGAGCGCTCATTTTCTCTCTTCTTAGAAGTTCAACGTTAATCTGTAACTCAGCCCGAGCGGGAACCAGAACCGCGGGGTTCAGATGCCGCGCCCACTTCCCTCGAGAAGTGGGTCAGACGAGAGCAGAGAGTTCTAAAAAAAGGAAAACTCTCAGTTCGCGCAAAAAACTCCCCCGAGAGCTTCCCGCGAATGCTCTTCTCTCAGGCAGAACACGCACAGATCGTGTGAATCCTCCAGTGTCAAATATCTGGACACCAGTCGGCACACTCGCGCAAAGTGTTTCTCCACGTCTCTGCGCGCTTAATCGTTGATACTATCACACAGACAAACAGTCCCTGAAGACGAAAAGATGTTGCCACGGTTTCAAGGCGCCCTTCTTATACATCCAGATTTACGCACTCATCATTCAAGCTGATGATGCACGGGCTGTCGCCGGTCAACCTGATTACTGTGAGTTGATATTTGATTTCAGACACCTGTCACGCCTGAGGCGTTCCCCATTGCGTGATTCGACGTATTGTTGAGTTCCCTTCGAAAGGGAACACCTAAGATGTGTTTCATCGCATTGCATGACACATCTAACTTGTTCCTCATTATGCATATGCACGCAATAACTAACCTCTGTGCAATGAAAAGAAAACACCTAAGATGTGTTTCAGTGCATTGTTCCTCGTTATGCATATGCACGCAACAACTAACCTCTGTTATAACTATCCACGTATTAACTAACCTCTGTGCAATGAAAAGAAAACACCTAAGATGTGTTTCATTGCATTGCATGACCTATCTAAGTTAGCCTAACAAGTTGTTCCTCGTTATGCTTATGCACGCAATAACTAACCTCTGTGCAATGAAAAGAAAACAACTAAGATGTGTTTCATTGCATTGCATGACATTTCTAACTTGTTCCTCGTTATGCCTATCCACGCAATAACTAACCTCTGTGCAATGAAAAGAAAACATCTAACATGTGTTTCATTGCATTGCATGACATATCTAACTTGTTCCTCGTTTTCACATGCACGCAGTAACTAACTTCTGTGCAATGAAAAGGAAACACCTAAGATGTGTTTTTTATGTCAGTGCATTGCATGACATATCTAACTTGTTCCTATGCATATGCACAATAACTAACCTCTGCAAGTAAAAGAAAACACCTAAGATGTGTTTCATCGCATTGCAGGACATATCTAACTTGTTCCTCGTTATGCATATGCACGCAATAACTAACCTCTGTGCAATGAAAAGAAAACATCTAACATGTGTTTCAGTGCATTGCATATTTAACTTGTTCCTCGTTATGCTTTTGCACGCAATAACTAACCTCTGTGCAATGAAAAGGAAACACCTAAGATGTGTTTCAGTGCATTGCATGACATATCTAACTTGTTCCTCGTTATGCGTATGCACGCAATAACTAACCTCTGTGCAATGAAAAGAAAACACCTAAGATGTTTCATCGCATTGCATGACACATCTAACTTGTTCCTCGTTAATAACTAACTCACGCAATAACTAACCTCTGTGCAATGCAAAGAAAACACCTATGATGTGTTTCAGTGCATTGCAAGACATATCTAACTTGTTCCTCGTTATGCATATTTACGCAACAACTAACCTCTGTGCAATGAAAAGAAGACACCTAAGATGTGTTTCATTGCATTACATGTCATATCTAAGTTGTTCATCGTTATGCAAATGTACGCAATAACTAAACTCTGCAATGAAAAGAAAACAACTAAGATGTGTTTCATTGCATTGCATGACATATCTAACTTGTTCGTCGTTATAACTATCCACGTATTAACTAACCTCTGTGCAATGAAAAGAAAACACCTAAGATGTGTTTCATTGCATTGTATGACCTATCTAACTTGTTCCTCGTTATGCATATGCACGAAATAACTAACCTCTGTGCAATGAAAAGAAAACAACTAAGATGTGTTTCATTGCATTGCATGACATTTCTAACTTGTTCCTCGTTATGCCTATCCACGCAATAACTAACCTCTTTGCAATGAAAAGAAAACATCTAACATGTGTTTCATTGCATTGCCTGACATATCTAACTTGTTCCTCGTTTTCATATGCACGCAGTAACTAACTTCTGTGCAATGAAAAGGCAAAACCTAAGATGTGTTTCAGTGCATTGCATGACATATCTAACTTGTTCCTCGTTATGCATATTCACAATAACTAACCTCGATGGAATGAAAAGAAAACATCTAACATGTGTTTCATCGCATTGCATGACATATCTAACTTGTTCCTCGTTATGCTTATGCACGCAATAACTAACCTCTGTGCAATGAAAAGGAAACACCTAATATGTGTTTCAGTGCATTTGCATGACATATCTTGTTCCTCGTTATGCATATGCACGCAATAACTAACCTCTTTGCACTAAAAAGAAAACACCTAAGATGTGTTTCATCGCATTGCATAACAAATCTAACTTGTTCCTTATTATGCATATGCACACAATAACTAACCTATCTTCAATGAAAAGAAAACACCTAAGATGTGTTTCATTGCATTACATAACATATCTAACTTGTTCCTCGTTACAATGAAAAGATATGACATGATTTTGCATGCATTTCTATTTTACAAACTCATTTATTTGTGCACAGATGAGAAAACATCACATGAGCTTTACAGTGCAGAGTATAGCTATTGAGCTCATTTCTGGTAAAAGGGTTCTCAAAAGTTTTTAAACAATATAAGCTTATAGACACCTTTTGATGATATATAAGCTATACAAAGGTTCCTATTTGACCTACTGAACATAGTTCTGGCCCACGTGTACTAGATCTTAAACTTTCTAAACTTGCTCATTGACTCCTTTTGATGTTACTGAAGCCATACAAGTGTCCTTATTTTACCTAATGAACACATTAGCCATATGGATTGTTTATATCTGACCCATTGAACTCATGTCTGGTCAAAGGGTACTTGATCATTAGGTTACTATACATTGATATTTACTACTTATATTAGTATTAGATATTTGACCGACTGAACATATATCTGTCCCACGAGTACCTGATATTGAACTTTCTATACATACTAAATAGACTACTTCTTATGCTACTTCCTAGGCCTAGAGGTTCCTCTTTGACCCACAAACATAGTCCTGGGCAACGAGTACTAGGTCTCGAACTTTCTATAAATTCGAGATGGTCCTCACTGCGGAACATGAAATCCATGGGGAGGAGTCGGATCCAGATCCAACTCCTCCCACCGTACATACTGTACATCTAAACCTAACCAACTCCGCCCCCTGATCCCTAAACCCAACCCTAATCCCTAAACCCAACCCTAATCCTACCCATCTCCACCCCTTGGATCGTGATCCGACTCCTCCCCGTGGATTTCATGTTCTGCATTTAGGACGTGCTACTGATAAATTCTCATAGACTCCTTTTGATGCTTCTTAAGCCATATAAAATGTCCATATCTTAAGTATTTAACTCATGTCAGGTCAAAGGGTCCTCAAAAGCATAGCTGTCAACCCTCCCGTTTTTTCCGGGTTTCTCGCGTATTTTAGTTCTTTTCCCGCTGTCTTCCCGTTTTAGTATTTTCCCGTAAAATATCCCGTATTTTTACGCTTTGATTGTGTCAACTCAGAACACGCAACTATCTGTCTGTGAAGTGTAATTTCAGTGTTGGTCACGGAGGGAAAAATGACGTTTCGCAGCACGACAAATCACTGAAACACAAGCGCGCGAGTGAGTCAGCTAGGCACACAACATCCTTAGCATCATTTGTGGTGAACCGTGCCTCTTCTGAAGCTGACCAAATATTAAAAGCTGAGGTGAAAATGTCGATGCTAATTGCCAAAAACAATGTCGCGTTCAGTTTTTTGGACGACTTCAACCGTAGTGTGTCTGACATGTTCCCGGATTCAGCGATTGCCAAGAAATACGCTCTGGGGAAAACGAAGGCTACACAAATCATTAAAGGTAAGACTAACTTAAATACTATACATGGAGTTACTAAGCTAAGCTTTTCTAACGTTAACGTTACTAAGTACGGGTAGCTGCTACACCATGAGTGGTTTTCACGAATCACAACTTAACATTACTCATGCTACTCATACATCAGTAGACTAACAAGATTTCCGAATTATTGAAATATTGCAGTCTTTTAACGTTAACTAATGTCCCACTCCCACATTCACTCCTTACTCAAAAGACTACAATCTTTCAATATTTTTTCCCAAATCGTGTCAAAGTCTTCTGGTGTAAGGATGGTTTTAGTTTACGTTATATTAAGTCAATGTAAGTTAATGTTAACAATTTTGCTGCACAGGTGCCATAGCTCTGGACATGGATGAAGATGTGACATCAATCTGTAAATCCCAGCCATTCTCTCTTTTATGTGATGAGTCCAACAACCAGGGCCTGAAATTAACACCCGACCACCTGCCAAATGCGGGTGAATTTTGCTATTGGCGGGTAACACTGTCAATCTACCTGCCACATTGGCGGGTAGCCAATGAGAATTGAGTGATTCATTAGGATTTTTACATTTCAACGAAGTCCGCTATTGCGGTGGACTTTAGCTAAAATGTGGCGGCGCATTACTGGGGTAAAGAGGCCAGCTGAAACAAAACAAACAGCCAACAAAAAGATGAGGATGAGAAAAAGAAAAGTAAAGAAGACATTTTAATACAAAGTGAACAATCGGCGGCAATGGCAAGGTTCGTGAGCGGCTGATTTATGACAGCGACTGTTGTTTCGTAACGTTCATGCGATCAGAAAGAAGATGAGGCTCTTTTTCTGACTACGTGTGCGAGTATTAAACTGTTGATGAGTAGAGATGGAATGAGATAATGTAACGCGTCGCTGTTGCAGGTTAAAGTACAATGACAGTTGCACAGATGTGTGTGCGTGTGCAACTGTGCATGTTGGGAGTTGGGAACCGGTGAGAAAATGTCCGGTACCCGGTAATTTTATCAGTAATAACATTATTAATTTAGTTCATATTTAACCGTTCCTGAACGCTGTAACTAAAAGCTGTTAAGAGTAAGACCTGTACGTGACTAAATCCGCCATCAACACAGCCGCGTGTGATTTGTTTACGAGCTGCGGTTGGTCTATCTGTTGAGTATATAGCTACTATGTTGTGTGTGTGTGTGTCTGTCAAAATCAATGAATAAAAAGAATTTTTTTTAAATGTATGTTATTAGAGTTATTATTACTTGACAGCACTAAAATGTGTGTTCTTACAAGTTAAAGAACAATATTGTGAAATTCCCGTTTTTTTTTTTTTTTACGTTTATGAGGCAAAAAAAAAAAAATGGCTGGTAAAAAGTCTCTGTGGCGGGTGAATTTTTAAATCCACCTGCCACAGTGGCCGGTGGCCGAAAAAATTAACTTCAGGCCCTGCCAACAACAGAAACACTGATAAGCAATTTGTCATACTTGCAAGGGTATACAATGAGGCAAACTTGGAAGTAGCTACAAAGTTTCTAGACATGCCCACATGCAATGTGGGCAATGCAGAAAACTTGTTCAACAAACTGGACATAACACTAAGGTCAGTCTCTCTCTCAATGTCACACACACCTCTTTCTCTCTCTCTCTCTCTTCTCTCTCTCTCTCTCTCTCACACACTCTCACACACACACACTCACACATACTGTCTTTCTCTCTCAGACACACACACACACACACACACACACACACACACACACACACACACACACACACAAACACACACTCTGTTTCTCACTCACGCTCTCAGAGTTTACATGCAGTATTTATCAAAGACATTGTGGCTCCATTTTCCATCTCCTGGTTTTAGGAATCGTGGCATTCCCTGGAAAAATCTGATTGCGTTCAATTCCGATAACGCAAGTGTCATGAAAGGCAGGCACAACTCAGTAATAAGCAGGGTTAAAACAAACCAGCCTAATGTGCAAGATCTCGGCTGCATCTGCCACCTAGTCCAGCTTGCCACTGGTTGTGGCATGAAGGCTGCAAAGCTGCCTGTGGAAGACATACTGGTGGGCATTTACACACACTTTGACAAAAGGTAAATCTCATATGTAGACAGGCACTCTTTTCTCTCACTCTCCTGTATAGCTGTTATTGTGTTAACTGACACTAACATAACTCATTTGTGTTTGTTTTCAGCGCAAAGAGATGTGAACTCTACAAAGAATTTGTAGAGTTTACGGATTCTGACAGCCTGAAACTGCTTCGATATTGCAGCACCAGATGGCTCAGTCTGCTGAGCTGTATAGAGAGAGTTCTCAACCAGTGGGCTGCTCTTCAGGTAGGGTTTGTTATAGTATATGTGACTCCTAAAAATAATTACATAATTCTTGTGTGATGATGATGATGATAAACTGAAATGGAAATATATATATATATATATGTGTGTGTGTTTGTATAAAACATGCCAATAAAAAATTATATTTTATAATGGTATTTTCTTTTTCACCATATATTCTTATCTATAGGCATATTTTAACAGTCACGAGGGGGTGGAGACGAACACCAAAATTAGGGATCTGTCAAAACATCTCAACGATCCATTGATTAAGGCATACTTCAAGTTCCTCAGTGTTGCCCTTAAGCCTCTATCAGACTTTAATATTGCCTTTCAGGTTGGTATAGTCATCATATCCTAGTTGTCACAATAATAAATTGATAACCACTGATGATAATCCTTATCATTTCACTATTATTTGCCATCTACAGTCAGAGCAGGTACACAAGCTGGACAAAGAGATGACTAGGCTTATCAAGCGGTTGCTGGGGTGCCTTGTTCCAGCCAAGGAGATTATGGATGTCCCTCTCAAAGAAGTGAATTTTGGAGAGGGACATCAATTGGCAGACGAGGACCTCTTCATCGGAGGGGACACAAAGGCATTCATTAGAACTGCAGAGTTCCCTGTTCCAACTAGGAACAAATTCTTTCAGTAAGTGATTTATTTTGTACATTATAATTATAATGTTCATCTTCTGTTCTAACCCGCATTGAAATGTCTAAGACAAATCCATGTTGTTGTTTTTTTAAATCCATTTCATATAGAACTGTGAGAGCTTTCTACGAAGCAGTTTTACGCAAGATGTTTGCTTGCTTTCCACTTGATTCTCAGCTTCTCAAGGACCTGAGAATACTAGATCCTGGATCTCGAATGGAGATAAGTCCAGACACTGGTAGGGATAACATTTATTTTGTATGGTAAATCTGTGATGAGTGAAGGGGAATTTCTGAATGTTTTTAGCTGAGAAATCAGAGATAGTAAGCTGGCAGAATCTACCTTGAGGGTTATGATAAATTAATTTGTTTTCTTTCTCAGTGTCGAGCAGGGCCTGAAATTAACACCCGACCACCTGCCAAATGCGGGTGAATTTTTCTATTGGCGGGTAACACTGTCAATCTACCTGCCACATTGGCCGGTAGCCAATGAGAATTGAGTGATTCATTAGGATTTTTACATTTCAACTAAGTCCGCCATTGCGTTTGACTTTAGCTAAAATGTGGCGGCACATTACTGGGGTAAAGAGGCCGGCTAAAACAAACAACCAACAAAAAGATGAGGATGAGAAAAAGAAAAGTAAAAGAAGATAATACAAAGTGGACAATTGGCGGAAATGGCAAGGTTCGTGAGCGGCTGATTTATGACAGCGACTGTTGCTTCGGAACGTTCATGCGATCAGAAGAAGACGAGGCCCTATTTCTGACTACGTTTGGATGTGCGAGTATTAAACTGTTGGTGAGATGGGATGAGATAATGTAACGCTGACGTAGCCTTCAGTACAATGACAGTTGCACAGATGTGTGCGTGCGTGTGCAACTGTGCATGTTGGGAGTTGGGAACCAGTGAGAAAATATCCGGTACCCGGTAACTTTACCAGTAATAACATTATTAATTTAGTTCATAGTTAACGGTTCCTGAACGCTGTAACTAAAAGCTCGCAGGATCTGTCTACGTGACTAAATCAGCCATCAACACAGCCGCGTGTGATTTGTTTACATACAAGCTGCGGTAGGTTTATCTGTTGAGTATAGCCTATACTAGCCTATTGTGTGAGTGTCAAAATCAATTAATAAAAAAAAAAAGTATGTTCTTAGAGTTATTATTATTACTTGACAGCACTTAAATGTGTATTCTTACAAGTGAAAGAACAATATTGTGAAATTCCCGGGGTTTTTTTAGTCTATAAAGGTGAAAAAAAACACAAAAAAAAACAGGAATTTCACAATATTGTTCTTTTTACCAGCCATTTTTTGGCTGAGGCAAAATATGAGGCAAAAAAAAAAGTGGCTGGTAAAAAGTCTCTGTGGCAGGTGAATTTTTAAATCCACCTGCCACAGTGGCCGGTGGCCGAAAAAGTTAATTTCAGGCCCTGGTGTCGAGGCTAGGTGCGCTGTTCCCACAGTTTCTCATACATGAGGATAGGCTCAGAGAGGAGCTAATTGATTTCCAAGTCACTGATAGCAAAGATCTCCCACAAGAACCAAGAGTAGACAGATTCTGGGGCCTTGTAGGAAAGAATGACCGTTTCACTGAGTTGGCTAGACTTGCAAAGACACTGTTATGTATACCACACAGTAACGCAAGCTCAGAAAGGACATTTAGCATGGTGAGCAAGATTGTTACAACCAACCGAATGGCACTGGATTCCAGCACTGTGTGTGCATTGCTATCTTGTAAAATAAACCACACTGGTCCGGTTCACCTATACACTCCCTCACAGAAAGTGTTAAGAAATGCAAAATCAGCCACATATGAATACAATAGGGCTCATGCTTCACACCAGGAAGGGTGGCAAGGTTGTCTTTACTGTCTCTATCCATTTGTTCAACTGCCTCTTGCACACATTCTGTCTCTTCCTCTCCATATCTTTCTCACTCTGTCTCCCAACATTAAAGGAGAACCCCAGTCAATTTTAACATTGAGCTCATTTTTTTGTATTGAATTTTAAAATTGAGCTCATTTGTTGTTCTCTGTACTGACAGCACTCCACATTTAGAAAAAAATTTAGCTCAATGTTAAAATTTACTGGAGTTCTCCTTTTAAGCTAAATGAAATGTAGCTAATGTTTACTTTGTTCATAAATAAAGCACTTTAAACATATCCATTGGTCTGTCATTCTTTAATGTATATCGTGTAGTTATAAACTCTTTAGACCGTTAATGATTAGTGCTTTTTTAAAGTTTGTGGTAAGAATGGTGTAAAAAAAAAATCCCTTATTTTGGGGATAGATTCCGGGAAATCTCCCTTATTTTCAATGTTCAATGTTGACAGCTATGCTCAAAAGTTTTTAAACAAGAAAAACTTTTAGACTCCTTCTGATATTACATGAGCTATAGATAGGTTCCTTTTTGACCTACTGAACATAGTTCTGGCCCACGAGTACTTGATCTTGAACATTCTAAACATACTCATTAATTCCTTTTGATGTTACTGAAGCCTTATTTTAACTACTGAACATATTTCTGTTCATATATTTTATTTATAAAGTGTTCTTTGAAAATCAGGATACTATACAGAATGACCTCTTATCATGTTATTTTAGCCAGACAGATTTGACCTACAGACTATAATTCTTGCCCATGTGTCCATTTCTTGCCCATGTACCTAATATAACTGATCTTGAACTTTCTACATATTCTCATAGACTCCTTTTGATTATTCCTAGGCCATATAGAATTGTCCACATCTGACCTATTGAAATTATTTCTGAAAAACTTATGGACTTTTTTTGATGATATATAAATCAATTGCCAAAAACATTATAAAAACTCTATAGTAATTTGGACACTACCAACCACCTAAAACACCCTAGCAACACTCTAGCAACCGCCCAGCAACCTAGAACACCTTAGCAACACCCTAGCAACCAACCAGACCACCCTAGCAACCACCTAGCAAATGGTAAATGGTAAATGGACTGCATTTATATAGCGCCTTCATAGACCTAATGGCCACCAAAGCGCTTTACATTTGCCTCACATTCACCCATTCATACACTCATTCACACACCGACGGCGGTGTCAGCCATGCAAGGCGCCAGCCAGCTCGTCGGGAGCAGCTGGGGTTAGGTGTCTTGCTCATGGACACTTCGACACTTGGTCAGGTGGAACCGAGGATTGAACCACCAACCTTTCGGTTCGTAGACAACCCACATGAACCACTGAGCCACTGCCGCCCCACTAGCAACACCCTAGTAACCACCCAGAATACCCTAACAACCACCTAGCAACCACCCAGAACACTGTAGCAACCACCGAGAACACCCTAGCAACCGGGTGGTGAGATTTGCCACTGCAAGCACCACTTCACTTTTTCTTCTGGAAATGTGCCATAAATGTGTTACATAGGTCAAAAGTTGACCCATGTATCTAAAACAACATCAGAAGGAGTCTATAAGTTTATATTGTTATGGTAAAAGGGTCCTCAAAAGGTTTCAAACAATATAAACATGAAATGTAATAAAAGAATCGATTAGTTAAGAGCTAAATCATGCCAAAAACATTATAGAAATTCTATTGTAACCATATGTGAACACTACCAACCACCTGGAAAATTCCATAGCAACAACCCAGAATACCATAGTAACGACCTAAAACACCCTAGCAACACCCTAGTAACCACCCATTAGCACCTTAGCAACCATCCAGAATACCCTGGAAACCACATAAAAACACCATAGCAAGCACCCAGAATACCCTAACAACCACCCTAACAAAAATTGACCTATGTATATCTAATATAACATCAGAAGGAGTCTAAAAGTTTATTTTTTGTTTTAAACTTTTTGAGGAACCTTTGACCAGAAATGAGTTCAATGACATCATGAGAAGTAAATCTATTGGTATATTAACCCACAGATCAAGTACCCGTGGGACATAAATGTGTTCCTGGAGGTCAAAAATTGACCTATGTATACCTAATATAATTGAACAATGTATATCTTCTATAACATCAGAAGGAAGTCAAATATTTGTATGACTGAAATGACATCATGAGAAGTAAATCTTTCGCTATACTCAACCACAGATCAAGTACCCGTGGGCCATAAATGTGTTCCTGGAGGTCAAAAATTGACCTATGTATAGCTAATATAACATCAGAAGGAATCTATAAGTTTACATTGTTTTAAATTATTTTGAGGAACTTTTGACCAGAAATGAGTTCAATAGGTCAATAAGCATCTATTGGAGTCTTGGAAAGTTCAAGATCAAGAACTTTTGGGACAGAAACATGTTCAGTAGGTAAAATATTTTCTGCCTTAAATGACATCATGAGAAGTAAATCTCCAATCAACCAGAACACCCTAGCAACCACCTAGCAACACCCTAACAACAAACCAGAACACCCCAGCAACCAGCTAGCAACACCCTAGAAACCACCCAGAACACCCCGGCAACCGCCTAGCAACACCCTAGCAACCACCCAGAACAGCTTATCATCCACCCAGAATACCCTAGCAACGGTATAGCAACATGTATATCAAACACCCAGAATAGCCTAAAAAAACACCTAGCAACCACCCAGAACACCATAGCAATAACCCAGAATACCCTAGCAATGGGGTGGTGAGATTTGCCGCTTCAAGCTCCACTTCACATTTTCTTCTAGAAATGTGCCATAAATGTGTTCCTGGAGGTCAAAAATCTATCTATGTATCTATTTTATCTGATGTTATAGTTGTCTATGTGTCTATTTTATCTGATGTTATAGTCAGACTCCTTTCTGACTATAACATCAGAAGGAGTCTAAAAGTTTATATTGTTTAAAACCTTTTGAGGAACCTTTGACCAGAAAGGAGTTCATTAGGTCAGATATGGACTTCTGTTGGAGTCTATGAGTATGTATGGAAAGTTCAAGATCAAGTACTTTTGGGCCAGAAACATGTTCAGTAGGTCAAATATTTGTCTGGCTGAAATGACATCATGAGATGTAAATTTCTTGGTATATTAACCCACAGATCCGTGGGCCATAAAAGTGTTCATGGAGGTCAAAAATTGACCTATGTAATATAACATCAGAATGTTATATTACATGGTCTATGAGTATGTATGGAAAGTTCAAGATCAAGTACTTTTGGGCCAGAAACATGTTCAGTAGGTAAAATATTTTTCTGGCTGAAATGACATCATGAGAAGTAAATCTCCAACCAACCAGAACACCCTAGCAACCACAAAGCAACAGCCTAGCAACCACCCAGAACACCCTAGAAACAAGCCAGAACATCCCAGCAACCATCTGGCAACACCCTAGCAACCACCCAGAACACCCCACCAACCGCCTAGCAACACCCTAGCAACCACCCAGAAGACATTCGCAACCTCCCAGAACACCCTAGCAACCGGGTGCTGAGATTTGCCGCATCAAGCTCCACTTCACATTTTCTTCTGGAAATGTGCCATAAATGTGTTCCTGGAGGTCAAAATTGACCTATGTATATCTAATATAACATCAGAAGGAGTCTAAAAGTTTAAATTGTTTTAAACTTTTTGAGGAACCTTTGACCAGAAATTAGTTCAATAGGTCAGATATGGACTTCTCTATGGCTTAGGAAGCATCTGTTGGAGTCTATGAGTATGAATGGAAAGTAAAAGGTCAAGTACTTTTGGGCCAGAAACATGTTCAGTAGGTCAAATATCTTTCTGGCTGAAATGACATCGTGAGAGGCAAAACTCTCGGTATGTTAACCCAAACATCAAATACTCGTGGACCATAAATGTGTTTCTGGAGGTCAAAAATTGACCTATGTAATATAACATCAGAATGTTATATTACATAGTCTATAAGTATGTATGGAAAGTTCAAGATCAAGTACTTTTGGGCCAGAAACATGTTCAGTAGGTAAAATATTTTTCTGGCTGAAATGACATCATGAGAAGGAAATCTCCAACCAACCAGAACACCATAGCAACCACCAAGCAAAAGCCTAGCAACCACCCAGAACACCCTAGAAACAAACCAGAACGCATCTCGGAAGCATCTGTTGGAGTCTTTGAGTATGAATGGAAAGTACAAGGTCAAATACTTTTGGATCAGAAATATGTTCTGTAGGTCAAACATCTTTCTGGCTGAAATGACATCATGAGAAGCAAAGCTCTCGGTATATTAACCCAAACATCAAATACCCGTGGACCATAAATGTGTTTCTGGAGGTCAAAAATTGACTTATGTATAGCTAATATACAGTAACATCAGTTTATATTGTTTTATACTTTTTGAGGAACCTTTAACCAGAAATGAGTTCAATAGGTCAGATATGGACTTTACTATGGCTTAGGAAGCATCTGTTGGAGTCTATGAGTATGTATGGAAAGTTCAAGATCAAATACTTTTGGGCCAGAAACATGTTCATTAGGTCAAATATTTGTCTGGCTGATATGACATCATGAGATGTAAATCTCTCGGTATATTAATTTAACCCACAGATCAAGTACCCGTGGGCCATAAAAGTGTTCCTGGAGGTCAAAAATTGACCTATGTAATATAACATTAGAATTAGTCTATAAGTTTAGGAAGCATCTATTGGAGTCTAGTATGTATGGAAAGTTCAAGATCATGTACTTTTGGGCCACAAATATGTTCAGTATTTTAGTCTATAAGGCTTAGGAAGCATCTATTGGAGTCTAGTATGTATGGAAAGTTCAAGATCATGTACTTTTGGGCCACAAATATGTTCAGTAGGTCAAATATCTTTCTGGCTGAAATAACATCATGATAAGGATCAATTAATTACCCATAGGCTGGAAATATGTTCAGTAGGTCAAAAATGAACTTATATATATAACATCAGATTAATTCTATCAGTTGATATTATTTAAAAACTTTTGAGGAAACATAGACAAGAAATTAGTTCAATAGGTCAGATATGGACTTCTCTATGGCTTAGAATCAAGTACCCGTGAGCCAGAAATATGTTCACTAGGACAAAAAGGAACCTATATATAGATTATAAATCATCAAAGGTCAATAAGTTAATATTTATTAAAACCTTTGAGGACCCTTTGACTCTTTCGCATGGATTCCACTACTAATTCTTTTGTGCACTGACGAAAAAACATCACTTGAGCGGTCGTGCAATGCAATAACTTACTCGTTCCTTTGTGCAACAAAGAGATGTGTAATGCATGTGTTTTGTAACAAGGGAAATAATTGAATTAGTGGTTGCATTTCTGTGATGAAGAGAAATTGTTGCCATTAGCTGTTTCCTTACAACGCATGCAATAACTAACTCATTCCGTTGTTCAACGAAAACACCTCTAACGTCTAACGTTCAGCATTAAAGAATATGCACGCAATAACTAACATGTTTCTCTGTGCAATAAAAAGAAAACACCTAATATGTTTCATTGGATTGCATAACAAACTAAATTGTTCTTCGTTGCAATGAAAAGGCATAACGTGATGTTTTCTCGTCTGTGCACAAACAATGTAGTTTGTAAAATAGAAATGCAGGCGAAAGCACATGCATACATTTTCTTTTCATTGCAAAGAGGAACAAGTTCGATATTTTATGCATTGCAATAAAAAAATTACCCGTTGTTTTGTGCAATGAAGAGAAATGGATTGTGCATGAAGAACGTTGTGCATCAAAAAAAAACATATATGTACTATACACTTTATTGCATTCAAGAACTAAACCTTTCCTTAGTGCTTTGACTGGATAACATGTGTTGTTTCATTGCAATGCTTACATTTTCTAACTTATTCTTCTTTGCAATGAAAAGAAAAGATAAAACACGCGTGCTTTTCCATGCATTTCCAATCTACAAATAATTACTTTGTGTTTTGACGAGAAAACATCACAAGAGCGATATCTTTACAATGCATACACTAACTTGTTCCTTTGTGCAACGATTTGCATTGCACATGCACGCAATAACTAACCTCTGTCCAATGAAAAGAAAATACTTAAGATGTGTTTCATTGCTATGCATGACATATCTAACTTGTTCCTCGTTATGCATATGTACGCAAAAACTAACCTCTGTGCAATGAAAAGAAAACAACTAAGATGTGTTTCATTGCATTGCATGACATATATAACTTGTTCCTCGTTATGTATATGCACGCAATAACTAACCTCTGTGCAATGAAAAGGAAACACCTAAGATGTGTTTCATTGCATTGCATGACGTATCTAACTTGTTCCTCGTTATGCATATGCACGCAATAACTAACTTCTGTGCAATGAAAAGAAAACAACTAAGATGTGTTTCATCGCATTGCATGACATATCTAACTTGTTCCTCGTTATGCATATGCATGCAATAACTAACCTCTGTGCAATGAAAAGAAAACACCTACGATGTGTTTCATCGCATTGCATGACATATCTAACTTGTTCCTCGTTACGCCTATCCACGCAATAACTAACCTCTGTGCAATGAAAAGGAAACACCTAAGATGTGTTTCATTGCATTGCATGACATATCTAACTTGTTCCTCGTTATGCATATGCACGCAATAACTAACCTCTGTGCAGTGAAAAGAAAACACCTAAGATGTGTTTCATCGCATTGCATATCTAACTTGTTCCTCGTTATGCATATGCACGCAATAATTAACCTCTGTGCAGTGAAAAGAAAACACCTACGATGTGTTTCATCGCATTGCATGACATATCTAACTTGTTCGTCGTTATGCATATGCACGCAATAATTAACCTCTGTGCAGTGAAAAGAAAACACCTAAGATGTGTTTCATCGCATTGCATATCTAACTTGTTCCTCGTTATGCATATACACGCAATAATTAACCTCTGTGCAGTGAAAAGAAAACACCTACGATGTGTTTCAACGCATTGCATGACATATCTAACTTGTTCGTCGTTATGCATATGCACGCAATAACTAACCTCTGTGCAGTGAAAAAAAACCACCTAAGATGTGTTTCAGTGCATTGCATGACATATCCAACTTGTTCCTCGTTATGCATATGTACGCAATAACTAACCTCTCTGCAGTGAAAAGAAAACACCTAACATGTGTTTTATCGCATTGCATGACATATCTAACTTGTTCCTCGTTATGCATATGCACCACATGAGCTTTACAGTGCATAGTATAGCTATTGAGCTCATTTCTGGTAAAAGGGTTCTCAAAAGTTTTTAAAGGGTTAGTTCACCCAAAAATGAAAATTAAGTCATTAATTACTCACCACCATGCTGTACCAACCCCGTAAGACCTTCGTTCGTCTTCGGAACACAAATGAAGATATTTTTGATTAAATTTGAGAGCTGTATAACTACCACATTGGCTCCTAAGGGACTGCCTCTTGACGGCCCAGAAAGTCAATGAAGAAAATGTTTAAATATCCCAAGTGACTACCGTGGCTCAACTATATGTTTATCAAGCGACGTGAATACTTTTTGTGCGAAAAAACAAACAAAAATAACGAGTTTATTCGACTATTTCTTTTCTTCCTTGTAGGCCAGAACGAGAATTCCTTAGATTTCCACAACGCATGCGCGAGATTTGCGATCTGCTTACACCAGCTTAGATCGCAATTCTCGCGCATGCGTCGTGGAAATCTATAAGAAAGTCTCGTTCTGGCCTACAAGGAAGAAAAGAAATAGTCGAATAAACTCGTTATTTTTGTTTGTTTTTTCGCACAAAAAGTATTCGCGTCGTTTGATAAACATATAGTTGAGCCACGGTAGTCACTTGGGATATTTAAACATTTTCTTCATTGACTTTTTGGGCCGTCAAGAGGCAGTCCCTTAGGAGCCAATGTGGTAGTTATACAGCTCTCAAATTTAATCAAAAATATCTTCATTTGTGTTCCGAAGACGAACGAAGGTCTTACGGGGTTGGTACAGCATGGGGGTGAGTAATTAATGACTTCATTTTCATTTTTGGGTGAACTAACCCTTTAAACAATATAAGCTTATAGACACCTTTTGATGATATATAAGCTATATAAAGGTTCCTATTTGACCTACTGAACATAGTTCTGGCCCACGAGTACTATATCTTAAACTTTCTAAACATGCTCATTGACTCCTTTTGATGTTACTGAAGCCATACAAGAGTCCGTATGGATTGTTTATATCTGACCCACTGAACTCATTTCTGGTCAAAGGGTACTTGATGATTTGGTTACTATACATTGATATTTACTACTAATGATGTTTTATGAGCATGAAGATATTTGACTGACTGAACATATATCTGTCCCACGAGTACCTGATATTGAACTTGTTATACATACTAAATAGACTACTTCTTATGCTACTTCTTAGACTACTTCCTAGACCTAGAGGTTCCTCTTTGACCCACAAACATAGTCCTGGCCGACAAAGTCCTGGCCGACGAGGTCTCGAACTTTCTATAAATTCTCATAGACTCCTTTTGATGCTTCTTAAGCCATATAGAATGTCCATATCTTAAGTATTTAACTCATGTCTGGTCAAAGGGTCCTCAAAAGTTTTTAAATAAGAAAAACTTTTAGACTCCTTCTGATGTTACATGAGCTTCTTTTTTGACCTACTGAACATAGTTCTGGCCCACGAGTACTTGATCTTGAACATTCTAAACATACTCAGCTTTTGATGTTACTGAAGCCATACAAGAGTCCTTATTTTAACTATTGAACATATTTCTGGCTAAAGTGTTCTTTGAAAATCAGGATACTATACAGAATGACCTCTTATCATGTTATTTTAGCCAGACAGATATTTGACCTACAGACTGTATTTCTTGCACATGTGTACTTGATCTTGAACTTTCTACATACTCATAGACTCCTTTTGATGGTTCCTAGGCCATATAGAATTGTCCACCTATTGAAATTATTTCTGAAAAACTTATGGACTCCTTTTGATGATATATAAATCAATTGCCAAAAACATTATAAAAACTATAGTAATTTGGACACTACCAACCACCTAGAAACAAGTCAAGTCAAGTCACATTTATTTATATAGCGCTTTTCACAATACAGATTGTATCAAAGCAGCTTCACACTGATAACATGAAAGTAGCACAACACAGATCAACAACATTGCTAAACACTAAATAATCCCAACTGAGCAAGCTCAAAGCAAGCCAAAAGCAAGGCGACAGTGGCAAGGAACCAAACTCCATCAGATTGGATGGAGAAAAAACCTTGGGAGAACCCAGGCTCAGTCGGGGGCCAGTTCTCCTCTGGCTTACATTCATATTGTTTAAATATAAATATTAAATATAAATATTGTTTATGAATAAAACGGCGCCATAACATATCGCAGGCGTTGAGTCGTCTCTTCACAGGCGTTGAGTCGTCTCATCACAGGTGTTGGGGCATCCGAAATCTCCGTGAGAGGCTGGACACAAAACTGGACCTGACGAACGCCATTTTTCTCGGGACAAGCGTCCCGAGATAACAGCAGAAAGGCAGATGGGAAATAATTAGCATAGCTGATGTTCATAATGATTTCCGTTATAACTCACAAACTCTCCGTAACCTGAACTCTCCGCAACCCAACCATACGCGCCGACCCGTTTGTCTAAAAGGCTGTCGAGCCCCACTGGTGCGTTAAGCAGTTTCAGTGGCAAACGGTTCCGTATGGCATAACAGAGGACTAGAAGGTAAGCATTATGTGAATGCTTGACTAAAGAGAAGCGTCTTTAATCTAGTTTTAAGATAAGATAAGATAAGATAAGATAGTACTTTATTGTCCGTGTACACGGAAATTTGTCTTGCAACCAAAACTCCAACAATTATAACACACACAAACTAAAAACAAAACATACAGTCATCAATAAAAAGTATACCAAAGTACTTAAATAATATTATGGGCACTCTGCCCTGCAAGTTTTAAACTGTGTCAGCGAGTCAGAGGCTCGGACCGTATCGGGAAGGCTATTCCAGAGTTTTGGAGCTAAATGCGAGAACGCCCTCCCTCCTTTACTGGACTTCGATATCCTAGGAATGACCAGAAGCCTTGAATTTAGTGATCTTAAGGAACGCGGTGGATTGTAGGGCGAAAGAAGGTCCGTTAAGTACATAGGTGCTAAACCATTTAGGGCTTTATAGGTCAGTAGTAGTATTTTGTAGTTGATGCGGAACTTAATAGGTAACCAGTGTAGAGATGATAAAATCGGTGTTATATGATCATATTTTCTTGACCTAGTAAGAACTCTAGCAGCTGCATTTTGTACTAACTGTAGCTTGTTTATTGAGGATGCAGGACAACCAGCTAATAAAGCATTACAGTAATCTAGTCTCGAGGTCATGAATGCGTGAACTAATTTTTCAGCATCAGAAATAGATAGCATGTTACGCAGCTTAGCAATGTTTCTAAGGTGGAAAAAGGCTGTTCTTGTAACATATGAAATATGATTTTCGAACGACAAGTTGCGGTCTAGTATAACACCCAGGTCTTTTACTGTAGTGGATAAAGTAACAGGACATCCGTCTATATTAAAGTTGTATTGTGAGAGGTTTTGTGAGTAGTTTTTTGGACCAATAAGCTATTACCTCCGTTTTATCTGAATTTAATAGCAGGAAATTACGCGTCATCCAGCATTTTATATCTTTGAGACACTCTGTCATTTTAGATGAGTTAGTGTTTTCATCTGGTCGTGATGAAATATATAATTGAGTGTCGTCAGCATAACAGTGGAAATTAATTCCATGTTTTCTTATAATATTACCAAGTGGCAGCATATATATTGAGAATAGCAGAGGGCCTAAAACCGATCCTTGCGGTACTCCATAGTCTACTGACGTTATCTTTGACTTTTTCCCATTTAAACAGACAAAATGAGAACGGTCCGATAAGTACGATCTAAACCAGCTTAATGCCTGTCCCTGGACACCAGTGAAGTTTTGTAGTCGATCCAAGAGTATTATATGATCTATAGTGTCGAACGCAGCGCTAAGATCAAGTAGGACTAGTATTGAGATACAGCCTTGGTCAGAAGCTAAAAGTAAATCATTTGTAATTTTAACTAGCGCAGTTTCTGTACTATGATGCGGTCTGAATCCTGACTGGAATTTTTCATAGATATCATTTTCTTGCAAAAAAGAGCACAATTGAGCGGACACTACTTTTTCAAGTATTTTGGACATAAATGGAAGATTTGAAATGGGTCTGTAATTTGCCAAGTTATTTGGATCTAATTGCGGTTTCTTAATGAGCGGTTTTATTACTGCCAGCTTGAATATTTTTGGGACATGACCTAAAGATAAAGACGAGTTAATAATATTGAGGAGAGGCTCTTCCACTGCAGGTAATAGTTCTTTCAGTAGTTTAGTGGGTATTGGATCTAATAAACATGTTGTTGGTTTAGATGCAATGATAAGTTTATTAAGCTCCTCCTGTCCTATCGTTGTAAAGCGGTGTAGTTGTTCTAGAGGGGCCATAATTGAAGCTGAATCATAAGACACCATAGCGGATTGTACATTTATAATTTTGTTTCGGATGCTTTCTATTTTCGCATTGAAGTAATTCATAAAATCATTACTACTAAACTGTAACGGTATATTTTGCTCTGGTGATGTCTGTTTATTTGTTAGTCTAGCCACGGTGTTAAATAAAAACCTTGGATTATTTTGGTTATTTTCGATTAGTTTGCGGAGATGCTCAGCCCTGGCTGTTTATAGGGCCTTTTTATAACGTGACATACTGTCTTTCCACGCGATTCTAAAGACCTCTAAATTAGTTTGTTTCCATTTACGCTCTAAGTTGCGAGTTCCCTTTCGTAGTCACTTCGAGTTACGTCAGAAGTGACGGAGATTGGGGGTTTCGCATAGAAAGCCAATCCTCTTCGAGTATTTAAACACGAGCCAATGGCATGCAATGCCTTGGGGCTGCGGAAATTTGCATAGCGTACTCCGCCCTACTCCGTGAGTATAAAAGGAGGAAGTGAACGCAACCGCAGTATGTTTTCGCTTCGGAGCCAAGAGAACCTCTTCACTCCTGAAAGCCATTGCACTGTTCAAGACTCTTCGAGACGAGCGTCCTCTTCAGTGTTGGTGTGACGGTGGTACCCAGCGAGATTCTGCATCGCCTGCGATCTGAGCAGTGGTCTGCCAGACTTTGCGCTTCTCCCTGGTCGCTTCAGCGCTGAAAGAGTGATTTTCCTCCTCTCATTGAAAGAGCTGCACGCGCACGTCTTTTTAAAGACGGTTCGCCCGTGTTCTTCTGGGTGTGGTTGATTTCTGTCGTCATCTGATGGTCACGATCGCTGCTTTGTATACCTGGGCATTTCAGCATGCAGCAGCAGCGTTCGTGGATGACTCATGTTCCTTCTGGGAACATGACCATCTCTACACTGAGGTCGAGACTCAATGATCTCACTTGAGTGAGAGTCCCGGTCCCCCCCGCTCGATCGGTTTCCTCCATAGGGGGCCCGTCGACCCGGGGACCTGGTAATTTTACGGTGATGGTGTGGGACAAAGCCCCGACGATTCCTCGGGCCACACCTCCCGCCTCAGTGCGAGAGCCAGCGAGCGTTAGTTCGATTCAGTCGGTTGCTTCTTCGGTGGCACCGGCTGCTTCGGGCAGCGCTCCAGATGATGATGCGATGTCGATCACAGCATCACTAGGCGGGCTTGACTCCTCGGGAAGTGAGGATGCGGCCGCGTTGCCTCCCTCGGGAGCGTCAGCGCCGCCGTGTCTGATCCCGCGATGATGGCCGTGCTATCTCGGGCGTCCGTGAGCATCGGGTGGGGGTGGAACTCCGCCCCATCCCGATCTCTCGCGGCTGAATAATTGGTTTTTGGGTAACGCTGCCGCCTTACGGCCACGGCCAACCCCAATTTCCTTTTTTCCCCGAGTTGCATGCGGAACTGACACGCACTAAAAAAATAAATAAATAAATAATAATAAAAAAAAAAAAGGCGTGCTTTAGTTCCCCGCCCTTCCTCCCCTCGGCGATGCGGCTGTCTGTGGGTACGCTGGGGCTCCCCCGGTCAACCAGCGGTTGCTCTCAGATGCCCCTCCAAAGCCTATGGGTTCTCGTCGTCTATGGCGGCGCGATTCTGTAGAGCGGCGGGACAGGCAGCCTCCGCCCTGCATATGATGAGCACCTACAAAGCTAGCTGCTCAGGAATGTGCACGAGGAGGTGACGGACCAATCGAGCTGCGAGCCTGCCGCCTACCTTGTCCTTAAACGGGTCACGGAGGCGGTCGCTCGCTCCCTTGGTCAGGTGATGCCCACCGCTGTGGTCCAGGAGCATCATAATGTTCGGCGGTGCGGTCCAGGACTTTGCCCAGCACTTCTCGACCGCCTAGGAGCAGACGAAGGCGGTTTCTCTGCCCCGACGGCCAGCTGCTGCCTCCAACCAGCCGTCGGCTCGGACGCCTCCGCCAGCTCGCCGCCGAGGACGCCCCCCTGCGGCTCCCTTCCCTCCCACGCGGCCCCAGCAGCAGCCTTCAGCCGGTTCGCGTCGCGGAGGAGGCCACAGGTAAGCGCTTCGGTGGTAAGCGGGTTTCGACGGTGCATCCGGACGGGGTAACTCCTGCACGCATGCCGGTCGACCCGCCTCGCTGCCCCTCCGGGGGGACGTCTGTGGTTCGCATGACCCCGTTGGCTCACTTCCTGGAAGCCTGGCTAGCGCTTCCCGGGTATCCCACTGGGTCATTAAAACGATCAGATTCGGCTACGCGATTCAGTTCGCACGGTCTCTTCCCCGCTTCAGGGGAGTTCGCTCCACGATGGTTGGTGGCAATGCCCCAGTCTTGAGAGCGGAGATTGCGACCCTGCTGGCGAAGGGTGCAATCGAGTCCCTCCAGCCGAGGTGAGGTCCGGGCTTACAGCCCCTACTTCATTGTCCCCAAAAAAGACCGGTGGGTTACGACCGATCCTGGACCTGCGCATTTTGAACCGTTCTCTCCATCGACTACCGTTCAAAATGCTCACGGCCAAACGCATTTTCGAATGTGTTCGGTATCAGGATTGGTTTGCAGCGATCGACCTGAAGGACGCGTACTTCCATGTCTCCATTCTCCCTCGACACAGACCGTTTCTTCGGTTTGCCTTCGAGGGCCAGGCATACCAGTACGCCGTTCTCCCATTCGGGTTAGCTCTGTCCCCTCGCGTCTTCACGAAGATCGTCGAGGCAGCCCTTGTTCCCCTTCGCGAACACGGGGTTCGCATCCTGAACTATCTTGACGACTGGCTGATACTAGCACACTCTCGAGCTCAGGTTTGCGAACACAGAGACCTGGTGCTACGGCACCTAGCCCGTCTGGGCCTTCGGGTCAACCGGGAAAAGAGCAAACTTTGCCCCGTGCAGAGGATCTCTTTTCTCGGCATGGAGATAGACTCGGTCGCCATGTCCGCGCAGCTCACGAACGAGCGCGCGCACTCACTGCTGGCTTGTCTTCGACAGTTCGAGGGCAAGAGTGCGGTTCCACTGAAACTATTTCAGAGGCTCCTGGGGCATATGGCATCCGCGGTACGCCGCTCGGTTTGCTTCATATGAGACCGCTTCAGCTGTGGCTTCGCGATCGAGTCCTGAGGTGGGCATGGCATCGCGGCTCGCTCCGAGTTCCAGTGACTCCGACGTGCCGCCGAACCTTCTTCCCGTGGTCGAACCTCAGCTTTTTACGGACAGGGGTCCCTATTCAGCGAGTTTCCAGGCATCTCGTTGTCTCCACGGATGCGTCTACCACGGGTTGGGGTGCCATGTGCAATGGGCATGCAGCCGCCGGTTCCTGGACAGGAGCCCAGCGCCTCATGCACATCAATTGCCTTGAGCTGTTGGCAGTACGGCTCGCCCGGCACCGCTTCCGAGCGTGCTCAAGGGCCAGCATGTGCTTGTCCGCTCAGACAACACTACGGCAGTAGCGTACATCAACCACCAGGGGGGTCTACGCTCACGCCGGTTGTCGCAGCTCGCCCGCCACCTCTTGATATGGAGTCAGAAGCACCTGAGGTCCCTTCGTGCAGTTACATTCCTGGAGACCGGAACCGGGCAGCCGACTAGCTGTCCCGGGCCCGTCCCATCTCCGGCGAATGGCGACTCCATCCCCAGTCGGTCCAGCTGATTTGGGACCAGTTCGGGGAGGCACAGATAGACCTGTTCGCCTCTCGGGACTCGTCCCACTGCGCCCAGTTTATTCTCTGACCCGCGGCACTCTCGGCTCGGATGCGCTGGCGCACAGCTGGCCACGGGGCCCACGCAAGTGTGCGTTCCCCCAGTGAGCCTCCTTGCACGGGTGTTGTGCAAGATCAAGGAGGACGAGGAGCAGGTCTTGCTGGTAGCCCCCTACTGGCCCACCAAGACGTGGTTCTCCGAACTCATGCTCCTCGCGACAGCACCTCCTTGGCCTATTCCTCTGAGACCGGACCTACTCTCTCAGAGACGGGGCACTCTGTGGCACCCTCGTCCCGATCTTGGAGGCTGCACGTGTGGCTCCAGGACGGGACGAGGCAGGTTTGAGTTCGCTGCCACCTGCGGTGGCGGCAACCATCACTTCCGCAAGAGCGTCGTCCACGAGACACCTTTATGCGTTGAAGTGGAACCTCTTCGTCAATTGGTGTTCTTCTCGCTGAGAAGACCCCCGGAGATGTTCGATCGGAGTCGTGCTTCCTTCCTGCAAGAGGGGTTGGAGCGTAGGCTGTCGCCCTCCACCCTTTGGATTTATGTCGCGGCCATTGCCGCGTCTCATGATGCAGTGAAAGGTAAGTCTATGGGAAGCATGACCTGGTCATCAGGTTCCTGAGGGGAGCGAGGGGGCTAAATCCGCCTCCCTCCCCTCCTGCCCTCTGGGGACCTCTCAGTAGACCTGGGTGCTCTGCAGAGGCCTCCCTGGAGCCTTTGCAGTCGGTAGAGTTTTTGCCCTGTCCTATGTGACAGCACTCCTGATTGCATTGGTCTCCATCAGGAGAGTAAGGGACCTGCACGCACTCTCTGTTGACGAAGTGTGCCTGGAGTTCGGGCCGGCTTACTCTCACGTATTCCTGAGACCCCGGCCTGGATATATGCCCAAGGTTCCTACCACTCCCCTCCGGGACCTGGTGGTGAACCTGCAAGCGCTGCCCCTGGAGGAGGCAGACCCAGCCTTGGCACTGCTCTGTCCGGTACGTGCTCTCCGCACCTATGTCGACAGAACGCAGTGTTTCAGGACCTCAGACCAGCTCTTTGTCTGTCATGGGGGGAGCCAGAAGGGAAGGGCTCTCTCAAAGCAACGGCTGTCCCACTGGATAGTGGATGCCATTGCTTTGTCTTACCAGCAGCAAGGCCTTCCGTGCCCCCTTGGTGTGACGGCCCATTCCACTCGGAGTGTAGCCTCCTCTTGGGCTTTAGCGCACGGCGCCTCGCTAACAGACATCTGCAGAGCTGCAGGCTGGGCGACACCCAACACCTTCGCCAGATTCTATAATCTGCGAATTGAGCCGGTATCCTCTCACGTACTCGTTTCGGCCAGTTCTGGATCCGCTCAGGTGTCTTCGCTTGCTCGCCACTCCACTCCCCGGACTGGATAAGTGCGATATTTCCTCAGTTCTTCCATTGAAGTCTTGAGTCCTCCAGCACCGACGATGCGGGCACCACTGCTGTTGCTCTGGATGCTGGCTAGGTGCCTCCATGCGCACGGTTCCCCATGGTAACCGTCTCATGTGTATTATCCACTGTAAGCCTCTCTGAGCATGTGTCTTCCCTTGGCAAGCCATCTGCCACCCCTGGAGTTGAAATTAGTAGCCACCTGCGGTTGGTACTCCAGTGTTCCATATGTGTTCCTATGTGGCCATATGTGTATTCGTAAGTCCTCCCTTCGGTAGGCAGCTGGTAGCATGTCCCTTCCGGGATATGTTTCCCAGTGTACCTTGGTAATCCTGTGTCAAAGTCGGATCCCCCCCAAAAAAAAAAAGAAAAAAAAGAGGTAAGGCTCGGGGGTCCAGACTTTCGCAGGGCACTGGAAGACAGCTTGAAGATGGCGTGATGGCACAGACCCCCAATCTCCGTCACTTCTGACGTAACTCGAAGTGACTACGAAAGGTAACGTCTCGGTTACGTATGTAGCCCTCGTTCCCTGAGTAGGGAACGGAGACGTTACGTCTCCCTGCCACTTCTGCTTTATCGCTGGGTAGACGCCGAGTTCAGTCTTGGCTCCTCAGCGAAGACATACTGCGGTTGCGTTCACTTCCTCCTTTTATACTCACGGAGTAGGGCGGAGTACGCTATGCAAATTTCCGCAGCCCCAAGGCATTGCATGCCATTGGCTCGTGTTTAAATACTCGAAGAGGATTGGCTTTCTATGCGAAACCCCCAATCTCCGTCACTTCTGACGTAACGTCTCCGTTCCCTACTCAGGGAACGAGGGTTAGATACGTAACCGAGACGTTTCTCTCTTGATAGCATGTGTAGCACTGTTGTACCATGGTGCTTTAATTTTCTCTCGAACCTTTTTTAATCTAATTGGCGCAACAATATCTAATGTACTAGTAAGAATGGTGCTTAAACTGCTAGTCATTTCCTCTAATTCATCTGTTTGTTTGGGTTCACTTAGCAGCTTAGATAGATCAGGTAAGCTATTTGAGAATCCATCTATAGTGGTTGGAAGGATTGTTCTGCCTGGTCTATAACGTGGTGCAACATGACATATTTCATCAGTACGTATTATGCAAGTCACCATGTAATAATTAGTGACATCATCGCTTTGCGGTATAATATCTATATCAGTTGGATCGGTTCCATATGATATAATTAAATCTAGTGTATGATTTAGACGATGAGTGGGACCACTGACGTTTTGTTTGACCCCAAAGGAGTTTAATAAGTCTGTAAACGCAGCCCCTAAAGCATCATTTGTATTATCTACGTGTATGTTAAAATCTCCAGCAATTATTGCTTTATCGACATTTACCAATAGATCCGAGAGAAAGCCTGCAAACTCTTTTAGGAATTCAGCATATGGCCCTGGAGGTCTACTGTATATACAGTAGCCAGGGCTAGAGATAATATGGATTTCCTTCTTACATCTAAGAGCGTAACATTTAGCACAAGTACTTCAAATGAATTAAACCTGTGACCTGTTTTCTGAGTAATATTAAAAATATCTTTATAGATTGTTGCAACACCGCCGCCACGACCGATCAGACGAGGCTCATGTTTATAACAGTATCCTGGCGGAGTAAATTCGTTTAGCCCGAAATACTCATTTGATTTAAGCCAGGTTTCAGTAAGGCACAGAACATCGAAGTTATTGTCTGTGACCATTTCATTTACAATAACCGCCTTAGGTGTGAGCGATCTAATGTTTAGGAGACCTAGCTTTAGAAATTGTTTTTGTTCACTGTTATTTAGATTTTCTGGTTTAATTACAATAAGATTTTTGCTAGATCCTACACTAGATTTATTGTTTGGCTTTACTAAACGAGGAATAGACACAGTTTCTATATAATATTTTACACTATGCTTATTAGTTAAGTTTGGACCGCAAAGGCTGTAATTTGGACTTTAACTCATTAGTCATTTGGTGCGTAGTGTCTTGGAAATGTTGTCCGACAGCACAGCCGCTCCGATTTGGCTGGGATGGAGTCTATCTGTACTGTACAGCCTTGGTCTCTCCCAAAACAGATGCCAGTTATTTACAAAGTGCAGCCTCTGTTCATTACACAATGACATTAACCATTCATTTAATGGAAATAGTCTACTGAACCTTTCCTGTCCTTGTCTGTACGTGGGAAGCGGTCCAGACACGATGATCGCTGCTTTAGGCGCTGTGCTGCGTACCGTCTCGATCAGGCTCCTGTAGTCCTTCTTCAGAACCTCCGTCTGCCGCAGCCTAATGTCGTTCGCTCCCGCGTGCAGCACAACAGCTCCGACGCGCTCGTCCCCGTTCAGGATCTCGGGAACCTGTGCAGCGACATCAAGAACACGAGCACCAGGAAAGCAGTGAGTGCGCACCTTACCTTTATCCGAATTAGCGCGGACATGGCGGACCATGGATGTGCCGATGATCACGGCGTCATCGCTTTCCGGCTCGCGAAGAGGGGAGAAGCGGTTCCGGGTGGAGATCTCGAAGACCGGGAGGGGCGGAGAGGCAGCTCTGGTCCTGGCTCGTGTCTTCCGCTGTGTGATCCATGGTCCATGTTGTTTCGGTGCCGGAGTGAATGAAGCCTGAGATGATCGCGTCTTCCTCGGCAGAGTAACATACGGAGTAGACGAACTCGGAGTCAAAGAGTTAACGTCACTAACCACTGATTTGTTAGCGTCGGCGCGTGATGCTTCAAGCGTTGAGCGCCGATCCAACAGCTCGGCTTGCTTCACCAGCAGACCACGGATCTGTTTTTCAACGTATTCCAGCTCCTGCTTCACCGTGAAGAGCTCGAATATGTCTTCACCTGCACTCAAAGGTAATGTTAGACACGCATCTGATATGTTCGCCATTATAACAGATGATCAGTAAATTAGTAGTGATACTACAACTATCACTACTAATTTAGGATTGAAATGTCGGAAATAACCAGGATTCAGTGAAACGGGTGTAAAATGAGACAATCAATAGGCGAGAGGGCACGCGTGGAATGCTAGCGGGCTAAAGGCTAGTAGCCAGGATTAGGAAGGTTGGATATAAGTAGCGATATCAAAGCAATCCAATTGTTTTTTATAAGGAATACTATCGAGGATAAGTTCACATAATATAAAAATAGAAAGTGCTTGTTTATAAATAAGTGGTATAGAAGAAAAATCAAGGATTAGTGAAGAAATTCTCCGGAGCTACAAACACAAACAACCGATCGCACGCGCACGTGCAGAATGAGTGAGGGGACCCTCACTCACTCAGAAACACCATAGGAACCACACAGACTACCATAGTAACCACCTAAAACACCCTAGCAACCACCCAGAACACCCTAGCAACACTCTAGCAACCGCCTAACAACCACCCAGAACACCTTAACAACACCCTAGCAACCAACCAGACCACCCTAGCAACCACCTAGCAACACCCTAGCAATCATCCAGAACACCCTAGCAACCACCTAGCAACACCATAGTAACCACCCAGAACACCCTATCAACACCCTAGCAACCACCCAGAATACCCTAACAACCATCTAGCAACCACCGGGAACACCCTAGCAACCGGGTGGTGAGATTTGCCACTGCAAGCATCACTTCACATTTTCTTCTGGAAATGTGCCATAAATGTGTTACATAGGTCAAAAATTGACCCATGTATAGCTAATACAACATCAGAAGAAGTCTATAAGTTTATATTGTTATGGTAAAAGGGTCCTCAAAAGGTTTCAAACAATATAAACATGAAATCTAATAAAAGAATTGATTAGTTAACAGCTAAATCATGCCAAAAACATTATAGAAACTCTATAGTAACCATATGTGAGCAATACCAACCACCTGGTAACACCATAGCAACAACCCAGAATACCATAGTAACGACCTAAAACAACCTAGCAACCACACAGAAACCCCCACCAACAAACAAGAACACCCCAGCAACCACCTAACAACACCCTAGCAACCATCCAGAACAACCTGGCAACAGCCTAGCCACAACCTAGCGACATTAGCACCTTAACAACCACCCAGAATACCCTAGCAACCACATAAAAACACCACAGCAACCACCCAGAATACCCTAACAACCACCTAGCAACCACCCAGATGCAACTGGGTGGTGAGATTTGCCACTTAAGGTTCAACTTCACATTTTCTTCTGGAAATGTGCCAGAAATGTGTTCCTGGTGGTCAAAAATTGACCTATGTATATCCAATATAACATCAGAAGGAGTCTTGTTTTGTTTTAAACTTTTTGAGGAACCTTTGACCAGAAATGAGTTCAATGACATCATGAGAAGTAAATCTATCATTATATTAACCCACAGATCAAGTAGACATAAATGTGTTCTTGGAGGTCAACAATTGACCTATGTATATCTAATATAATTGACCAATGTATATCTTATATAACATCAGAAGAAGGTCAAATATTTGTCTGGCTGAAATGACATCAAGAGAAGTAAATCTTTCTGAATACTCACCCACAGATCAAGTACCTGTGGGCCATACATGTGTTCCTGGAGGTCAAAAATTTACCTATGCATAGCTAATATAACATCAGAAGGAATCTATAAGTTTATTGTCACAGTCTGTCGTCTTCACCTGTTTTCTCCCGTCATCTGCACCACACTTCCCCGGATCCTTTTGTTCCTCTCCCGGACTCACTCCCCAATCAGCCACCTGTTCCTCGTCCTGTCATTATCTTTTTCACCTGTGTTCACCCCAATTAGCCTTATTCCTCTGTGTATTTAGTTCAGTCCAGTTTGATTCAGTTTTGTCGGTCAATGTGAATGTCAGTGTTACAATGAGTGTTTCTACCTGTCTTCCTGCCTGTCTTCCTGCCTGTACCTGTATCCTGTTTCGTGAGATTAAACCTCTGTATTGGAACTTTTGATCTCTGCCTGTTCGTCTGCCTGCACTCCTGCACCAGATTCCGTGACATTTATATTGTTTTAAACTATTTTGAGGAACTTTTGACCAGAAATGAGTTCATTAGGTCAGATATGGACTTCTCTCTGGCTTAGGAAGCATCTATTGGAGTCTATGAGTCTGTATGGAAAGATCAAGATCAAGAACATTTGGGACAGAAACATGTTAA
The DNA here is from genome assembly GCF_016745375.1 of Pimephales promelas. The sequence goes on along the minus strand of NW_024121207.1, from coordinate 202,290 downwards.
ATGACATCTGCCTTAAATGACATCATGAGAAGTAAATCTCTAATCAACCAGAACACCCTATCAACCACCTAGCAACACCCTAGCAACAAACCAGAACACCCCAGCAACCAGCTAGCAACACCCTAGCAACCACCCAGAACAACCCAGCAACCGCCTAGCAACACCCTAGAAACCACCCAGAACCCCTTAGCAACCACCCAAATACCCTAGCAATGGTATAGCAACACATATATCAACCACCCAGAATACCCTAAAAAAACACCTAGCAACCACCCAGAACACCGTAGCAACAACCCAGAATACCCTAGCAATGGGGTGGTGAGATTTGCCGCTTCAAACTCCACTTCACATTTTCTTCTGGAAATGTGCCATAAATGTGTTCCTGGAGGTCAAAAATGTATCTATGTATCTATTTTATCTGATGTTATAGTTATTTATGTATCGATTTTATCTGATGTTATAGTCAGACTCCTTTCTGACTATAACATAAGAAGGAGTCTAAAAGTTTATATTGTTTAAAACCTTTTGAGGAACCTTTGACCAGAAATGAGTTTAATAGATGAGTTTAATAGTCAGATATGGACTTCTCTATGGCTTAGGAAGCATCTGTTGGAGTCTATGAGTATGTATGGAAAGTTCAAGATCAAGTTATGAAGTGGAAGGATGATGAACCCAAACGCAGACAGTGTACAATGAACTCAGGGTTTATTAGGACAAAAAAGGAAAACAAAGCCCTCGAGGGGGCAAAACAGACGAAACAAGGGAAGTTAGACTGACAAGACTAGACTAGAGAATGACTGAACAAGAAACCAAAAACACTATGTATAACACTACAAATGACTAACAGCGACTCTCTATGACAAAGCTCTCCACAAAAATACTCACAGGTAACATTAGGCAACATTTGGCAATGAACCGACACAGGACAGCAAACACAAGGGGATTAAATAGGAAACACTAATGACGAGGACAGGTGAAACTGACTAGACAATAATCACAAGACAAGGATAACAAGGGGGCGGGGTAACGTAATGAGACAACACAAGCACATGGCCCAAACAACAGACCATGCGCTTGTACACAAAACATGATTCTGTCATGATCCTGCCTCATGACCAGAGAAAAATCAACCACAAGAGGGCAGAATCATGACAGAACCCCCCCTTAAGGAGCGGCTACCAGACGCTCCTCAAGGGGACATTAAACACGGGACATGACAGACTGTGACAAAGACAAAAACCAACAGTACATAGCAAAAACTAACAAAGGCAAACAAGAATACACAACAACAGGGTTGGGGTGGAACATCAAAAATAATAAACAAGGAAGGGGAGGCGGAGGGACAACAAAGTCCTTGAGCGAGGGTCCAGGGTGCACAGGCGGGACGGTGATCTTGGGACCACGGGGTATGGGCTTGGGACGGGGGGTCCGAACGAACTTGGTGGAGTGGTGTGGGTAGAGGGAGAAACAGTCCGGGGTTGAGACATGGCAGGGGAGACAGGAGAAACAAGCGGAAGTCCAGGGGCAGTGGAGACAGGGACAAATGGGGAAACAGTCCGGGAATTAGTGGAGACAGGGGCGACCGGGAAAACAGACTGGGGTACTGCATTAGTGGCAGCAGCAACAAACTCAGAGGACTCAGAGGATGGGGAAACAGGACTCCTGACGGGGGACATGACAGGCGAAAGGACAGGACTGGGTGCAGCGCTCTCTGTGGCGGGCGCGGGTGCTGCGCTCTCGGCGGCTGGCGCGGGTTCGGCGCTCTCGGCGGCTGTAGACACGGGACAAGACAACATGCCAGATCTGGCTGGAACCTCCAGAATCTTGGCTAGACTTGACAGGTACTTGGACAAAGTTCTTGCCGCAACAGCAATAGGCAACTCCTGATCTGCTGACACTGACCGCAAAACAGCCGAATCAGCTGCAGCCCTCTCGGCGGCGCTTACGACAGCAGACTCAGGAACTGTGACTTCAGCAGCTGGTTCAGGGACAGCGCTTACAGCCGCGGGCTCTGGGACAGCGCTTACAGCAGCGGGCTCTGAGACAGCGCTTACGGCAGCGGGCTCTGGGACAGCGCTTGCAGCAGCGGGCTCTGGACATCGCTTGCGGCAGCGGGCTCTGGGACAGCGCTTGCGGCAGTGGGCTCTGGGACAGCGCTTACGGCAGCGGGCTCTGGGACAGCGCTTACGGCAGCGGGCTCTGGGACAAGCGGAGATGAAGGACGAGAGGCTCCCCTCCTCCTCCTCCTCTTCTTCCTAGGCCGTGGCACTGACGTAGTAGACGGACCCTTGACTGGTTGGAGAAGCTCAATGGGGGCTGTAACTGGTGCAGGAAGGGCAGTCTCAGACAGCGTAGACTCCGTCGAGGATGATTCCGAAGGAGAATCCCATGAACTCCGTCTGCCTCGCTTGCCACGGAGATCAGGAGGTGTGGACGAAACCTCAGGAGAAGAAACCAGATCTGCTTGAGTAACCACAGCTAGAACACGACCCTCCGGGATCACGGGCAGCTTGGCGGATGGCGACAACAAGGAGGGACCCTGCGGCTCCTCTAGACAAAGACAATCCACCATGTCCCGGAATGGGCGATGAACCAGTCTCTCTCGTTCAGCCAGAGGTGGGGAAACGTTGAGGCCAGCTATGAAGTAGCGATTTAGGTGGATGTCAGGTAAGAAAAACCTCCTCCTTTCAGCGACTTCAGCGTACTCCTTCAACGGCAGCTCACCCTGAGGGGGAATTGGGAGCTTGCCCCCTCTCGAGTCAGAAATGGTCTTGAGCCACCAATCTTCTAGAAGATCCAACTGCTGATCTCCAGATGAAGGCAAACAGTCTGCTGGGTTCTGCTTTGGTCGGTTCATTCTGTTAGGAAGTGGAAGGATGATAAACCCAAACGCAGACAGTGTACAATGAACTCAGGGTTTATTAGGACAAAAAAGGAAAACAAAGCCCTCGAGGGGGCAAAACAGACGAAACAAGGGAAGTTAGACTGACAAGACTAGACTAGAGAATGACTGAACAAGAAACCAAAAACACTATGTATAACACTACAAATGACTAACAGCGACTCTCTATGACAAAGCTCTCCACAAAAATACTCACAGGTAACATTAGGCAACATTTGGCAATGAACCGACACAGGACAGCAAACACAAGGGGATTAAATAGGAAACACTAATGACGAGGACAGGTGAAACTGACTAGACAATAATCACAAGACAAGGATAACAAGGGGGCGGGGTAACGTAATGAGACAACACAAGCACATGGCCCAAACAACAGACCATGCGCTTGTACACAAAACATGATTCTGTCATGATCCTGCCTCATGACCAGAGAAAAATCAACCACAAGAGGGCAGAATCATGACACAAGTACTTTTGGGCCAGAAACATGTTCAGTAGGTCAAATTTTTGTCTGGCTGAAATGACATCATGAGATGTAAATCTTTCGGTATATTAACCCACAGATCAAGTACCTGTGTGCCATAAAAGTGTTCATGGAGGTCAAAAATTGACCTATGTAATATAACATCAGAATGTTATATTACATAGTCTATAAGTATGCATGGAAAGTTCAAGATCAAGTACTTTTGGGCCAGAAACATGTTCAGTAGGTAAAATATTTTTCTGGCTGAAATGACATCATGAGAAGTAAATCTCCAACCAACCAGAACACCCTAGCAACCACCAAGCAACAGCCTAGGAACCAACAGAACACCCTAGAAACAAACCAGAACACCCCAGCAACAATCTGGCAACACCCTAGCAACCACCCAGAACATCCCAGCAACCGCTTAGCAACACCCTAGCAACCACCCAGAACACATTCGCAACCACCCAGAATACCCTAGCAACCGCATAGCAACACCATAGCAACCACCCAGAATACCCTAAAAAACACCTAGCAACCACCCAGAACACCGTAGCAACCTCCCAGAACACCCTAGCAACCGGGTGATGAGTTTTGCCGCTTCAAGCTCCACTTCACATTTTCTTCTGGAAATGTGCCATAAATGTGTTCCTGGAGGTCAAAATTGACCTATCTATATCTAATATAACATCAGAAGGAGTTTAAAAGTTTATATTGTTTTAAACTTTTTTAGGAACCTTTGACCAGAAATTAGTTCAATATGTCAGATATGGACTTCTCTACGGCTTAGGAAGCATCTGTTGGAGTCTTTGAGTATGAATGGAAAGTACAAGGTCAAGTACTTTTGGATCAGAAATATGTTCTGTAGGTCAAACATCTTTCTGGCAGAAATGACATCATGAGAGGCAAAGCTCTCGATATTAACCCAAACATCAAATACCCGTGGACCATAAATGTGTTTCTGGAGGTCAAAAATTGACTTATGTATAGCTAATATAACATCAGAATTAGTCTAAAAGTTTATATTGTTTTAAAATTTTTGAGGAACCTTTGACCAGAAATTAGTTCAATATGTCAGATATGGACTTCTCTATGGCTTAGGAAGCATCTGTTGGAGTCTATAAGTATGAATGGAAAGTTCAAGATCAAGTACTTTTGGGCCAGAAACATGTTCAGTAGGTAAAATATTTTTCTGGCTGAAATGACATAATGAGAAGGAAATCTCCAACCAACCAGAACACCCTAGCAACCACCAAGCAACAGCCTAGCAACCACACAGAACACCCTAGAAACAAGCCAGAACACCCAGCAACAATCTGGCAACACCCTAGCAACCACCCAGAACACCCCAGCAACCGCTTAGCAACACCCTAGCAACCACCCAGAACACATTCGCAACAACCCAGAATACCCTAGCAACCGCATAGCAACACCATAGCAACCACCCAGAATACCCTAAAAAACACCTAGCAACCACCCAGAACACCGTAGCAACCTCCCAGAACACCCTAGCAACGGGTGCTGAGTTTTGCCGCTTCAAGCTCCACTTCACATTATCTTCTGGAAATGTGCCATAAATGTGTTCCTGGAGGTCAAAATTGACCTATCTATATCTAATATAACATCAGAAGGAGTTTAAAAGTTTATATTGTTTTAAACTTTTTTAGGAACCTTTGACCAGAAATTAGTTCAATATGTCAGATATGGACTTCTCTACGGCTTAGGAAGCATCTGTTGGAGTCTTTGAGTATGAATGGAAAGTACAAGGTCAAGTACTTTTGGATCAGAAATATGTTCTGTAGGTCAAACATTTCTGGCAGAAATGACATCATGAGAGGCAAAGCTCTCGATATATTAACCCAAACATCAAATACCCGTGGACCATAAATGTGTTTCTGGAGGTCAAAAATTGACTTATGTATAGCTAATATAACATCAGAATTAGTCTAAAAGTTTTATTGTTTTTAAAATTTTTTGAGGAACCTCTGACCAGAAATTAGTTCAATATGTCAGATATGGACTTCTCTATGGCTTAGGAAGCATCTGTTGGAGTCTATGAGTATGAATGGAAAGTACAAGGTCAAGTACTTTTTGGCCAGAAACATGTTCAGTAGGTCAAATTTTCGTCTGGCTGAAATGACATCATGAGATGTAAATCTTTCGGTATATTAACCCACAGATCAAGTACCCGTGGGCCATAAAAGTGTTCATGGAGGTCAATAATTGACCTATCTAATATAACATCAGAATGTTATATTACATAGTCTATAAGTATGTATGGAAAGTTCAAGATCAAGTACTTTTGGGCCAGAAACATGTTCATTAGGTAAAATATTTTTCTGGCTGAAATGACATCATGAGAAGGAAATCTCCAACCAACCAGAACACCATAGTAACCACCAAGCAAAAGCCTAGCAACCACCCAGAACAGCCTAGAAACAAACCAGAACACCCCAGCAACCATCTGGCAACACCCCTAGCAACAACAAGAACACCCCAGCAACCGCCTAGCAACACCCTAGCAACCACCCAGAACACATTCGCAACCACCCTGAATACCCTAGCAACTGCATAGCAACACCATAGCAACCACCCAGAATACCCTAAAAAAACACCTAGCAACCACCCAGAACACCGTAGCAACCTCCCAGAACACCCTAGCAACCGGTGTGCTGAGTTTTGCCGCTTCAAGCTCCACTTCACATTTTCTTCTGGAAATGTGCCATAAATGTGTTCCTGGAGGTCAAAATTGACCTATCTATATCTAATATAACATCAGAAGGAGTCTAAAAGTTTATATTGTTTGAAACTTTTTTAGGAACCTTTGACCAGAAATTAGTTCAATATGTCAGATATGGACTTCTTTACGGCTTAGGAAGAATCTGTTGGAGTCTTTGAGTATGAATGGAAAGTACAAGGTCAAGTACTTTTGGATCAGAAATATGTTCTGTAGGTCAAACATCTTTCTGGCAGAAATGACATCATGAGAGGCAAAGCTCTCGATATATTAACCCAAACATCAAATACCCGTGGACCATAAATGTGTTTCTGGAGGTCAAAATTGACTTATGTATAGCTAATATAACATCAGAATTAGTCTAAAAGTTTATATTGTTTTTAAATTTTTGAGAACCTTTGACCAGAAATAGTTCAATATGTCAATATGGACTTCTCTATGGCTTAGGAAGCATCTGTTGGAGTCTATGAGTATGAATGGAAAGTACAAGATCGAGTACTTTTTGGCCAGAAACATGTTCAGTAGGTCAAATTTTTGTCTGGCTGAAATGACATCATGAGATGTAAATCTTTCGGTATATTAACCCACAGATCAAGTACCCGTGGGCCATAAAAGTGTTCATGGAGGTCAAAAATTGACCTATGTAATATAACATCAGAATGTTATATTACATAGTCTATAAGTATGTATGGAAAGTTCAAGATCAAGTACTTTTGGGCCAGAAACATGTTCAGTAGGTAAAATATTTTTCTGGCTGAAATGACATCATGAGAAGGAAATCTCCAACCAACCAGAACACCATAGCAACCACCAAGCAAAAGCCTAGCAACCACCCAGAACAGCCTAGAAACAAACCAGAACACCCCAGCAACCATCTGGCAACACCCTAGCAACAACCAAGAAACCCCAGCAACCGCCTAGCAACACCCTAGCAACCACCCAGAACACATTCGCAACCACCCTGAATACCCTAGCAACTGCATAGCAACACCATAGCAACCACCCAGAATACCCTAAAAAAACACCTAGCAACCACCCAGAACACCGTAGCAACCTCCCAGAACACCCTAGCAACCGGGTGCTGAGTTTTGCCGCTTCAAGCTCCACTTCACATTTTCTCTGGAAATGTGCCATAAATGTGTTCCTGAAGGTCAAAATTGACCTATCTATATCTAATATAACATCAGAAGGAGTCTAAAAGTTTATATTGTTTTAAACTTTTTTAGGAACCTTTGACCAGAAATTAGTTCAATATGTCAGATAGGGACTTCTCTACGGCTTACGGCTATCTGTTGGAGTCTTTGAGTATGAATGGAAAGTACAAGGTCCTGTACTTTTGGATCAGAAAATATGTTCTGTAGGTCAAACATCTTTCTGGCTGAAATGACTTCATGAGAGGCAAAGCTCTCGGTATATTTAACCCAAACATCAAATACCCGTGGACCATAAATGTGTTTCTGGAGGTCAAAAATTGACTTATGTATAGCTAATATAACATCAGGAGTCTATCAGTTTATATTGTTTTATACTTTTTGAGGAACCTTTAACCAGAAATGAGTTCAATAGGTCAGATATGGACTTTTCTATGGCTTAGGAAGCATCTGTTGGAGTCTATGAGTATGTATGGAAAGTTCAAGATCAAATACTTTTGGGCCAGAAACATGTTCATTAGGTCAAATATTTGTCTGGCTGAAATGACATCATGAGATGTAAATCTCTCGGTATATTAACCCACAGATCAAGTACCCGTGGGCCAAAAAAGTGTTCCTGGAGGTCAAAAATTGACCTATGTAATATAACATCAGAATTAGTCTATAAGTTTATATAGTTCCCTTTCGTAGTCACTTCGAGTTACGTCAGAAGTGACGGAGATTGGGGGTTCGCATAGAAAGCCAATCCTCTTCGAGTATTTAAAAACGAGCCAATGGCGTGCAATGCCTTGGGGCTGCGGAAATTTGCATAGCGTACTCCGCCCTACTCCGTGAGTATAAAAGGAGGAAGTGAACGCAACCGCAGTATGTTTTCGCTTCGGAGCCAAGAGAACTCTTCACTCCTGAAAGCCATTCTCACTGTTCAAGACTCTTCGAGACGAGCGTCCTCTTCAGTGTTGGTGTGACGGCGGTACCCAGCGAGATTCTGCATCGCCTGCAATCTGAGCAGTGGTCTGCCAGACTTTGCGCTTCTCCCTGGTCGCCTCAGCGGTGAAAGAGTGAATTTCCTCCTCTCATTGAAAGAGCTGCACGTGGCACGTCTTTTTAAAGATGGTTCGCCCGTGTTCTTCTGGGTGTGGTCGATTTCTATCGTCATCTGATGGTCACGATCGCTGATTTGTATGCCTGGGCATTCAGCATGCAGCAGCAGCGTTCGTGGATGACTCATGTTCCTTCTGTGGGAACATGACCATCTCTACACTGAGGTCGAGACTCAATGATCTGACTAAAGTGAGAGTCCCCGTCCCCCCTACTCGATCGGCTTCCTCCACGGGGGGCCCGTCGACCCGGGGACCTGGTGATCTAACGGTGACGGTGGTGAACAAAGCCCCGACGATTCCTCGGGCCACACCTCCCGCCTCAGTGCGAGAGCCAGCGAGCGTTAGTTCGATTCAGTCGGCCGCTTCTTCAGCGGTACGGCTGCTTCGGGCAGCGCTCCAGATGATGATGCGATGTCGATCACAGCATCACTAGGCGGGCTAGAGTCCTCAGGAGATGAGGATGCGGCTGCGTTGCCTCCTTCGGGAGTGCCAGCGTTGCCCCTTTCGGATCCCGAGCTGACGGCCATGCTGTCTCGAGCCGCTGGAGTATCGGGTTAGAGTGGAACCCTCCGCCCTGCCCCGATCTCTCACGGATGGATGATTGGTTTTTGACAAAGCTGCCGCCGCAAGGCCACGGCCAACTCCATTGCCTTTCTTCCCCGAGCTGCATGTGGAGTTATCGCGCTCTTTGGGGGCTCCCCTGTCCACTCGAGAGCGCGATCTCTCCCCCGCCTCCCCCC
>NW_024121207.1:82998-192694 GCF_016745375.1 Pimephales promelas | reverse complement strand
AAGTCCTCACCTCACGAGTTGAAACCAGCTTTCCAGTGATAGAAAATATTTACAAAAATATTTTCTCCCATTGAAACAAAAAGCTTTTTTTCCATTTGAGATTTGTTTTGACCTCTTTCTTTTTCTTTCCTTTACCCAGTTGAGTGACGAGATCTTCCCATCCCTAGCCTCACTGTGTACACTTAGACCAACACTTAGTCATCACGACACTTCACTATTGGTGCACACTTACTGAAACTACACTCAGCCGTGCAACCACATATAGGCTTATACCACACAGATCTGTGTCAGTCTCTTCACCGAGCGTGCCAACATGTCGTGGACGACAAACCCCACTGCCCAACGGGAAGACATGGACGCCTGGCTCAGAGGCATTACAGACTGCCTCACCCCAAAGACAATTGAACTGTTATTATTCTTAATAATAATCATAATTCTGAGAAGATTCCTGACACATGATTCAAGCCAAAACCAAAGCCATGTGGAACTAACCAAAATAACCTGTTCCTTAAGCAATGCCTTCACAGCCCAGCTAAACCTAAGCCACCAGCACGTCACCCACCTTCAGGAGGAGCTGACACGTGCCCAAAGCCGCATAGACAAGCTGGAAGTGAAAGTCCAGGACGACCTCAAGACCACCGGGTTCCTGAGAGAGCTGATGCACACTCAACACTGCAAAGACCAGCTCAAAGCGTCCGACGAAGCGGAGCATGAAGCAAAGACCCAAGTTGACAAGCTCCAAGAAGCCCTTGCAGTCACTGAACGTGACAAACAAGAGTTAAAGACTGTCCAGAAGCACCTGGAAAACCAACTCCAGTCTGCTGAACATCAGCTCGAGAAAGCCAAAGCTGACATCGAAAGTAAGAACTCTAAACTCACTGCTCTGGAAGACCACCTGCGAAGGTGCAGCGTTGAAATTGACCATCTGACCCAACAGCGAGACGACGCCAACGACGAGCTCTACGCGGTCAGAAATGAACTCCAACATGTCTTTACACAGAAACCAGAGCCAAGAAGGGAGAGACCTCCCTCAGCATCATCACTGCTGAGCAGAACAGAGTCCTCCATCCAAGAACTGTCATCCTACGGAAGAAGTGAATGGCCACACCCCAAAACGTCACCGGCCTTAACCACAGAACTCTTCCCTGCCAACCACAAAAGAGAGATCATCCAGCCAGACTCCAAAGCTGCAACTGGAATGACCTTCAAAGATCTCAACCAGCTGGCTAAGAACATCACCCAGTTCGACCCGAACTCCACGGAGGGCCACTGCATCCAGGCCTACCTCCAAGATATCGACTTCCTCCTAGAGGTGAGACCACATATGACTGACAGAGACATTTTATACCTCCTCAGATCCACATCCAGTCAAGAGGTACGAAGCGTCCTAGACCGACAACCTGCTCATGTCAAGTCAAACTACCAGCTGCTACGTGAGATCCTGCTTAAAGAATTTACAAGTCCAGAGTCAGAACACGGTGTGTTAGTCGCCTTGGAAACCAAACAAGGTCGTCAAGAGACTCCCCAAGCCTATTATCACCGTTTCCGACAAGCCTACTTCGGTGCACATAGCAAACCTGAATCTGAAGAGGATCTAAACTTCAAAACCCTCTTCCTGAGAAACCTGCACCCAGGACTGAGTCGTCATCTCGGCATCATAGCCTGCCCAGTCACAATGACGCTTCAACAGCTACGTGACCTGACACACAAGGCCTACATCAAACAAAAGATGACTTCAAAGAAAGGTTTGAAAACATCCACAGTGTCAAACTCCAGCAGCCAAGACACAAGCCTTGCACTGGAAGACACCCAGTGGCATGACAACGCCACAGTCCTTCATCAGGAGCACAGAGAACGTGACTCCCATGCCGATGACAGCTACCACTCCAACCACGTGGAAAAGTCATGGGACCCACCAGAAGGAAACAACTGGAATCAACGAGTGCATCCAAAAGCATTCTATGTGGGTAAGCGACAACGAAACCCACCTCCACACCACACTGAGTGTGTCCAAGAACACGACAGTCTCCCCTCAGAGGACATGGAGCGACTACTGAGTCGACTGCAAGTGTTCTTCAAAGACAAGCTGAACACAGAAGACCAGTGATCACCTTGCACACTTTCCTGAGACGTCCACCTGTTCTACAACAACACAGAACAAAGTGGCCTCTCACAGTCAACCACTGACAAACACCCAGAGGTACCAGAAAACACCATCCTGGTTACCCATCACACCACAAGCTCCAAACTCAAGAACCATCCGTGTGCTGCCGCAACACCAGTAAGCACAGAAGTCAGACTGTCTGTCACAACCAGAAGGCATCACAAGTGGAATGCAACAAGGAGACCACGTTTTGCACTACAGCTTCACGCATCCGTGCCAAACCACCTCCCAATGTCTGCCAGAGAACTTCCTGCCTTACTGGACTGACCCCCCATCAGATCACAGAAGATCCCTTTTCAAGGCAAAGATGTGACAAGCTCACCAAAGCTAAGCCATCAAGCAAAGGGGGGAGCAAAACAGACTGAGACAGATCTGACATACATACCGCATACATACATGCACTACACTACACTGTACTGACATACACAAGTTAAACACATCTACCATGAAGAACATTCCACAAACATGCTCTTCCCACAGGTAGACACTGAAATCGCAACACTGACTTAGCTACCCTTTCCACAGGAAACATATAGCGATACACCCAACAAGTATAACACCTCTCATTACATGTTGACACCTGTCACTGCACGACCGTAGCCATACTGGAGTCACTCAACTGCTTTGTTTTGTTTTACCTCTTCCTTCCCTTCTTCTCTTATTAGGTAAAATCCCTTTTACCCCATAAGGGTCAAGGTTACAATATAAGGATTGACGCATCACGCCTGACGTTTGCAAGTCACCTTAAAACGAATGTTAGCCAGAGAACTCCCTGCATCATTCGAATCAAAATTTGGAAGGTAAATTGGTCTAAACCTAGAACAACTTAGAAGTGGATAAAACAAACAAATCAAATTTAGTCACAAAGTTGATCAATCACCGTTTAACACAAACTAGAATAACGGTCCTAAAATTGAACTAAACTTTTTCCACGTAATTGACTATATTGAGAGAGTGAACTCGTTAGGCCTAGATAACCTAATGCCCTGCACCAGTAAAGTGACCAGTCATGGAGGAGTTGCCTTGTTGTTTGCTGTGTGTGTTTGCTTCTTCTTCTTCTGTTTCTCCAGCGTTCAATGATGTCTTCTTCTCAACCCATCATCGATCGAGGGGGGATATGTAGAGAATCAAGGCGAATCAAACACAACTTAATCAAACTAATCTCTCACGGGATTAATTCACATGGCTTCAACACTCCAAGTTCTGGAGCCCACATTCCAGAGTCACAGAACGGCGCCAAGAGTTTGCTTTGGGGGACAATAAACCCCCCTCCGAAGACTTTTATGGTCCTGCAGATAGCAACAGAATGGCACTAAACAGGACGAACGTGTCAATATGGTAATGTTACTAAGACAGGTCAGCTCCAAAATGGTGGAACGAGAGGCTTACAACAAAGACCCTTTGATCCCCTGACAGAGATGTTCCACAGAACACCTTTGCCTCGTCCCCCTTCGAGTTGAACTCTCAGTAACCTTACGGTTGAGATCGAAGATCTCACACATAAAATAATATGAACTCACCACAGAACAATTCTTGGACCTATAACCAATCATAATTCTTGTTGTTCCTACACTTCATGTGTTATTATGCTTAGATCACATAATAACCATGTAATTGTTGTTAACTATTAACTCTTGTAATTGTTATACAACCATTAGAAGTGTGAATGCCTCGTTTGCTCTTAAACGAACCGTATTCTCGTGATTCAAAAGATGGCTTGATTGAAATCTGCGTAAAAGGTTTTGTTTTATGATTATAATTATCATAAGGTTAAAACGATGGTCTTTTGTCTCTGCTAAGTGCTGGAGACCAGCTCACAGACCATGCATAAATTATGATAAAGAAAGAAGTAGATCCACCTCCTGAGATCATGCCATTACCCATTGGCCCGAAGTTTCTTGGAGGTTGGACTAGAGTTTAAGTTAAAGATCCGAACAAAGGACCTCATGTTCAGATTTCAGAAGATTGCAGAAGATTTCAGATGATTTTTGTTTAGACTTTTGTTCAGTTCGTTCAGTTCTGTAACTGTTAAGTCCGTGCCTCTCTCTAAAACCAGCAAGAGAGTGTTCTGTTCGTGCTTATCTCTGAAACAAAGAACGTTTTCGCATGCTTCAACATCGACTAGACCAAATTCGACCCGCAGACGAATAACCCATCAAGATCAGGGTTACAATTCAGCTCAGTCAAGCCATCCGACTCGTCTTACTTTCATTTCTTTCCTTTATTTCCTTTTTGTAAAAGTCTCGTTTCAAAGTTAAGTTTGCTGCAAAGCTTCGTTTTGAACGGCTCTCCGCAACGCGCTTCGAAATCGTAAAGACTTTTCATTCGGCTGCTAGTCACACGTGACCGGCAAACTCAGAAACTTCCATCCCTGCACTTCAAAGACAACAAACAACGCAACGGACCCGGCCGGGAAACCCCCCTTCGACGCGACGCAGACAAAGGGAATTCCCTCAGCCACTACAAAGCGCAAGTACTCCAGGCTCTAACTGAACTGGTGCTTTAATGTTAATTGAATAACCTCTCTAAGAAACGAAGGTTCAAATTAATACTTGGTGGTCCTTTCAGGTTATGTCTTACGTGCATATAGAAAGTTGAAACTTTCTCTCACTCTTTCCAACTCACTCTTTCCCTTTCGCGACTGTATGAATGTGTGTGTGCGTGTGCGTGATTATGTTTAGACCTTAGTTTTGTGCTTAGAATAGCTAATAAAGTCTTGTCCATATATTTGAAAAGATAAATCTTCTTGTGTCGTGTTTGCACATTTAATGTCTTGTACTGTTCGATTTAAAGTTACCTTGCTAAGACATAGTGTTTCACTATAGATTTGGTTATAATTACGGCCCGTTCAAATGAATTCTAAGCGAGTCATTTGCTCGGTTCAGTGATTCAGTTCCATAGATTCATTGCAAATCAATGAATCATTTCCCTTTGAGCTAAATTGGCCTTCGGCCCCCTTAAATACATTTTATGTATATTATTAAATGTTGCATTTGCTACACACTTGACATCCACGCTGCACCAGAGGCAAGGAAATGCAAACCTCCACAGCCACCACGGGACCCTCAGGAAGAGGGTACCACGCTGGAGACTGCGTCCAACCTCAGCAAGCTGAGCCCCTACCTCAGCCTAGCAGCCGCCTGCCACCTGACGCTCACGATTCACCTGCCATCCGTCCATTGCGATGGTGTCGTTCGATGAAGTTCACACAAGGACTTCACCTAACGAAAAGGGGGAGAAGATGTAAGGATTTTGGCCAGGCGAATCAAGCCCCCCCCCCCCCCCCCCCACACACACACACACATACACATTCATCCACGTACCTCAGTGGCATCGAGTTACAAGACTTTTATGGACCAATGGAATGTGGACAAACTAATGTCTCTGAACAAAGAGAAATACATCTCTTTTGGTTTTAAAGACATTTAACAAAGGTATTCAATGGTTTTTATGTATATGTGTCTTCCCCATGTCACAGTGAAATAACTTTGTTTGGTCACAGCGTAAATAGAACTTAGAAATACCGTCTAATTGCATTGTAAACATAAGTGTATATTCCTTTGATATAACATAATGTTCCTTGATATCTCTAGAATGCTTATTGAATGAAACACTCGAATAGATGCATAGAGCATCTCTATATGCATAGAGATGTAAAGTAAAGTGTATTTTTAATTCGTTTTACTGCCAATGAAGATCAAATTGTTATTATAGAACCCTCATCGAACACACCCCCTTCCACGAGAAGCGCGCGCTGAGGAACAAAGGACAATAAACTAAGTTCCCGCGGGCTACGACCATCTCCCCGATTGGCTCAAGCCAACAGGAAAGGGATGGATTCCGCCAAGGGGATAAAAGGAGTGCACAGGCTCCGCCTCAGCCCTTCTTCGTCTGACTCCCCTCAGAGAAACATGTAATGCTTTAGATCTCCTCACGGAGATCTGATCCGACCATGGATCTTTTCTTTTGTTCGTCTAAAAGTCTCGTCGTTTCTTCAAATGGACTACAAAGTTCGTCTCACAGGAAAGGAAGTGGACTTTGCCGAACTATTTCCTCGGGTAACGTCACCTCAAAGACTTTCAGCCTTTCAAACACTCGCGCTAAATGCCGACGAACGCCACGTGACTCCCCACGGAACAAAGCAGCCATGAACGAGCCGGGATGGGCCGCGCAAACACGCCGCGGCCGCGTTTCACGTGACGCACGCGCGCAGGACAGGCGACACGTGGCCCGAACGGGCCGAGCAACGAGCCCGCGACTCACACAGACCAAATGTGCCCTGCAAGTATACCTTCTTTTAGAGCTTCGAAGAAGCGTTAAGAAAGTGTTTTCGTGGTGTTCAGAAAGGTTAATGACTGTTTTGATGAACGTAACTCTCTCTCTCACAACTCACTCTCACTCTCTCTCTCTCTCCAACTCACTTAACTTGCGCGTATCCATTGTCTAAACGCTCTGCGTCATCTTAGTTTGTGTTTTAATGTTTGTAAATACGTGTATCATTGTAACGTAGTAAATGCTTAAGTAGTAACTTTATTAAATACAAAATATGCTTACCTTGACTGATTGTCTTGCTCATAATACGGGTCAATGAAATGTCAATTTAAAGCTACACGCTTTACAGAACTATAAATACCTAAGAGGGTGTTTGGTTATAGAGCAGGGAAGGCAGATTCTAGTGGCCACAGAATTTGTTTTCACAAGCTATATAACTTATTGAGCTAATTGATTTTGCCTATCTTGTAAAACGTGGTCCTTGCAATCAATAACAATTAATTTGTGGTTGATTGCGGGGATGCACATGTATGCATATGGGTAAAATTAATAAATTAATATGTAAGACCGGTCTGATCCAAATCTGTATGAATACTTATTAATTATCAATTATTAATTATGATATGCAAATTCCCCCCTGATCATAACCGACCCAGAGTCTTTACAGTATGATGGGTCATTTAATTTGAATATCCCCGACTGAGAATGGGTTCTGTGTAAATTTATCAGCCCTGCAATTATGGTCCGCCCTAACCCCCGCTGGAGGGGGTGTCGTGATCATGACGTCGTAAAAGGCTATAAAGGATTAAAGGGTTAGTTCACCCAAAAATGAAAATTAAGTCATTAATTACTCACCCCCATGCTGTACCAACCCCGTAAGACCTTCGTTCGTCTTCGGAACACAAATGAAGATATTTTTGATTAAATTTGAGAGCTGTATAACTACCACATTGGCTCCTAAAGGACTGCCTCTTGACGGCCCAGAAAGTCAATGAAGAAAATGTTTAAATATCCCAAGTGACTACCATGGCTCAACTATATGTTTATCAAGCGACACGAATACTTTTTGTGCGAAAAAACAAACAAAAATAACAAGTTTATTCGACTATTTCTTTTCTTCCTTGTAGGCCAGAACGAGACTTCCTTAGATTTCCACGACGCATGCGCGAGATTTGCGATCTGCTCACACCAGCTTACACTACTTCAGATCGCAATTCTCGCGCATGCGTCGTGGAAATCTAAGGAAGTCTCGTTCAGAATAATCTGACCTGCAATGGACCCAGCAAGGGTGAATTCACTTCAGTCCGCACTCGAGTTCCAGGGAGCCATGCTGGGCCGTCATGAGGACGAGCTGGCTGCAACGCACCATGCCGTGGATTCTCTGGCGACTCGTGTTACTGACATTGTCCAGCAGCTTCATCATCTCCGCGCTGAACCTTCCTCTTCTCGAGGGCATGAATCGCCTGAGCCGAGAGTGAACATCCCGCCGTGTTATTCCGGTGAGCCCAAGGAATGCAGGTCTTTCTTGACTCAGTGTGAGGTTGTTTTTTCTCTGCAGACCTCCACTTACGCTAGTGATCGTTCCCGCATTGCCTTTGTCGTCTCCTTACTGACTGGCCGAGCGCGGGAGTGGGGAACCGCTATGTGGACTTCGGAGGCTGACTGTCTTCGCCGCTATTCCGCTTTCAAGGAGGAGATGTTGCGGGTGTTTGACCGCTCTGCATATGGGGCGGAGGCTTCTCGTCTCATGTCTACGCTGCGCCAAGGAAGAAGGTCAGCAGCAGATTTCTCGATTGAATTTCGCACCTTATCTGCTTCTTGCGACTGGAACGAGCCTGCCCTAGTAGCCCGTTTTCTCGAGGGGCTCAATGCGGACATTAAGGACGAGATACTTGCCCGGGAAACACCTACTCGACTGGACCCTCTTATCGACTTGGCCATCCGGGTGGAGAAGCGTTTTGAGATGCGCCGTCGCAGTCGCGGTCTGGAGAGGGTTCCACTCACAACTCCGGCTCCCTCATCTGCTCCGCCTCCCGCCTCCGACTCTGAGCCCATGCAGCTGGGAGGCTTACGGATCTCCGCAGCCGAACGTCAACGCCGTATCATGGCGCGTCTCTGCATGTACTGTGCTTCTGCTTCTCACCGTGTCGCCTCGTGTCCAGTAAAAGCCAACGCTCACCAGTAGAGAGAGGGTTACTGGTGAGCGTGTCAGTCCTGGACCCTCCGACACGCACGCGCACTACTTTTCCCGCACTACTCCGCTGGCCTGGGTATTCCACCTCTTGTCAGGTTTTGATCGATTCTGGAGCCGAGGGAAATTTCGTGGATGAAGGTTGGGCTAGAGAACAGGGGATCACCCTCATTGAACGTAATGATTCCACTTCCATCCACGCACTTGATGGTAGTATCCTCACTAGAGCCCACTTTGCCACCGCCCCGGTGAGTCTCACCATCTCAGGCAATCATCGAGAGACAATTTCTTTTTTAGTTTTGCATTCTCCTTCTAGTCCAGTAATTTTAGGACACCCCTGGTTAGTCGAACATAATCCCCAGATTAACTGGGCCAGAGGTTCAATTTTGTCTTGGAATTTGTCGTGTCATGTTAAGTGTTTGATGTCTGCTGTTCCTCCTGTCTCTTCTGTCTCTGTTTTTCAGGAAGAGCCGGGAGATTTGGCTGGAGTTCCCCGGGAGTACCATGATCTTCGAGCGGTCTTTAGTCGTTCCAGGGCCACCTCTCTTCCTCCTCACCGGCCGTATGATTGTGCCATCGATCTCCTGCCTGGCACCACCCCTCCCCGTGGGAGGCTCTATTCGCTCTCCGCGCCCGAACGCGAAGCCCTAGAGAAGTATTTGTCTGACTCGCTCGAAGCGGGTACCATTGTTCCCTCCTCCTCCCCTGCTGGTGCGGGTTTTTTCTTCGTTAAGAAGAAGGATGGTTCGTTGCGACCCTGCATAGATTATCGAGGTTTGAATGACATAACGGTCAAGAATCGTTACCCCTTGCCACTTATGTCTTCAGCTTTCGAGGTCTTGCAGGGAGCTAAGTTCTTTTCAAAGCTAGATCTTCGTAACGCTTACCACCTTGTCCGCATTAGGAGGGGAGACGAATGGAAGACAGCGTTTAATACCCCTCTTGGGCACTTCGAATATCGCGTCCTTCCTTTCGGATTGGTCAACGCTCCAGCCGTGTTCCAAGCGCTAATAAATGACGTGCTCAGAGACATGTTGAATATTTTTGTTTTCGTCTACCTTGACGATATTTTGATTTTCTCCCCCTCTCTCCAAGTTCACACTCAGCACGTAAGACAGGTCCTCCAGCGTCTTCTCGAGAACCGATTGTTTGTTAAGGCCGAGAAGTGTACTTTCCACGCTCAGTCCATCTCTTTTCTGGGATCAATTATTTCCGCGGAGGGAGTTAGCATGGATTCCTCGAAGGTCCGTGCGGTCACGGAGTGGCCCGTGCCGGAGTCGCGTGTTGCTCTGCAACGGTTCTTAGGTTTTGCGAATTTTTATCGTCGCTTTATCCGCAACTTTAGTCAGATTGCCGCCCCGCTCTCAGCCCTCACGTCCGCCAGGGTCCAATTTTCCTGGACGCAGGAGGCTCAGACCGCTTTTGATCGTCTCAAGTCTCTTTTTTCCTCTGCTCCTATTTTGCGTACTCCTGATGTCTCTAGACAGTTCATTGTTGAGGTTGATGCATCAGAGGTGGGCGTTGGGGCTCCCAACGCTCATCTTCTGATGAGAAGGTTCATCCCTGCGCTTACTTTTCACATCGCCTTTCTCCCGCCGAACGAAATTATGATGTTGGTACCGCGAATTATTAGCCATTCGTCTAGCTCTCGGAGAGTGGCGCCACTGGCTAGAGGGTTCAGTGGTCCCGTTCGTGGTCTGGACAGATCACAGGAATCTTGAGTATATCCGCTCCGATATGAGACTATGCGCGCGCCAGGCTCGTTGGGCGCTATTCTTTACGCGTTTCAATTTCTCCATCTCCTATCGCCCCGGGTCCAAGAACCTCAAGCCAGATGCTCTTTCGCGACAGTTTACTTCCCCAGAGGTTGTTCCCAATAAGGAGGAGATCCTTCCTAAGGGCGTGGTGGTGGGGGCAGCTGTCTGGGGAATAGAACGTTTGGTCAAGCGCTCTTTAGCCCATGCTATTACCCCTCGTCTTTGTCCCAGGGGTCTTCTGTTCGTTCCTCCGTCCGCTCGCCTCGCGGTTCTTCAATGGGGTCACTCATCCAAACTATTTGCCCATCCCGGCGTTAGGGGCACCATCGCCGCCATCCGTCAAAGATTCTGGTGGCCCTCTCGTGAGCGCGACGTCCGTCGTTTTGTCGCTTCGTGTACGGTATGCGCCCAGACTAAGTCGGGTAATTCGCCTCCGGCCGGGCTACTGCGTCCTCTCCCGTTACCGTCCCGTCCTTGGTCACATATTGCTTTGGATTTTATCACGGGTCTTCCCCCCTCCCAGGGGAACACTGTGATACTGACCGTCATTGATCGCTTTTCTAAGACCGCTCGCTTTATTCCGTTACCCAAGCTCCCATCTGCTAGGGAGACGGCCCAGATTATCGTCGACCAGGTTTTTAAGATCCACGGTTTTCCCTCTGACGTCGTATCTGATAGGGGTCCCCAATTCTCTTCCTTGTTTTGGAAAGAATTTTGCCGTCTTATTGGTGCGTCGGCCAGTCTCTCCTCCGGGTTTCACCCACAAACTAACGGTCAAGCGGAACGTGCCAACCAGACCATCGGTCGCATCCTTCGCAGTCTCGCCTTTCGCAATCCGGTTTCGTGGTCAGAACAGCTTTCCTGGGCAGAATACGCTCTCAATTCCGCTCCATCCTCTGCCACGGGTTTATCTTCGTCTATAGTATCATCAGCTCTCCCCAAAGTGTGTTCATGCGGCCAACAGACAGCCTGTCGCATCAACAAATGCTAACATTTGAAAATTCTACATATATTTTGAGTAGATAATCGATAGTGTATTCTCAGTGAAGAGTTTCACCTTCTGTGCTTCCACATTGAATAAGGATAGTTTGGGAGATACAAGAAAAGTCAAAATGATATATCGAACCTACATACAATCAGTGTTGTGCAAGTTACTTCCAAACTGTAATACATTAGGTATTACTTGTTACTGTAATTTAAAAGTAATTCATTACCTTACAATATTACTGTCTCAGAATTGTAATGCGTTACATTACTCATGTATTACTTTTGAGTTACTTTCACCAAAATAACTAAGTAGAACTTAACTTTGGGGCTGTAACGATATGCAATATGAAACCGAAATCGCGATTCGCCACATCCACGAACCTACAGAATCGCGACACACCTCTTCCAACTGCAGCGTTATTCCAACACTATCTCACGACCAATTCGTACGAATTCGACGCATGATTAAAAAGTGGCTAATTCGTACTAATTCGTACGACCTCACTCGTACTAATTCGTACGATTTGTCTAAACCCACGTGATGGTTAAGTTTAGGGGCGGGGTAAGGGGTAGGTCATTCGTACGAATTCATACGAGTTGGCCAATTCGTAAAATATGTACGATTTAGCAAAATCGTATTAATTCGTACGAGTGAGGTCGTATGAATTGTTACGAATTAGCCACTTTTTAATCATTCGTCGAATTTGTACGACTTGGTCGTGAGATCGGGTTGGTTATTCTCCTTACCGTCCATATCCAATGCTGCCTTATCTTTAAATTAGGCTATTAGTATTATTTGAAGTTAACATTATAAAATACGTAGACCTACACCACAAAACTAGTTGAGGATAAATTATTTAAAATTGGGGAAGTCCAGCATTATGGACATAACATTTGCAGTCAAAACTTGAAATAAAAAGTCTCAGAAAATACATGTATTGAAACGTATATACTTCCTTAAAGGACTCCAGACATTAGACAAATATCAGTCTATGTTTTATTTTTAATATTAGGGAAAAGACACACATTCATGCGTGACAAAAACATAGGAGGCAAAATATATTTTTTTGTTATTCTGTTAATTACACTGCGCAAATCGGATGAGGAAGGGTTGGCTCTCCAGTCTCCATAGAATTTAAAATATTCATTTTATTTTAGTTTTCGTATTCGCATTTATGAGGAAAAAACAATGTTACAGACGCGATCGCTCTGAACTGGCACTAAAAGACTGCTTTAAAACTTTCACATAGTCTGTTGCCTTTAAGAAATAAAAGCAGACAATACACTGTAATACAACTGTAATACAAGCCTCACTGATCATGTAACGAGTAAAATATTACTGAAAATTGATTAGTAATGCCTTACACTACAGCGTTACAGCAAAAAGTAATATGTTACTGTAATGTATTACTTTTGTAATGCGTTACTCCCAACACTGCATACAATAGGTCATAGCTACCGTGGAAAAAGTAAGATCATGCTTTGAATTAAGATGAATAAAATTAAATATTCACTCAGTACCAACTTTACTTCTGCTGTGTCATAGACCACAGAGGCACATTGCGTCTCTGAAAATGTGTGGTGATTTTCTAAATGATACAACTTAATCTACATAAGAGCAAATAAGAGCAGTCCAAGGATTTCTTTTAAAACAAAAACATTGTGACAAACTTTCATTTCATGCGACATGGACAAAAATACTCTTTGAAATATTTTGTATGAATAAGATCTAAGACACCAAAGCACAGATCTTGATTTATAACATTTTTTATTTTATTTTTGAACAAACGATATTTAGTAAAATAATACCTTAGATTAAATTTTATGCAAATCATTAATATCATACAGAAGTATTGTAAGATACAATTTTAATAAAACTTTAAAGATTTGATTTAAACAATCTTTTAATTTTAAAAGATGTAAACTTTTAAGAGTATGCTTTTAAATGAATTTACAATGAATAAAGCTCTGAAAAGCAGACTAGCATTGCACACGCTGTGACATAATTGTGGCCAAGAGGCTCATCTGTCCTGTAACTCCTCCGTCTCTGTCAGGGTGTGAAGGTTCATCTCAAATATGCTGTTACAGTACAAAATCGTTATGGCTTTATGAATAAAAATTATACTTTAGGTCGCCGTTACAGTCAATCATTAGAGTAATCTTCTAAAAGATAAATAGAAGATACGAATGTATTCAAACTATAAAGATTTAATTTAAAAAGATCATATTTAAACTTTTATGATTATTCTTTGAAATAAATTCTTAAATCTAGACTAATGTCATATAGCCACCATATGTAGAAACATGTTTAGACTTTATGTTCTCTTAGCAAAACAGGTGTGACAATGATGTGATACACCCCTTGTAAGATTTTTGTGTAAGGTGACTCTCATAATGAACACACCCACACAGACCATGGGCCTCATGTATAAATCTTTGCGTAGATTTCATTCTTAAAGTGTGCGTACGCACATAAGGCAGAATTTGCGTATGCACAAAAGTTTTCAGATTTATAAAACCGTTCGTACGCCAGAACCTGCGCAGAATTCACTTTATAAATCCCAGTCAGCGGGAGATTATGCGCACGTGCGTCTCCTCCCCGAAATAAACATATATGGAGATTACAACGCCTAGTTCAAATATGCATATCCTCATCATTTGCATATGATTATTCATCCACGTGATACCAAGTTTAACGGTACAAGACGTTAGGAAAATATGAAATGCGGATGTGCCATCACTTTATTACAAACATTTTTTTTTAGTAGCCTATCCTTGCCTTGTTTTTGAATGAATAAATCAAATGTTAAATACATTTTAGAGAAAGTTTTTCTCAATCTTTTCCACTGGCCAAGTAGTATTTTTAATTGATTTATATTTTAATGGATAATGGAAGAGATTTTAATGGAAGACATGGTTGTGCATTATTTGCACGAAACAATTTTCTCAGAGAATCTCTAGTTAAAACATTAAAACACAGCATGCCAGAAGAAAAGTGTTCAAAAAAGCAATGCATCCACAACAAATAGGTCTATTTCTATTTACTGAATATATATATATATATATATATATATTGTAACTTCTCAGTAATGATTTCATGTAGTTTAAGAGTTTAACTCCATTAATGAGAATGGCATATTTGTTTATATCAGAAGTAAAACATAGTTTAAACCATTCTCTTATTTATTTAAACTATTATTGTGAATATGGACTGTATTTATGATTTGGACTCATAATGAAGATTTACGGTTTTACTCCATCTGCCGTTAGATTATAGGCTATATGTGCATCAGTTTCACCAAACGGCCCAACGCGCGTGCTGGTGTGGTCATTTAAGAAGGGATGGATGTTTGCTTCTAGTGATGATAGGTTTGTGAAATTATATTTGTATTATCTTTCTGTAGATGTATAATTTTCTTTAGATTCTCTGTCTCTGTAAGCAAAAAGACATTTGACTCCAGCTCACCATCGGTGTCGCCAAAACCCATACTCTTCTAAAAGAGTGCGTACGCACGGTCAAGAGCATCCTTACGGTGCGCACTTATTTACGCCTAGTTTATTTTTTATAAATCCCGATGTGCGCGTGGAAAAATGCGTACGCATATTTCTATGCCCATTTTGTGCGTACGCAACGTTTATACATGAGGCCCCGTGCGTACGCACTCTTTTAGAAGAGTATGGGTTTTGGCTACACCGATGGTGAGCTGTCAAATGTCTTTTTGCTTACTATTAAACAGAGAATCGAAATAAAATTATACATCTACAGAAAGATAATACAAATATAATTTCACAAACCTCATTTGAAGCAAACATCCATCCCTTCTTAAATGACCGCGCCAGCACGCTCGTTGGGCCGTTTGGTGAAACTGACGCACATATAGCCTATAATCTAACGGCAGATGGAGTAAAACCGTAAATCTTCATTATGAGTCAAAATCATAAATACAGTCCATATTCATAATAACAGTTTAAATAAATAAGAGAATGGTTTAAACTATGTTTTACTTCTGATGTAAACATTTAGATTAAATATGCCATTCTCATTAATGGAGTTAAACTAGATGAAATCATTACTGAGAAGTTACAATATATACCAATATATATATACATATTTATATATATTCAATAAAAATAGAAATAGACCTATTTGTTGTGGATGCATTGCTTTTGAACACTTTTCTTCTGGCATGCTGTGTTTTAATGTTTTAACTAGAGATTGTTTGAGAAAACTGTTTCGTGCAAATAATGCACAACCATGTCTATCGCTTTCCATTAAAATATAAATCAATTAAAAATACTATTTGGCCAGTGGAAAAGATTGAGAAAAACTTTCTCTGAAATGTATTTAACACTATTTGTTCCCTTTCGTAGTCACTTCGAGTTACGTCAGAAGTGACGGAGATTGGGGGTTTCGCATAGAAAGCCAATCCTCTTCGAGTATTTAAAAACGAGCCAATGGCGTGCAATGCCTTGGGGCTGCGGAAATTTGCATAGCGTACTCCGCCCTACTCCGTGAGTATAAAAGGAGGAAGTGAACGCAACCGCAGTATGTTTTCGCTTCGGAGCCAAGAGAACCTCTTCACTCCTGAAAGCCATTCTCACTGTTCAAGACTCTTCGAGACGAGCGTCCTCTTCAGTGTTGGTGTGACGGCGGTACCCAGCGAGATTCTGCATCGCCTGCGATCTGAGCAGTGGTCTGCCAGACTTTGCGCTTCTCCCTGGTCGCCTCAGTGCTGAAAAGAGTGAATTTCCTCCTCTCATTGGAAGAGCTGCACGTGGCACGTCTTTTTAAAGATAGTTCGCCCGTGTTCTTCTGGGTGTGGTCGATTTCTATCGTCATCTGATGGTCACGATCGCTGCTTTGTATGCCTGGGCATTCAGCATGCAGCAGCAGAGTTCGTGGATGACTCATGTTCCTTCTGTGGGAACATGACCATCTCTACACTGAGGTCGAGACTCAATGATCTGACTAAAGTGAGAGTCCCGGTCCCCCCTACTCGATCGGCTTCCCTCACGGGGGGCCCGTCGACCCGGGGACCTGGTGATTTCACGGTGACGGTATGGAACAAAGCCCCGACGATTCCTCGGGCCACACCTCCCGCCTCAGTGCGAGAGCCAGCGAGCGTTAGTTCGATTCAGTCGGCCGCTTCTTCGGTGGTACCGGCTGCTTCGGGCAGCGCTCCAGATGATGATGCGATGTCGATCACAGCATCACTAGGCGGGCTAGAGTCCTCGGGAGATGAGGATGCGGCTGCGTTGCCTCCTTCGGGAGTGCCAGCGTTGCCCGTGTCGGATCCCGAGCTGACGGCCATGCTGTCTCGAGCCGCTGGGAGTATCGGGATAGAGTGGAACCCTCCGCCCTGCCCCGATCTCTCACGGATGGATGATTGGTTTTTGGACAAAGCTGCCGGCGCAAGGCCACGGCCAACTCCATTGCCTTTCTTCCCCGAGCTGCATGTGGAGTTATCGCGCTCTTGGGGGCTCCCCTGTCCACTCGAGAGCGCGATCTCTCCCCCGCCTTTCCCCCCCTCGATGGTGGGGCCGCCCGTGGGTACACTGGGATGCCCCCGCTGGAGCGCTCTGTTGCGATGCAGCTGTGTCCACAGAGCGCCTCCTCCCGGGGTCCTCCTAAGCACGAGCCTGTATCCAAAGCCTGTAGGTTCTCGTCTGCTATGGCGGCGCGTTCCTATAGAGCGGCGGGACAGGCGGCCACCGCTTTGCATGCGATGAGCACTTTGCAGGTCTTCCAAGCGAAGCAGCTCAGAGATATGCACGAGGGCGGGACTGATCCAACGGCATTCAAAGATTTGCGGTCCGCCTCTGAGGGCGCGGAAGGGAGCGTGTGTCGCCCCCGGGCTATGCCCCTCCCTTCCCCCTCTATCGCCAGACCCCCGGCAGAACAGACCCCCGTGGAACGCTCTGCCTTCCCTGGTCTCTTCTGTCGGGGAGCGGGCTTCGACTCCTGCGCGCATGCCGGTCGACCCGCCTCGCTGCCCCTCCGGGGGGACGTCTGTGGTTCGGATGACCCCGCTGGTTCACCTTCTGGAAGCCTGGCTAGAGCTGCCCGGGCTGTCCCGCTGGGTCATCAGAACGATCAGATTCGGCTACGTGATTCAGTTCGCACGGTCTCCTCCCCGTTTCGGGGGAGTTCGCTCCACGATGGTCGGTGGCAATGCCCCGGTCATGAGAGCGGAGATTGCGACCCTGCTGGCGAAGGGTGCAATCGAGACGGTCCCTCCAGCCGAGATGAGGTCCGGGTTTTACAGCCCCTACTTCATTGTCCCCAAAAAGACCAGTGGGTTACGACCGATCCTGGACCTGCGCATTTTGAACCGTTCTCTCCATCGACTACCGTTCAAAATGCTCACAGCCAAACGCATTCTCGAATGCGTTCGGTTTCAGGATTGGTTTGCAGCGATCGACCTGAAGGACGCGTACTTTCATGTCTCCATTTTGCCTCGACACAGACCGTTTCTTCGGTTTACTTTCGAGGGCCAGGCATATCAGTACACGGTTCTCCCATTCGGGTTAGCTCTGTCCCCTCGCGTCTTCACGAAAATCGTCGAGGCAGCCCTTGTTCCCCTTCGCGAGCACGGGGTTCGCATCCTGAACTCGACGACTGGCTGATACTGGCACACTCTCGAGCTCAGGTTTGCGAACACAGAGACCTGGTGCTCCGGCACCTAGCCCGTCTGGGCCTTCGGGTCAACCGGGAAAAGAGCAAACTTTGCCCCGTGCAGAGGATCTCTTTTCTCGGCATGGAGATAGACTCGGTCGCCATGTCCGCGCAGCTCACAAATGAGCGCGCGCACTCACTGCTGACTTGTCTTCGACAGTTCGAGGGCAAGAGTGCGGTTCCACTGAAACTATTTCAGAGGCTCCTGGGGCATATGGCATCCGCGGCAACGCCGCTCGGTTTGCTTCATATGAGACCGCTTCAGCTGTGGCTTCGCGATCGAGTCCCGAGGTGGGCATGGCATCGTGGTTCGCTCCGAGTTCCAGTGACTCCTGCATGCCGCCGAACCTTCTTCCCGTGGTCGAACCTCAGCTTCTTACGGACCGGCGTCCCTATTCAGCGAGTTTCCAGGCATCTCGTTGTCTCCACGGATGCGTCTACCACGGGTTGGGGTGCCATGTGCAATGGGCATGCAGCCGCGGGTTCCTGGACAGGAACCCAGCGCCTCATGCACATCAATTGCCTCGAGCTGCTGGCAGTACGGCTCGCCCTGCACCGCTTCCGAGCGTCGCTCACGGGCCAGCATGTGCTTGTCCGTTCAGACAACACTACGGCAGTAGCGTACATCAACCACCAGGGGGGTCTACGCTCACGCCGGTTGTCGCAGCTCGCCCGCCACCTCTTGTTATGGAGTCAGAAGCACCTGAGGTCCCTTCGTGCAGTATACATTCCTGGAGACCGGAACCTGGCAGCCGACGAACTGTCACGGGTCCGTCCCATCTCCGGCGAATGGCGACTCCATCCCCAGTCGGTCCAGCTGATTTGGGACCAGTTCGGGGAGGCACAGATAGATCTGTTCGCCTCTCGGGACTCATCCCACTGCGCCCAGTTTTATTCCCTGACCGAGGGTACGCTCGGCTCAGATGCACTAGCGCACAGCTGGCCACGGGGCCCACGCAAGTATGCGTTTCCCCCAGTGAGCCTCCTTGCACGGGTGTTGTGCAAGATCAAGGAGGACGAGGAGCAGGTCTTCCTGGTAGCCCCCTATTGGCCCACCAAGACGTGGTTCTCCAAACTCATGCTCCTCGCGACAGCACCTCCTTGGCCTATTCCTCTGAGACAGGACCTACTCTCTCAGAGACGGGGCACTCTGTGGCACCCTCGTCCCGATCTTTGGAGGCTGCACGTGTGGCTCCTGGACGGGACGAGGCAGGTTTGAGTTCGCTGCCACCTGTGGTGGCGGCAACCATCACTTCCGCAAGAGCGTCGTCCACGAGACACCTTTATGCGTTGAAGTGGAACCTCTTCGTCAATTGGTGTTCTTCTCGCGGAGAAGACCCCCGGAGATGTTCGATCGCGGTCGTGCTTTCCTTCCTGCAAGAAGGGTTGGAGCGCAGGCTGTCGCCCTCCACCCTTAAGGTTTACGTCGCGGCCATTGCCGCTTCTCATGAAGCAGTGGAAGGTAAGTCCTTAGGGAAGCACGACCTGGTCATCAGGTTCCTGAGGGGAGCGAGGAGGCTACATCCGCCTCGTCCTCCCCTCGTACCCTCTTGGGACCTCTCGGTAGTTTTAAGTGCACTGCAGAGGCATCCCTTTGAGCCTTTGCAATCGGTAGAGTTAAAGTTTCTGTCCATGAAGACAGCACTCCTGGTTGCATTGGCCTCCATCAAGAGGGTGGGGGACCTGCACGCATTCTCCGTTGACGAAGCGTGCCTGGAGTTCGGGCCGGCTTACTCTCACGTGATCCTGAGACCCCGGCCTGGATATGTGCCCAAGGTTCCCACCACTCCCTTCCGGGACCAGGTGGTGAACCTGCAAGCGCTGCCCCTGGAGGAGGCAGACCCAGCCTTGGCACTGCTCTGTCCGGTACGTGCTCTCCGCACCTATGTCGACAGAACGCGGTGTTTCAGGACCTCAGACCAGCTCTTTGTCTGTCATGGGGGGAGCCAGAAGGGAAGGGCTCTCTCAAAGCAACGGCTGTCCCACTGGATAGTGGACGCCATTGCTTTGTCTTACCAGCAGCAAGGCCATCCGTGCCCCCTTGGTGTGACGGCCCATTCCACTCGGAGTGTGGCCTCCTCTTGGGCTCTAGCGCACGGCGCCTCGCTGACAGACATTTGCAGAGCTGCAGGCTGGGCAACACCCAACACCTTCGCCAGATTCTATAATCTGCGAATTGAGCCGGTGTCCTCTCACGTACTCGCTTCCGCCAGTACTGGACCCGCTCAGGTGTCTTCGCTTGCTCGCCACTCCACTCCCCGGACTGGATAAGTGCGATATTTCCTCAGTTCTTCCATTGAAGTCTTGAGTCCTCCAGCACCGACGATGCGGGCACCACTGCTGTTGCTCTGGATGCTGGCTAGGTGCCTCCATGTGCACGGTTCCCCATGGTAACCGTCTCATGTGTATTTTCCACTGTAAGCCTCTTTGAGCATGTGTCTTCCCTTGGCAAGCCATCTGCCACCCCTGGAGTTAAATTTTAGTAGCCACCTCGGTTGGTGCTCCAGTGTTTCCATATGCGTTCCTATGCGGCCATATGTGTATTTGTAAGTCCTCCCCTTGGTAGGCAGCTGGTAGCATGTCCCTCCCGGGATATGTTTCCCAGTGTACCTTGGTAATCCTGTGTTAAAGTGGGATCCCTAAAAAAAAAAAAAAGAGAGGGGTCCAGACTTTCGCAGGGCACTGGTAGACAGCTTGAAGATGGCGTGATGGCGCAGACCCCCAATCTCCGTCACTTCTGACGTAACTCGAAGTGACTACGAAAGGGAACGTCTCGGTTACGGATGTAACCCTCGTTCCCTGAGTAGGGAACGGAGACGTTACGTCTCCCTGCCACTTCTGCTGTATCGCTGGGTAGACGCCGAGTTCAATCTTGGCACCTCAGCGAAGACATACTGCGGCTGCGTTCACTTCCTATAAAAATACTCACGGAGTAGGGCGGAGTACGCTATGCAAATTTCCGCAGCCCCAAGGCATTGCACGCCATTGGCTCGTTTTTAAATACTCGAAGAGGATTGGCTTTCTATGCGAAACCCCCAATCTCCGTCACTTCTGACGTAACGTCTCCGTTCCCTACTCAGGGAACGAGGGTTACATCCGTAACCGAGACGATTTATTTATTCAAAAACAAGGCAAGGATATAGGCTACTAAAAAAAAATGTTTGTAATAATGTGACGGCACATCCGCATTTCATATTTTCCTAACGTCTTGTACCGTTAAACTTGGCATCACGTGGATGAATAATCATATGCAAATGATATGCAGATTAAGATATGAATATTTAAACTAGGCGTTGTAATCTCCATATATGGTTATTTCGGGGAGGAGACGCACGTGCGCACAATCTCCCGCTGACTGGGATTTATAAAGCGAATTCTGCGCAGGTTCTGGCGCACGAACGGTTTTATAAATCTGAAAACTTTTGTGCGTACGCAAATTCTGCCTTATGTGCGTACGCACACTTTAAGGATGAAATCTACGCAAAGTTTTATACATGAGTCCCCAGCAGTGGCGGAGCCAGAGGGGGGTCCGGGGTGGCACTGGACACCCCTGACATGCGATTGGCCACCCCGGGTGCCACCCCAAAATTGTATTGGCAGTTGCTAATGCTGATTTAAAAAAAAAAAAAAAAATACGTTCTTCAGCACGTGCGCATATTTCAAACAGACGAGCAGCAGAGGACGAGAGATGGTTGCAAGTCAGGATACGTCTTCATCTTCACAGAAGAAACATATTTGAAGTAAGTTTTAGCATCAGGGTTGTTTACTCTGAATACATTAATACACGCATACAGTAGGCTACCATGCCATGTAGTTACTGTTTTTTGATCATCATTCTGGGTGTGTTTCCCGAAAGCATCGTTGGCAACTATGCAATACTATGCAACTATGGTCGCAAGTCGGTCGTTATCAGCATAGTTCAATGACAAGGCTTTCCAAGCCATTGATTATAAATTCAGACGTTTGTGATACATAAAAACAAAAAATAAGATTAACTTATCTTTTAAAATCGGACACGGAGCAGTTTTTTTATATATATAAAAAAATAAAACAAGATCTTTTAAAATCGTCCGTTTTTCCTGTGCGTGAGACTGGAAAACCCGTAGTGGATGGAGGCGGAGTGATAACAGAACGCTTTAGAGTGCAGAGAGGAACGGGCTTTGGCTCCAGTCCTGGCTTTGCGTCCGCGCCGTTAGGAGCACAACATCTGTATCGTAGGCTATGCACGTTCTCTCTAAATTAGAGGATATTTTAACTAATTTGCGGTAAAACTAGTCGATCACGAGTGGCTCAACGGGTGGAACTATACATAAACTCATCTTTTCAGGTATTTTAGGGACCGGCTTGACACTTTAGCATGAGAAATCGGGGGTGTAGCGTGAGAATTGTCTCACACTCAATGCGTGAGAGTTGGCAGCCCTGCACACTGCCCTACAAAGGCAAAGCGCAGTAACTAAAATTACATATGATATTTGGTTAAAAATGAGTTAAGACTTGTAATGGGCTTTATGACATGTCTGTCTTGTGAAAAAATATCTGGGTTAAATTATGTCCTGTTTCGGAGATGCATTACCACATAATCTACCCATAACATGTTTGACTGGCTGGTATAAAAACTTTAATCCTTTTCCTCCGTTTCTTTGTTTGCGTAACATTAGTTACTGCACTTTGCCTTTGTAGGGCAGCATACGTTAGTTGTACGGGAAACCCACACCAGAATCGGATCTAGATGTAGTCTTTGATGAATGCAATTTTCTCAGCTTTTTGCTCATGTTGCTTTTTATGAAACTTACCAACATTCGAGTGTTGATAAAAAAGGATGCATAAAGCTAGGCCTATAATAGAACCGTTTTTTTAAAGCACATGATCTGTTCTTTCTTTTGACATGTTCAGATATTGTGAAAATGACCAAAAACGCTAATGGTGGCTGATTTTTAGGGGTTCAAGCACGAAGTGCTGAAACCCTATTGTTATTGTTAATTTACCCATAATGCAACATTCTCCATGTAAAACTGATCGTGCAGGACGAACCGTAAGTCCTAGAGACCTGAAACTTTGTGGGCTGGTAGTACTCATATCCGCCGACAGCGTCACAAAGGCGGGCCCCGATCGGCCTGACGGGGGCGCTACAGCGGGCAAAAGTACGAAATGGCTCATAACTCCTCAACCGTCGGGCGTAGGCTCAAGTGTCTTACATCGTTGGAATCCTTGGCTCCAGCCGGACAAGATGCATGCCTCGGATTGGCTCGCCCTTCATTTGACAATTTGGAGTAAATTGCGTTTTTTTGAAAAACAAACTTTTGAGAACTATTTCTAGGTTTTTGGCCCAATCTGAACCAAACCACTGCAGAAATGTTCTCTGGAGTCTCACTGTCTATAATCATTAAAAAATTTCACAAATTCAATTATCGGTTGCTAAGGGGAACCAAAATGTTTGATGGCACGAGAGCCACTTTTACTAAAATGGTTATAACTTGTGACTGGAATGAGATATTTTTGCTAAACTTGGGACACCTCTTCCTGAGCTCATTTTGAGGTCACATGAAAAAAATCGCGATGATTGGCCACTTGGTGGCGCTATAACAGGGAAAAAAGTCATGAAAATGGCCATTACCGCAACCAACCACTAGTCAAATAAAAATTGGCATGCAGTCTGTTTGTCCAGGGTACCTTTATAGTCTATGACAACATTGGTGTATCTCAAAAAACTCAGTATAGGTCATCGGCACAATGCCCTGAAGGAGCCTGAGAATTTTCAACCCTGCGTTTTTTTTCATGGGAGTGCCCTCTTCACACTCCTGAATCCTTGACGAGTCCAATGATACCAAACATGCCAGGTTTGGCCTTATAGTTTTTGTAACGGTGACATTTAGAGCTTTGAAAAAAATAAATGAATAAATGTTGTTATCTTCAAAGGTGTTAGTTTGATCAAGACAAAAAAAAATAGGCAATTTGAAAACAGGCAAATAGCTTTAGTAATTGACATAATGCCCAAATGTAAATAAGTTTCTAAACTTCATAACGAAATGAGATATTTACAACACATTTTACATATATATGGGCACACTTTGAGGACTACTAAAAAAAGTAGTGTAGATCAGGCAAGACAAGATTCTGTTACTGTCAAAAAAAGGCAAAAATATATTTTCCTAAGTAAATTGTTGGTATTGGCTGTAGATGTTCTTTCCTATGTTCTGATTTTATTTGTTTATTTGGATCCTCATTAGCCTTCTCTTCCTGGGGTCCCAACAATCAAATACAAATACTATGTTTAATCAAAACCAATAAAAAGTTAGGTCAATGAACCTAACATTTATTCCAAATATCAAAAACAACAATTTACCATATATAGTGTTATTAAAGGTGCCATCTGTAAAAATTGAAGTTAAAATATCGCAAAAATGAGCTACACGCATCAAAAGAATGAGAAGAAATAAGGTTGATGATGTCATTAAAAAAATAACAAGTTATAGTGCTGCTGAGATATTAACCTTGAATTTATTTCAGCAAGCTAAATTACTAGCCGCAGCCCGGCAGGTGTCATAATACCAGTTTCAGCCATGGGAGGCAGTATGCGGGCGGGCAACATAACCATCAGTCAAACTGCAATACACGAATAACTCGCATGGCTTGTGGGTCTACATCTACGTGAACCTGATGTCAATCATGTGGAAACAGCCCACTACTACATTTCAGTTCTGGGAAGAGTTCAAAAAATTATTTGTCGATATTATGCATAAGGAATACATTCTGGTAAGTTGTAACATACTGTTTCTTTCAACAGTTTTCGAGTTCTTTTACCATTAGCTAGTAGAGATGATCGTTTCACGTGCACTCTGTCGTGTAACATTTACAAGCACCAAAAGTGTATTTATTGTTTGAATTGCGTAATAAAATTGACAAAATCTGAGAGCTGAGATTTTTTATATATCATAACTAACCTGCTGCATCTTGTCTGTCATTCTCTGTGTCCTTTTCTGTGCCTGAGAGCGTGTGAAAACTTTTCACTGAAAAGTGTCAATTGAGTGTCTCGCAGAGAATTCATGAGAGTTGGCAGCTCTAAATGGCGCTAGCTTGGTCAACCTCAGTGAATGCTCTCTGTCAAATTAATTCAAACTAACAATAGAAATGTAATATGAAAAAAAAATACCATTAAACTACAAATAATAGTCTGGGCTTTTTATTTTCCCATATCGTCGGAATGCACCGGCTTGTATTTGATACAGGCGTCTATGAGACGAACTTTATAATTTAGTGCTGAGATGTTGTTCATTGAGTCTCTAATCTCTAAAAATCTCCAAATGCTACACGTGAAACTGCGGCCTTCCAACCTTTTACTATCGTGTCAAATGATTTGATTAATATGCACTAGGTAGAGGGAGCAAAACAGCGCTCACCTGTGTTGTTTGAAGACGTGAGAGTGCACATGAGCGCGGCCGCTACACAACTCACTTTTTGGAGGTATACTGCGCCCATCTGGTATGGAATATGGAGTATGATTTGATTTTTTTTGACAGATGGCACCTTTAAAATAGTTTCACCTTTAAAGTAATTTTCCTAATTAGAAAATGTGTAATATCAATGGTAAATCCTTCCATAGTTTTTATTCTTCATACATTACAGTCCAATGTTTTGTAGTGGATTTTGAAACAGGAAACATCTCTTTTATGCATGCCTGGTGTTAAAACATGAGTAGCACTACTATACAAAATTTGAGAGTACAGGAAATTTGGAATTCTTGACACAGAAATATTTCTTATAAAACAAAGCAGACACAATCTTTCATCAGTAGGCTACATTCTTATTCTTATATTTTTTGTCTTTATGCACTCAATCAAAAGCCTATAAATAATAAATAAAAACTCAGAACTTCACAAAAATTGATGAGCGTATGTGACATAACATGCTGAAGAAGCATGCACAGTTTCATGGAGATCGAACCATAGGTGGCGCTATAACTGTTAAAAATCTTTAAAACCATGCATTTCCAATGGTAAATTGCCTGTATTGGCTGTAAGGTGTTTTCCATTTCCAATATTTTCCATCTACTCCTGAAAGTCAAGGTAGATTATTGGGAGGAATTGTGAAGCATTGTGTTTTGAGTCAAATCCAATATTGGATTCCATTTGTATTGGATTCAGAATCAGAATCCATTTGTATTCCAGTATTGAGTTTGAAAGTTTTTATTTTTCTTCACAAATTGCGGAAATTGAATCATTGTTGAATCATTCATCCCAAAAGAAACGGTAGGGTGCAACAGTCCACAAAATTCACAGTTCAGTGTATACAATTTTGTGTGCGATACATTGGTCATGGTTCAGTTCATTTTAGATACAACAAAAAGAAAGAAATGCCAAAGAAATTTCCTTTTAATTTTTTTTTCTTTTTAAATTTAAACTAGCATCATAAAGTATGATCATTTTTTTACTTTGAACAAAGATGGAGATATACTTGACTCTAAATATGGTATATCATGGTAAATCATGCTTTCTACATAACACTTGATGTCTTTTGATGCTTTTGTGCTTAAAGGCCTTAAAGGCCTAAACTGCTTGAACCCCGCTAAATGCTGCTCGCAGCTTTAATTATGTTGGTTATTGGGATGATTATTATTAGAAATGAATATGATTGGAATCATATTTTCAATTTTTTCATATTTTGAACAGGGTCAATTAAACATGAAAAGAAAGGGAGAGATATCAGAGTTATTTTTAAAGAAGCACAAACAGACAGATCAGGTGCAATTGCAAACAGACCCCAGCCCTTCCATCACTGGAACCCAGAGCAGCTCCCTACCTGTGGCTAGTCAGAGTCAGTGTGGTCAGAC
Organism: Pimephales promelas; assembly: GCF_016745375.1. Next base: position 165,820 of record NW_024121207.1, on the reverse strand, counting down.
TTCAGGACCAGCAACATGTCAGAGCATCTAGACACAGGCAGTCACATCCCGAATTCAGGAATTTCAGTTGATATGATTTTGTCAGATTAAAAGTATAGTTCACCCAAAAATGAACAAAAAAAGAGATATTTTAAAGCATGTTGGTAACCAAATAATTTTATAAATAAAATAACCTGACACATGCTACTGTATCTTATGTCCTTGGTGCTTCAGCTTTGTTTTCTGCTAATATTTTGGATGTTCAACACTTATTACAAACAGAGTGACCCAATTACTTCCACTGTGTGTGTGTGTGTGTGTGTGTGTGTGTGCCCCCCAAAATAGCAGTGGCCACCCCCTGGCCACCCCATGTATAAAACTCTAGTTCCACCACTGGGCCCCAGGTCTGCCGTGCGCTGGGTGTTCGAGAGAGAAAGAGGGAGAGAGAGAGAAATATTATTTTTTATATAGTTTATTTTTATATTTAATGTATATACTTTTAAAGAACAGCATGTTTTTCAACGTTATAGTATGAAATATTATATTTGTAAATTAATTATTGCACATTTATAACCATTTCATTTATATACTTTTGAAGATCAGTGTTTTTCAACTATAGTTAGTGTTAAATACTATATTTGTAAATGACTAGATGTACATTTTATAACCATTTAATTTATATAGAACATAATGTTTTTCAACTTTAGTGTGACATATATAAAGCACAACAGAAGCTGACCACTGTGCTGTACAAATGGAGAAGTAAAAAACAAACCACACACAATGCACTAATAACAAACTATAAAACACTAGGTTAGGGTTTAGAGAAACCAACGTTATGAATGAAATGCAAGAGTAAAAAGATTAGACTGTAGCTTAGATTTAAATTCATGTACAGATGATGCAGACCTCACAGATAAAGGAAGAAGACTATTCCATATCCTAGGACTGGCCGCTGAAAACGCACGATCCTCGCAACTTGAATCTTGATCTTGGATATGGCAGTATAATGCTGTCTGAGGATCGCAATGATCTTGTTAATTTTTTCACATTTAAAAGATCTGACAGATAGGATGGTGCAAGACCAGTCTAAGCCTTAAAACTAGCAACAAAATTTATATAACACACTGGCAACCAATTTAGAGATAATAAAATCGTAAAAAAAAAAGTAATGTGTGCTCTCGTTTAGAGTCTAAATAATCGTAGTCAGTATTCGGGGTTTGCTTTTCCAACAGAGGTGCCAAAAAACAATTGCTTCAGTCTTACTCTCATTCAAGTGCAGAAAATTCAAGGACATGCAGGACCGTACGTCAGATAAGCAGGCAAGCAAAGTTTCTAGGCCTTGCTTGTCATTATGTTTCAAAGGGAGGTAGATTTGAGTGTCGTCTGCATTAAAATTAAAAGACAGCCCATGATTCCTAAAAATTGAGCCTAGTGGTAGCGTGTATAGTGAAAGTTATATATATATATATATATATATATATATATATATATACTGTATATTGTCCTCACTTCCACAGTGTCTTCAGGAATGCAGAGGGTATCATGTAACACCCACACACACACACACACACACACACAGATAAGTGCGCCCGGGCCCCCGTCTGACTTAGAGGTTTTCAGGATTCAGAGAGGTCTAAAGTAATTTATTGATATCAACTCTTTCTCACACACATAGGCATAGAAGACTGTGTGGCATAGTGACCTGCCATACACTGCCTGTGAAAGAGAAAACAATCTGGGATCTTTTTAACTTTAAATGTATGGACATTTTATTGTATTTTGAATTTTGGTACTTTATCTGTACCCTGACTGTGAACTGCGAGGTACATCAAACCATCAGCTGTATTTCATGCTTGTCTCCCTACAGATGAAATAGCGTTCAACAGATTATAACTGGAAAATAAATGATTAGCAAAACACACTACCTGTTGTTTTGAAAGGAATTACAGTATAGCCTTGTTTATTTTAACTAAACATAAAAATCTGTGTAACTCACACAGAGACATAAATGCACCTATCTGCCTGCATGATAGAGAAATCACTCAAATCTTTTTTATTTTATTTTAACTGAATGCTTTTCAACTTTAATTATTGTGAGATATGTAGCATTATTAGAAAAACTATTTTTCTCACTAACCCTGCGACACCTGGCAGGGAGGGGAATTCCACGACCTTATCTTTAATTCAACATTATCAATGCTAGGAGGTCAATAGGTTAAAAAAACTAACTGTCAAATCCAATTTGATCCCTTTAATCTTATCTTTACAATTAAAAACAAATGTTAAAAAATGACATTATCATGGCTAGTGTTATGAAGGAGATGACAGAGGCAGATCCAAATGCAACAATTTATTCAAATCTAAGACTTTGTCAAAGATAAAGAATCAGCATCAACAGTTTCAGGGTTAAACAAAGGCGTGTCGATAACCAGGCTGAAGATCAAGTGCGGGCTGCAGGCAAACGAAATCCAGAAACAGGCAGAGGGTCACTAGGCAGGCTGCAGAAAATCACAGAGATCCACCCAGGCAAGAGTCAAGACACAGATAGGCAAGGAAAACCAGGAATGCTCAGGCATGCACACAACAGTGAAACAATCCTTCACAACCAGACACCAGGTTAACAAGCCAGATATAGGTTAACTAATCAGAGTTGAATCAGAACAGGTGATAGTCAATCAGCAATCAATCAGCAGCAGTCCTACATACTAGGAAGCAATTATATGAGTCCCTAAACATGCAAAAGGAGGCATTGAAACTGGAGTAAGGATATTCCAGAAGGGCTGGCTACCGTAACAGCTAGGCGGTCAATAGGTCATAAAACTAACTGTCAAATCCATTTGATGCCTTTTGATCTTATCTCGCTAACACAGATGTCTCTCTTTTTATCTCATTTTGATACTTTTTTATCTCATTTTGATACTTTTTTATCTCATTTTGATACTTTTTATCACCTCTTATCTCCTTTGCTCTCTATTCAACCCTTTCATCCTATGCCAAAAGGGGCGTGGGAAAGGGGCGGTAAGGGGCGGGCCACTTGTCAATCAATCATCTCTTTGACATAAGGTGAATCCTATTACTACTCCTGTTTCGGTGTATGCAATTGTCTTTGGTGCAATTCCTTCTGGTATCAGAATGTTGCTGGGAGGCATTAATTTCCCATGGCCACTGACTCACAATATGGATTTATCTGATACTGAAATTGTTAGAAAGAAATTATAAGAAATTGTTACTATTCCTTATATAATCCCATTGGAACAGGTTAGTAGAGAATGTCCCTTGGAAAAACGTTTGGTCTTTGCCTTTTAAATATATGCTTACTAATAAAGTGAGAGAAGTTACGTTTAAATTAATTCACAGATTCTACCCAGTAAAGTGTGTGCTTAATCGGTATAAACCAGATATTGAATCTGAATGCTCTTTCTGTAAAAGGTCAGATGAAGATATTTGTAATTTATTTTGGAAATGTTCATACACAGAAAAATTTTGGTCAGATGTCCTTGAATTTATCCAAACCTTTTCGTTACAGATTTCTCATTTTGCTTTAAAGATGTTTTCTTTGGTGTGGTTGAACTTAAGGCGGACAAGGAAGGAAAGTATTTCATTATTAATCTTTTATTTCTACTCGCTAAATATTCACATCCATAAATGTAAGTTCAGGGGCTCTAAACCCTTCTTTCCTTTGTTTGAGAGTGAAGACAATAAATACTTGGACTCCATAAGATATTCAAAGAACTGTAAAGCTCTGAAGACTGTGCAGATATACTCAAAACTTGTGACATCGTGTGAGTGAATGAAATTGGATCTCATAACTATATGGTATGCTATGAATTGGACTGCTTGTTGATTACCCTTGCTGGACTTTGCAGACCCCACTGGATATAATTTATTCATGTATGTACTTTGTGTATCTATTTATTTATTATTTATTTATTTATGTATTTATTTATGTATGTATTTGAATGTATTGTTTGTATCTGCAAATGCTGTCAATAAATAAAAAAAAACCACTGCTGATTCTCGCCATACTTCCGTGGCCAATATGCGCGCGCATACGTAGCCACGTCATCATTATGTACAAACAGTAAAAGGGTCTATAGAGGGAATGCATTGACGTCACTTTCCCGTCGGAACAACCCCTCTCTGTCACGGTTCATAAATTCATTGATTCCTTCTTGTCTCGTGTTTCTGTTGTTATGTGTGTGGGTGTGTGTGAGTGGGCGTTACCACTCCGTTCTGCTGATCAGCAATCCAGCTGATTAGCACTCCAGCTGATAATCATCCACTCACCAGCTGCAGCTCATTCAATCCCCTATTTATACTCACAGTTTTCTCATCTCATTGTCAGATCGTTGTATGAAGTTGTTGAAGTTCTTCGTGTGTGTTTGGTCCTGCCTGTCGGCGTGTCAGCTCGTGTCTTGTTCGTGTTCCCTGGGATTATCACTGCCGTGGATTTCATCACCTCACCTGGATCTTCACTTCACTTCATCACTCACCACCGGGACCCTGACCATCTTGTTCCTGCGTCACCAGTTGTTTTGTTGTATGTCATCTGACCATGGACTGAGATTAAACATTCTTCACTTGCAGTATTGCTTCTGTGATTTTTGCCGTTACAGAACGATCTGACGCATAATGGAAGCAGCAAGTGAGGCTGTCACGATCACCAGTTGGAGTGCCCCAGAGAATCACCAGAGGGCACTCCACATCAGAACTGATCACTTCACCAGAACTCCGTTTCCCATAATGCCTCATCCCTGTGACTGATTACACGCACACCTGCACCTCATTTCAGACTGCCTACATAAGCCACACTCAAACAAGGACTCTTTGCGAAGTATTGCATTGCCACGGCTTGTAATTTCTGAGCGTATATCCTGTTTCTGTTTTCTCTGGTTTTGATCCTGCTTTGTTTCCTGACTTCTGCCTGTTTGCTGCCTGCCCTGATCTTCTGCCTGTTACCTGACGACTCTCTGCGCTCACTCTCTGATTTCCCTGTTTTGCTGTTTCCTGACCCCTGCCTGTTTGATGATTCTAAATAAAGCTGCACATGGATCTCATCTCGTCTCCAGCTTCGTAACAGAATACTTCGCCGCACCAAGATCCAGCAGTGTTACCAAAATGAATCCAGCAGCCCAAATTATGCGTCTCCGCCAAGGAAATCAAACGATTGAGCGTTATGTGATGGACTTTTTGGACCTTGCTCATCTGACTTGCATGGACGAGGTTTGCTTAATGATATTTTTTCGTGGAGGATTATCTGAGGCGCTAAGCTTCCTTATGCCATTGCATGACCCTAGCTGGACTCTAAAACAGTATATTGACTTGGCCCTGCAACTGAGCAGTTCAACTCTTTCTGTGAGTTTGACGTCTGCCAATTCTGAGTCTCTTCACGCCTCACCCACCCAGCCTGAAAATCTTCACGCCACGTCAACCATTAGGCCTGTCACCAGATCGGTCTATGGCCGTCTAGGACTGGTTGCCAGTGTGGCAGATCCCCCGCTGAAGTCAGTGCGGAGGATCAAGAGGACTGTCGTTCCCGGGTCCCGCCAGCCAGAGCCTGTTCAGCCTTGTCACGTCTCAGCAGAGCTTCCAGGGCCTCGTCACGTCAGCCCTGCCGAGCCTGCGCTCACCGCCAGCCCTGCCGAGCCTGCGCTCACCGCCAGCCAGAGACGCTTCACGTCACTTCTGCCGAGCCAGAGACGCGTCACTTCACTTCTGCCGAGCCAGAGACGCTTCACTTCACTTCTGCTGAGCCAGAGACGCTTCACTTCACTTCTGCCGAGCCAGAGACGCTTCACGTCACTTCTGCCGAGCCAGAGACGCTTCATGTCACTTCTGCCGAGCCAGTGTCTAAAGACAAGATGGCCGCCTCCAAGCCAGTGTCTAAAGACAAGATGGCCGCCTCCAAGCCAGTGTCTAAAGACAAGATGGCCGCCTCCAAGCCAGTGTCTAAAGACAAGATGGCCGCCTCCAAGCCAGTGTCTAAAGACAAGATGGCCGATTCAGAGACTGTTGAAATCACTTCTGCTGATCCAGATTCTGTTCACGTCACCACCTTCGAGCCAGTGTCTACGGACAAGATGGCCGCCTCCAAGCCAGTGTCTACGGACAAGATGGCCACCTCCAAGCCAGTGTCTACGGACAAGATGGCCGCCTCCAAGCCAGTGTCTACGGACAAGATGGCCACCTCCAAGCCAGTGTCTACGGACAAGATGGCCGCCTCCAAGCCAGTGTCTACGGACAAGATGGCCGCCTCCAAGCCAGTGTCTCCGGACAAGATGGCCGCCTCCATGCCAGTGTCTCCGGACAAGATGGCCGCCTCCAAGCCAGTGTCTCCGGACAAGATGGCCGCCTCCAAGCCAGTGTCTCCGGACAAGATGGCCGCCTCCAAGCCAGTGTCTCCGGACAAGATGGCCGCCTCCAAGCCAGTAGCTGTGTCTGAAATCGCTCCCTATCCACTAAATAGTGCACTATATCGGGTGTCGGCCATTTTGTAGTGGTGTCCGAATTCTGAGTGAACGACATCATTCCCTACATTCATTCACTACTTTTACCCACAATCCTCTCTGAATTCGAGTGTACATTCGATGTACACTCGCTGAAGCCCTATTTCCCACAATCCAATGCGGAGAGAACTGAGCGCGCATGAAAGTTCGGCGCGAGCAAGTTTAAACCAGAGATTACATTACATCGAGTGGAGGATTTGAAAAATATCCGTTAATCGTCGTTTTGAACATAATAACGGTCGCCGGAGGGCGCTCGACGACACGTCATCTGTGAACGTGAGAGTTAATGTACAATTTCAGTCGATGAAACTACAAAGCTGGCACGGAGGTATAATTACAAAATAAAGTCATCATGATTGTTATTGTTGTTAATATTATTTTATAAACTAAGTAATGTAAGATAAAAGGAGTTTTATCAGTACGCGTGACGAAGCCTTTTCTGCGACAGCTCCAACTCTCCGACGCACAGTGTAAACGTCAGCGTCCGAATTCACTCACTTCATCTCCTTCACTCCTTGCAGATATAGTGCACTCAAATGCCATACACTATATAGGGATTAGTGAATGAGTGAACGAGTGAGCGGTTTCAGACACAGCTAGTGTCTCCGGACAAGATGGCCGCCTCCAAGCCAGTGTCTCCGGACAAGATGGCCGCCTCCAAGCCAGTGTCTCCGGACAAGATGGCCGCCTCCAAGCCAGTGTCTCCGGACAAGATGGCCGCCTCAAAGCCAGTGTCTCCGGACAAGATGGCCGCCTCCAAGCCAGTGTCTCCGGACAAGATGGCCGCCTCCAAGCCAGTGTCTCTGGACAAGATGGCTGCCTCCAAGCCAGTGTCTCCGGACAAAATGGCCGACCCAGTGTCTCCGGACAAGATGGCCGACCCAGTGTCTCCGGACAAGATGGCCGACCCAGTGTCTCCGGACAAGATGGCCGACCCAGTGTCTCCGGACAAGATGGCCGACCCAGTGTCTCCGGACAAGATGGCCGACCCAGTGTCTCCGGACAAGATGGCCGACTCAGTGTCTCCGGACAAGATGGCCGACCCAGTGTCTGTTCCTGAGTTTGTTTCTGTGTTTGTGACCATTTCTGTTCTAGTGTCTGTTCCTGAGCCGGTGTCTGTTCCTGAGCTGGTGTCTGGTCCCGAGCCGGTGTCTGGTCCTGAGAGGGCATCACCGCCCAGGCCGCCCAAGGGGTCTTCACCGCCGTGGCCGCCCGAGGGGTCTTCACAGCCGTGGCCACCCGAGGGGTCGTCACCGCCGTGGTCTCCTGAAAGGTCTTCACCGCCGCGGCCGCCCGAGGGGTCCTCACCGCCGTGGTCTCCTGAAAGGTCTTCACCGCCGTGGCCGCCCGAGGGGTCCTCACCGCCGTGGTCTCCTGAAAGGTCTTCACCGCCGTGGCCGCCTGAGGGGTCTTCACGACCGTGGGCCGCCTGAGGGACCTTCACTGCTGTGGACGCCCGAAGGTCCCACAGTTCCGCCCTGGTCACGTCCACAAGCCTGCTCTGCCCTGGTCATGCCCACAGTTTGATTCGCCTTGGACGCCTGAGGGTCCGACAGCTCCGCCCTGGTCTTCGCCTCGTCCAGCTCCGCCCTGGCCTTCGCCTGCACAGCCTGCTCCGCCCTGGCCTTCGCCTGCACAGCCTGCTCCGCCCAGGTCGCCTGCACAGCCTGCTCCGCCCTGGTCGCCTGCACAGCCTGCTCCGCCCTGGTCGCCTGCACAGCCTGCTCCGCTCTGGTCGCCTGCTCAGCCTGATACGCTCTGGTCACCTGCTCCTCTTCTGCTCCACGGACCTGGCCCTGCATCCCACCCCCAGATCCGCCTTCGCTCCACCGCCCACCTGGACATTTTTGTTTGTTTTGAGCGTCTGGAAGCCGCTCTTTGGGGTGGGGCTATGTCACGATCACCAGTTGGAGTGCCCCAGAGAATCACCAGAGGGCACTCCACATCAGAACTGATCACTTCACCAGAACTCCGTTTCCCATAATGCCTCATCCCTGTGACTGATTACACGCACACCTGCACCTCATTTCAGACTGCCTACATAAGCCACACTTAAACAAGGACTCTTTGCGAAGTATTGCATTGCCACGGCTTGTAATTTCTGAGCGTATATCCTGTTTCTGTTTTCTCTGGTTTTGATCCTGCTTTGTTTCCTGACTTCTGCCTGTTTGCTGCCTGCCCTGATCTTCTGCCTGTTACCTGACGACTCTCTGCGCTCACTCTCTGATTTCCCTGTTTTGCTGTTTCCTGACCCCTGCCTGTTTGATGATTCTAAATAAAGCTGCACATGGATCTCATCTCGTCTCCAGCTTCGTAACAGAGGCGAACCTTTTGGAAGAGTTTGTAAACTCCAGCATTCAGCGCATGGAGACTCAGGAGAGGAACTCTAACGAGACGGGACGCGCTGTTCAATTACTGGTGGCGCAGGTGTCCGAGCTCACCCAGCAGATACAACAGCTACGAGTTCCCACTGTGCCCCTCGCACCGGCCGTTCCCCTCATCACACCTGAGGAGGCTCCCCAGTCAGAACTCCGCCTACCCATTCCACAAACCTACGATGGTGAGCCAAGTTTCTGTCATGCCTTTTTAACACGATGTTCCATGCACTTTGCCCTGCAGCCTCGCACTTTTCTTCATGAAAGAACTAAAGTGGCATTCATACTCATGTTACTGACTGGGAGAGCGGCACTCTGGGGAACGGCGGTGTGGGAGAACCAGGATCCATGCTGCACCTCGTTCCAGGCACTCGCCGCCGAGATTAAGAGGGTATTCGACAGAGCGGTTGCTGGGAGAGAGGCGGCTCGGATGCTCGCGGAGTTAAGACAGGAGGAGAAATCAGTGTCGGACTACTCCATCGAGTTTAGAACCCTGGCGGCTGAGTGTCACTGGAACGAGGAGGCGCAGTGGGACATGTTCCTGCATGGGCTGGCTGACCGCGTTCAAAGGGAGATCTATGCCCTGGATCTTCCTATATCCCTGAATGGACTCGTAGATCTGGCTCTTCGTGTAGATGCACGACTATCTAGAGTGGAGCGCAGAGCACTACCGAATCAGCTCAGGGGAGGAGTCGAGAGTCAACGATCCAGTGGCGGGGACGCGGTCAGCCCTGTCTACGATCACGAGCCCATGCAGGTCGGGCGAGCTCGGCTTTCCCGGGAGGAGAAGGAAAGGCGGAGATCCCAAGGACTATGCCTTTACTGCGGGGCCGCTGGACACTTTGCTAACAACTGTCCAGTAAAAGGGCTAAGCCCGACAGTAAGGTTGAGGCTACTTTCGGGTGGGATCTCTACTGAGAAGACCTCATCTACATCGACTCTCCTCCCGGTAAGACTAAGATGGTCAGGCCACATTCACGACTGTCAGGCACTGGTGGATTCGGGGGCGGAGGGAAACTTCATGGACCATGCATTTGCTCAAAGATTTCAAATTTCCCTTCTACCACTCACCAGCAAGATAGCAGTTCAGGCACTCAATGGTCAAGATCTTCCCACCATCTCTCTCATCACCGAACCCATCACCCTCATTACATCTGGCAATCACACCGAGACACGCTCTTTTTACATCATGGACTCACCTCTCGCACCCGTTGTCCTTGGACACCCCTGGCTCATTGAACATAATCCTAAAATTGACTGGCAGCAGAAATCAGTGTTGGAATGGAGTGGTAAATGCCATGAGTCCTGTCTTGTGTCTGCCTGTTCGTCTGTTGCTGTCTCTATGTTTCAGGAGGAGGCAGTGGATTTATCTAACGTGCCAGCGGAGTACTTGGACCTGAAGGAAGTGTTCAGTAAGTCTCGTGCTGCTTCTCTACCTCCTCATCGTGTGCTATAGATTTACTGTCAGGTAAGTCTCCGGCTAAAGGCAAGTTATATTCACTTTCTGTCCCAGAGAGGGAGACTATGGAGAAATATATTTCTGATTCTCTAGCATCTGGGTTCATCCGTCATTCTTCTTCTCCAGCATCACGGTGAAGAATACCTATCCTTTACCATTGATGTCTTCAGCCTTCGAAAGGTTGCAGGGAGCGTCTATCTTCACGAAATTGGATCTACGTAATGCTTATCATTTGGTCCGCATTAGAAAGGGGGATGAATGGAAGACTGCTTTTAACACCCCCAGGGGGCACTTTGAATACTTGGTCATGCCTTTTGGGCTGTCCAACTCCCCAGCAGTCTTCCAGGCTTTCGTCAATGACGTGCTGCGAGATATTGTTGATCAGTTCATTTATGTCTACCTGGATGACATATTGATATTTTCATCTTCTCTCCAGAAACACGTGCAGCACGTCCGACGAGTGCTTCAGAGGTTGCTAGAGAATGGGCTTTTTGTCAAGGCGGAGAAATGCGTTTTTCATGCACAGTATGTTCCATTTCTAGGTTACATTGTGTCGTCTGAGGGAATTCGCATGGATCCAGAGAAGGTTAAGGCTGTGGTAGATTGGCCAATTCCGGATTCCCGTAAGGCCCTACAGAGGTTTCTGGGATTCGCCAATTTTTACCGGCGTTTTATTCGCAATTTCAGCCAACTGGCCTCGCCTCTGATCGCCTTGACCTCCCCCAGAACTGCTTTCGGGTGGTCAGACGCTGCTGAGGCAGCGTTTGCCAAACTGAAGGACCGCTTTGTTTCGGCCCCTATCCTGTCCTCGGATGTGCTAGCATAGCGAGCTTGATTCAGGGCTCACAGCTATGCTTCCCGGGCTGCCACGAGTATCGGGTTTGTGTGGAAAATTCTGCCATATCCCGAGCACTTAAGGCTGATGATTGGTTTTTGGGGGTGGCGAACCCAAATCCTTTCTTCCCGGATGTGCATAAAGAGGCCGTGAGATCGTGGAAGTCTCCTTTGACTTTTCACCGTCGCTCAGCAGCCTCTTCCGCCTTCTCTGCCCTCGTAGAGGCCACAGTCTAGGGTGCACTGGGGTTCCCCCCTGTGGAGTGTTCTGTGGCAACACTTAGGTGTCCCCACAGTGCCTCCACCTGGTGTGGCAGCCCTAGGTACCCCTCCAATGCCTGAAGGTTCTTGTCTACTCCGGTGGCGGGGGCCTATAGAGCTGCGGGGCAGGCTGCCACCTCACTGTATGTTATTGTCATTCTCATGGGTGTTCAGTGAAATGCACGAGGGTAGGGCTGATTCAGAGCTCATCCTTGAGCTGCATGCCGTCGCTGACCTTGCTCTACGAGCGAAGAAGGTGACTGCATGCTCCCTGAGTCAGGTGATGTCCACGCGTGTGGTCAGACATTTTGGGCTTAACCTGGTCGATGTGCGTGAGGCTGAGTGAACCAGTTCCTCAACTTTCCCATATCCCAGGCTGGCCTCTTCGGCGGCGCGGTCGAGAACGCTGCCCAACAGTTCTCGGCCGCCCAGAAGCGGACTGTGGCTTACCTGACTCTGCAGTTTCTGCTGCTACTAGCCGCCGGCACAGATACTTCAGTCCGCTTGCCGCCGAATGCGCCCTCCTGTGACTTCCGCCCCCTCCCGTCCGGTCCCAGCAGCACCGGGCCATGCCGTGAGGTGGTCGTAGGGAGGCGCCCCTGCCCGTACCAGCCCCGCAGCCCCGCTGCGTCGCTCCCATTACGGGCAGCTCGGGTATGGTTTGCAGTTCTTCAGGGAGTGGTCAGGCCCACTCCTTCCCCCAGTGGAGGGCTGGGGGAGAATCTTTTCTTCAAAGAGCTGCATTCCGTCTCCGAGCACACAGAGCAAGGTGAAAGTGCGCAACGGCCCCATGCCTCGCCACTCTCATTCTCCTCTGTCTCTGAGGGTGCGGATGGGAGGTGTGTCGTCCCTGGACCACGCCGCTCCCATCCCCCTCTATCGCCGAGCCCCTGACAGAGCAGACCCCCGTGGAACGCTGGTCCTTCCCTGGTCTCCTCTGTCGGGGCGCAGAGCTCGACTGTGCACCCGCGGGGAGGTAGCCCCGATCATGTGAGCGGAGATTGCCGCCCTGCTGGCGAAGGGTGCAATCGAGACTGGTCTCCTCTGTCTGGGCGCTGTGCTCGACTGTGCACCCGCGGGAGGTAGCACCTCCGCGTCTGCTGGTCTCTCCGCTCCGCTGCCTCTCCGGGGGGAAGTCTGTGGCTCAGGTATCCCACTGGATCGGGTCTGGGAGCTTGGTTAGAGCTCCCCGGCCTGTCCCGCTGGGTCGCCCGAACGATCAGACTCGGCTATGCGACTCAACTCGGCTGTGCGCACAATCTCCTCCCCGCTCTGGGGAGTTCGCTTACGGTGGTCGATGGCTATGCCCCGATCATGAGAGCGGAGATTGCTGCCCTGCTGGCGAAGGGTGCAATCGAGACTGTCCCTCCAGCTGAGATGAGGTCTGGGTTTACAGCTTTACTTCATTGTCCCCAAGAAGACCGGTGGGTTACGACCGATCCTAGATCTTCGCGTTTTGAACCGTGCTCTGCTGGTCAAAATGCTCACGGCCAAACGCATTTTGGAGTGCGTTCGGCATCAGGATTAGTTTGCAGCGATGGACCTGAAGGACGTGTACTTATGTCTCCATCTTACCTCGACACAGACCGTTTCTTCGGTTGCGCTAGAGAGAGAGGCATATCAGCACACGGTTCTCCCATTCGGCTTAGCTCTGTCACCTCGAGTCTTTACGAAGATTGTCGAGGCAGCCCTTGTTCCCCTTGTTCCCCTATTTGCGATCGAGTCCCGAGGTGGGCATGGCATCGCGGCTCGCTCAGAGTTCCAGTGACTCCGGCTTGCCGCCAGACCTTCTTCCCGTGGTCGAATCTCAGCTGTTTTCGGGCCGGGGTCCCTCTTCTGCGAGTTCCAGGCATGTCGTTGTCTCCACGGATGCCTCTACCACGGGTTGGGGAGCCATGTGCAATGGTCATGCAGCCGCGGGTTCCTGGACAGGACCCCAGTGCCTCATGCACATCAATTGCCTCGAGCTGCTGACAGTACGCCTGACCCTGCACCACTTTCGAGCACTGCTCAGGGGTCAACACGTACTTGTCCGTTCGGACAATACCGCTACGGTAGCGTATATCAACCACCAGGGTGGTCTACGCTCACGTCGGATGTTGCAGCTCGCACCCCACCTCCTGTTATGGAGTCAGAAGCACCTGAGGTCCCTTCGTGCAGTTTACATTCCAGGAGACCGGAACCTGGCAGCCGATGAGCTGTCACGGGTCCGCCCTATCTCCGGCGAATGGCGACTCCATCCCCAGATGGTCCAGCTGATTTGGGACAAGTTCGGGGAGGCACAGATAGACCTGTTCGCCTCTCGGGACTCATCCCACTTCGCCCAGTTTTATTCCCTGTCGGAGGGCACGCTCGGCACAGACGCACTGGCGCACAGCTGGCCATGCAAGTATGCGTTCTCCCAGTGAGCCTTCTTGCACGGGTGTTGTGCAAGATCAAGGAGGACGAGGAGCAGGTCTTGTTGGTAGCCCCTTATTGGCCCACCAAGATGTGGTTCTCCGAACTCATGCTCCTCGTGACAGCACCTCCTTGGCCTATTCCTCTGAGGACTCTCTCAGAGACGGGGCATCCTGTGGCACCCTCGTCCCGAGCTCTGGAGGCTACACGTGTGGCTCCTGGACGGGGCGAGGCAGGTTTGAGTTCGCTGCCACCTGCGGTGACGGCAACCATCACTTCCGCTAGAGAGTCATCCACGAGACACCTCTACGCGTTGAAGTGGAACCTCTTCGTTAACTGGTGCTCTTCCCGTGGTGAAGACCCCCGGATATGTCCGATCGGTGTCGTGCTTTCCTTCCTGCAAGAAGGGTTGGAGCGTAGGCTGTCGCCCTCCACCCTTAAAGTTTACGTCTCATGATGCAGTGGAAGGTAAGTCTGTGAGAAAGCACGACCTGGTCATCAGGTTCCTGAGGGGAGCGAGGAGACTGAATCCTCCTCGCCCTCCCCTCGTGCCCTCTTGGGACCTCTCAGTAGTTTTAAGTGCTCTGCAGAGACCTCCCCTTGAGCCTTTGGTACAGTTAAAGTTTCTGTCCATGAAGACAGCACTCCTGGTTGCATTGGCCTCCATCAAGAGGGTAGGGGACCTGCACGCATTTTCCGTTGATGAAGCGTGCCTGGAATTCGGGCCGGCTTACTCTCACGTGATCTTGAGACCCCGGCCTGGATATGTGCCCAAGGTTCCTACCACTCCCTTCCGGGACCAGGAGGTGAACCTGCAAGCGCTGCCCCTGGAGGAGGCAGACCCAGCCTTGGCACTGCTCTGTCCGCAGGGAACTACACTGCGACCAAAATGGTCGCATATGCGACCTTTTGAAATCCCATTGCGACCCTAATTTTGAATTGGTCGCAAATGTATCACTGACTATTTTGACGGGTCTTTTTTTTTTGTTTTTTTTTTGGGTTGTATTTAATCTTCTAAAACTTGTCGGATCGTCCGCTTTTGTCCCGCCAAAGCCCTTTTTGATCGGCGAGTGTTGTAGAGTAGAATGACTGATGCGTTTGACAGGGCGCAAACGAGCTGAGAGAGAGAGAGAGAGAGAGAGAGAGAGAGAGCGAGCGCCTTGGTCGCGCGCTAACTCTCACATCTTCACACAACACAAGCGCTGTCTTGCTCTCTCTCTGTCTCTCCCCCCTCGCGCATATTTTTCAAAATCACTGGACATGATAGTAAAAGGTTTGTGTCTTTATAATAGGCATGCTAATCACAATCATATAGGCTACCATCTGGGCTTGCATGGCGGCAGGAAAAAGACGCAGAGATGTAAGACACCGTGTTTCTACCTTACGATGATTTTGGTACACCAAAGGTAGATTTGCGCTCTGGAGTTCAGCTGATAAACTCTGCCATGAGCTAACTAATTATATTGCTAGCGCTGATATTGACATCGACTAACGTCATATGATCACTAGCAGTTTTTTAAACTAGTTTTTTTTTGTGCTGTGTAGGCTGAATCGTAATCGCGTGATTCGCGTCAAGACACCTGATTGGCTAATACTACACACTGACGATAAATTAAATAATGTTTTATTAAATAATTACTGAAAATACCTCTCTCTTCATCCCACACCCCAAACATGGCATACAAAATTTTGTGGAACAGAAACAACAACCAGAGATATAAGCTATCATTTTATTGTCATCACAGTTTGCCAATAGTCCTGCGTCCATTATTCTACATTGATTAAAAAAGAAAATCAAATGTGTTTTAATGGTAATTATTTTATACGGAAATCATTTATTTATAATTCAGTTGAGAATAAAGTGTTAATTAAAATTAAGGAAAACAAATATATTGATCTGAAATATAGCAAATGAATTTTACATTCATTCAAGTACAATTACCAAACAAGGTCATTTTGTCTTTTTATTAATTTAATTAATAAACTAATTAGGGGCGGCAGTGGCTCAGTCGTTCATGTAGGTTGTCTACAAACCGAAAGGTTGGTGGTTCAATCCCCGGTTCCACCTGACCAAGTGTTGAGGTGTCCATGAGCAAGACACCTAACCCCAGCTCCGACGAGCTGGATGGCGCCTTGTATGGCTGACACCGCCGTCGGTGTATGAATGAGTGTGTGAATGGGTGAATGTGAGGCAATATGTAAAGCGCTTTGGTGGCCATTAGGTCTATGAAAGCGTTATATAAATGCAGTCCATTTTACCATTTATATAAAACTATTGTCAGTGCACTACAAATAAACTGGTTCTATGCCATTATTAATAAAACTTAAACAACTTAAAATACGAGGCTTAATAGATTTATAAAAATGCCTTCTGCATTTTTGTTTTGCTTTTCACTCCATTGTACCGAAATCGTACTGAACCGTCTGAATGTCTGAACCAAGGTATGAACCCAACCGTGACTTCTGTACCGTTCCACCCCTAATGCAGTACAGTTTCATTATTATTCATTATTATCCAGAGAGCGGCTTACTATAAATAATTTGCGCGACCAAATCATGTTTTGTGCCAGTAACTGAAAAAGTTAGTAGCGCAAGTGCCACCAGTGGAAAAGGTTAGTGTAGTTCCCTGGTCCGGTACGTGCGCTCCGCGCCTACGTTGACAGAACGCGGTGTTCAGGACCTCAGACCAGCTCTTTGTCTGTTATGGGGGGAGCCAGAAGGGAAAGGCTCTCTCAAAGCAACGGCTGTCTCACTGGATAGTGGACACCATTGCTTTGGCTTACCAACAGCAAGGTCGACCATGCCCCCTTGGTGTGACGGCCCACTCCACTCGGAGTGTGGCTTCCTCTTGGGCTTTAGCGCATGGCGCCTCGCTAACAGACATATGCAGAGCTGCAGGCTGGGCGACACCAAACACCTTCGCAAGATTCTATAATCTGCGAGTGGAGCCTGTGTCCTCTCGCGTACTCGCTCCCGCCAGTACTGGACCCGCTCAGGTGTCTTCTCTTGCTCGCCATTCCACTCCTCGGACTGGATAAGTGCGATATTCCTCAGTTGAGTCTTCCGTTGAAGCCCTGAGTCCTCCAGCACTTCTAATGCTGGCACCACTGCACTTGCTCTGGATGCCGGCAAGGTGCCTCTGTGTGCACGGTTCCCTCTGGTAACTGTCACATGTGTATTCTCCACTGTAAGCCTCTCTGAGCATGTGTCTTCCCTTGGCAAGCCATCTGCCACTCCTGGAGTTAAGTTTCTAGCCACCCTTAGGTTGGTGCTCCAGTGTTTCCCGTAGTCCTCCCAACGGTAGGCATACTGCGGCATATTCCTCCCGGGATATGCTTCCCAGTGTACCTTGGTATTCCTGTGTTAAAGTAGGAAACTCCTGGTTATAAGCTAAGTTGTTAGGAGTCCAGACTTTCGCAGGGCACTGGAAGACAGCTGTGAAGATGGCGTGATGGCACGGACCCCATTCTCCGTCATTCCGACGTAACTCGGAGTGACTACGAAAGGGAACGTCTCGGTTACAGATGCAACCCTCGTTCCCTGAGTAGGGAACGGAGACGTTACGTCTCCTTGCCACTTCTGCTGTACCGCTGGGTAGACGCCTGAGTTCAGTCTCGGCTCCTCAGCGAAGACATACTGCGGTTGTGTTCACTTCCTCCTTTTATACCCACGGGGTGGGGCGGAGATACGCTATGCAAATTCCGCAGCCCCAAGGCATTTTCATGCCATTGGCTAGTTTTTAAATACTCGAAGAGGATTGGCTTTCTATGCGAAACCCCCCATTCTCCGTCATTCCGACGTAACGTCTCCGTTCCCTACTCAGGGAACGAGGGTTACATCCGTAACCGAGACGTTTTTTAGCACTGAACTAAGGGCGGCCGGCGTAGCGGGCCGTGAACGTATAATGCATAAGCACATAGGGGAAACACAAGGGGCGAGCCGGTTGTGATAGAACTCCCAATAGTGCGGCTTCCTATAGGAGAGCTGTATAGTACTAGACCGCCAGGATTTTAGCCTGTAAGGCGGGAACTTCCAAGTTATAAAATCTGACAAAAGTGGAGGGGGAGGCCCATCCCGCAGCCACACAAATGTCGTGAATGGAAATTCCGCAGGACCATGCCCACGATGAGGCCATGCCTCTGGTGGAATGAGCCCTGATGCCCAGTGGGCAAGGCAGGTCTTTTGAGGCATAAGCAGAGGCAATCTACTATCCACCTGGATAGCGTCTGTTTCGAGGCGGCTAATCCCTTGGTGCGGCCACCGAACGACACAAACAGCTGCTCCGAGCGTCTGAACGCAGCAACGCGTGTAGTGTACACTCTGAGAGCCCGAACCGGGCAGAGGCGATCAGCGTCACGTTCGCTATCGGATGCAGGCAGCGCCGATAGGGAGATCACTTGCGCCCTGAAGGGGGTACCAATCGCTTTTGGAACATAACCGTGTCTAGGTTTCAGAATGACGATGGAGTCATTAGGTCCAAACTCAAGGCACGCGGCGCTTGAAGACAGCGCGTGAATGTCCCCCACACGTTTTACTGAGCCGAGTGCAGTCAGAAAAACGTTTTTTAGCGAGAGGTATTTTAATTCCACGGACTCGAGTGGTTCAAACGGTGGGGCTTTTAAAGCTTCTAGGACTATAGAAAGATCTCAGACTGGCACCGTGGGGGGGCGAGGGGGGTTCATCCTTCTGGCTCCCCTGAGGAAGCGGATGATTAGCTCGTCTTTGCCCAAAGACTGGGCGCGCCGGGGTTCAACGAACGCCGCGACGGCTGCCACGTAAACCTTTAGAGTGGATGGGGACCTGCCCTTATCCAGCATCTCCTGAAGGAACACGAGCAAAGACGAAACCTCGCACGTCCGTGGGTTCAAATTTTTGTCGGTGCACCATTTTGAGAACACAGACCATTTAGCAGCATAGAGCTTTCTAGTAGAATCCGCTCTGGCGTGTTTGATCGTGTTCAGAACCCCTTCTGGCAATTCGACGCGTAGTCGTTGGTCACCCATGCATGAAGCGCCCAGTGCTGTGGATGGGGATGCCAGATCGAGCCGCGGGCTTGAGTGAGGAGATCTGCTCTGATTGGAATGGGCCACGGGGCTGTCTGTGACAGCTGCGTAAGCTCCGGGAACCAAATCTGATTCTCCCAGCGCGGGGCTATGAGGAGCACCGAGTGGCGAGAGTCCCTGATTCTCTGAATGACCTGCGGTAGCAGAGAAATCGGGGGAAAAGCATAGAGCGGGCGGCGGGGCCAATCCTGGGCTAACGCGTCCTCGCTCTTTGAAAAGAATATCGGGCAGTGAGCGTTCTCTTCTGACGCGAAAAGATCTATCTCTGCTCTGCCGAATAGGCGCCACAATGTTTGGACTGTTTGAGTGTGCAGGGACCATTCTCCGGGGGAGACAAGGTTCCTGGACAGCATGTCTGGACCGTCGTTCAGATGGCCCGGTACGTGCGTCGCTCTGAGCGAGAGCAGGTGACTCTGGGACCACAGTAGGATGCGGCGCGTCAGATGAAAGAGATTCTTGGATCTGACCCCGCCCTGACGGTTGATGTAAGATACCACGGCCGTATTGTCTGAGCGAATCAGGACGTGGTGACCGTGTATGCGCGGAAGGAAAAACAGCAGCGCATTCTCGACCGCGATCATTTTCAGACAGTTTATGTGTAGGGAACTCTCCTGGCTCGACCACTGGCCGGCGGCCGGTGAGCCCTCGCAGACCGCACCCCAACCCGAGTTGGATGCGTCTGTCGAGATGACTTTTCGGCGAGAAAAGGTTCCCATGGTAACGCCCCTCTGAAACCACTCGATTACTGACCATGGCTGCAGTGCAGAGATACATGTCTGAGTAATCTTGATAATCTGGCGGCCTGTAGCCCACTCGCGGTGGGATACGCGGCTCTTTAACCAGAGTTGAAGGGGGCGCATGTGCAGAAGACCCAGCTGTAGCACAGCGGAGGCTGAGGCCATGTGACCCAGCATCCTCTGAAAAGATTTCAGGGATGTGTGGGTACCCATCCGAAAAGAGGCGGCTAGACGCTGAACACGGCGCGCGGCAGACTTTTGCTGATCAGGCTTCAGCGTGATCTTGGGTCGAGGCTCCCGGGGAGGAGGCTGTCTGCGGCGGCTGTCAGAGCGAGGGCGGCCGCCCTGTCTACGCTGGGGCTGCTGAGCTTGCTGAGGCGGGCGCTGCTGAGGGGTTCTAGCAGGGGGCTCGTGAGAGCGGCCTGCCGAAGAGCTAGCGCGGCGGGGTAGGAACAAGTTCATGGCCTGGGTCGCTTTCTGTACCTCGGAGAAGCGGTCAACGATGCCCGTGACGGCAGATCCGAAGAGGCCGGTCGGAGAGATAGGCGCGTTGAGGAACACGGCGCGTTCTGAATCTCTCATGTCGGTAAGCGTGAGCCACAAGTGTCTCTCAGCGACACAGAGGGCGGCCATGCATTTTCCCAGAGCTTGAGCGGAGGCTTTAGTGGCGCGAAGGGAAAGGTCCGTAGCGCTTCTCAGATCCGCGAGGATGGGCGGGTTCCTACCGCTGCTCGCCATTTCGCACAGGATGTCGCTCTGCAGCACTTGGAGGACTGACATTGAATGCAGCGCTGAAGCGGCCTGTCCGGCGGCAGCATAGGCGCGAGCATGAAAGGTAGAGGTCGCTCTGCACGCTTTAGAAGGAAGCGTAGGGGAAGAACGCCATCTAGCAGAGGGCGGGCAAAGATGAGCGGCGACCGAGTCCTCGACGGGCGGCATGGCGGTATAACCCTTTTCGGCGGCTCCGTCCACCGAGCGCAGCGAGGCAGACACATCAGAGCGGTTTCGAGCCGAAAGAGGGGCATTCCAGGACTTAGTGAGCTCGTTGTGTAGCTCAGGCAGGAATGGTGCAGCCCGGCTGCAGGCGGGGGCCGGGCGCCGGTGCAGGAATTTACCATCCATACGGTTCGGTGGTTGCTCAGGGGGAGGAGACCACTCGAGACCCAGGCGGTCGACGGCCTGTGAGAGGAGACGCAAAAGTTCCTCTTCGATGCCGGCGCGAGTCCCCGCAGACTCTCTCGTCGAAGAGCCGATCGACGACCAGTCCTCGCTGTCAGAAGCGTGCAGCGAACAGGAGTCCTTCTCATCCGCGCTGTCGTTGGAGGCGACAGAGCGGCCACTCGGCGGCAACTGTATGTCCGGCTGGGGCGGAGAGGGAGAGCGGTCGGTGGGCGGCAGCGGCGGCCCGCATGGATCCGCAGGGGGCTCCGGCAGCCTCTGGGAGCGGCGTTTCTTCTTCCGCGGCGAAGTGAGAGGCGGCGCGGGAGCGGTTTTGACCGCCTGCAGTCAAGCCCGCAGGGTGGACAGAGGCAGATCCTCGCAGTGGTCGCATCCTCCGTGTTCCACTCCGAGACAGAGAGCGCAGATGGGGTGGCGGTCTCCTTCCTCGAGTGAAGAGCGGCATGAGCCGCAGGAAATTCGAGGCATCTTGAAAAAGACGCTCGAGCTCTTTTGTGAATGGAATAAAAGGATACGGCGTCGGATGGCGCTAGCTTGCTGGGCGGCTGAAGGTGGCAGACGGCCGGCTTCCTCAGTCTCCGGAGCTCGCTAGAAGATGCCTTTTCGACGACGGCGGCTTCTTCCCAGGACAGCGGATGAGTGTAGCTCGCTGAATGATGAAGAATCGACGAACTAGTCTGGGAGAGCTACTTTTATACACTGTAGCCACGCCCCTTTCGGCGGGCTCTGACGCAATGAGCGAGCGCCGTCCGCTCATTGGCCGCGGGCTCAGCACCGCTCTCCCATAGGTTCGTGCATTCTCCCTGAGCGATCCAATGAGCTGCTAGTTAGCCCGCTCATGGTCTGCCTCAGAGAGACTGCGTTGACAATGATTACAAAATTATGGAATAATTTTTTGGCTTCAACTTCTCAGCAAAGATGAATCTTTCCCGTAGCGTAAGCTAGCTTACGCAATACGAGAGAACCTCTCGTAAGAGAACAGAACTCTAGAAATCTTTCCATTAGTTCGCTACAAATTAATGGCACTTTGACAGATAACTCTAAAGAAATTGCCTCTTTCTGTAGTAACTTTTATTCTAAACTATATAAATCTAATTACTGTAAGGACTCAGCCTCTCTTTTCTTTCAGTCTTTAAAGGAGGTTAAAACAATATCTAAAGATGAGCAGCTTGCCTGTGATAAAACTTTAACTATCACTGAGGTAATTGAGGGGATTGAGGGCCTTAAAAATAACAAATCTCCTGGAACCGATGGCCTAACGGCCGAGTTTTACAAAAACTTTGCTGAAGAACTAGCACCGTTCCTGCTAAAGATGTTTTTGGAGAGTATTCAGTCAGAAACTTTGCCTTCTAGTTTAACACAAGGACTTTTAACTCTGATACCTAAACCCAAAAAGGATACAACTCTGATAGATAATTGGCGACCTATTTGTCTTCTTAATAATGATTATAAAATTTTAGCTTCGGCTCTGGCCAAAAGAATTAAGTGTGTTCTGAATTCAGTTATTGATGAGACTCAATCGGGATTTATGCCAAAAAGACATATAGCAAACAATATTCGACTTGTTCTAGATTTATTAGATTATAGTGATTTAGTTGATGATGGCAGTTTTATTCTTTTTGTTGATTTTTACAAAGCTTTCGACTCTGTTGAACACGAGTTTATTTTTCTAGCTCTCCAAAAGCTTGGGTTTGGTGATCCATTCTGCAAGTTTATAAGAACTCTGTATAACAATGCCAACTGTTCCATTTAAGAGATGCTCTTAAAATACATGTTAAAGGGAAAAGTATTATTATAACTCATTTTAGTAAAATAATAATAATTCTGGAATCCCCCAGAATTATTGAACTCCCTCTGAAATTTTTTTCATCTTGTGTGTAAACAAAATGAAAAAATAATTTGCACCTGGCTTTATCATGTGGCTTTATTAGGCCTTATAAATATCATCTTGTGATAAATGTATTAATATATATCTAATTTTCCATCTCATGATTTTCCTCTTATGTGGTTTGGCCTATGTCTTATCTCCTATTTTGGTCTGAAACATGACTTGCATAGGTTTTAAAAACAGTGGGGAAAAAACTCTCTTCTATTGATTTTTTTATCAGATACGTGATAGGAGAAATTTATTTATGTTTTTTTAAAAAGAGCATTGTCCATTCCCCAAATATCTTTACTTTTAGAATCTGTCAATTATTGTAAAAAAACAAAAACAAATTCAAATTCGTTAAATCGCTAAATTTAAAATTTAGCATGTTTGTTCATGTGAAATAAAATCAGACCTCGTTCATAAATCAATACAATCAGATCAATACAATACATCAGTTTCCAGATATCCTTTAATATCAATTTATGACCTTTACAACTCCTCCAACCAATTACTTTATGGTTTGCCAGAGTCTTTTAATGTTTCCTTTTGCTTGTTCAATTAAGTTCATAAAAAAATGCTTTAGTTTTTTGTAACAGTGTAGTAACTTTTTTTGAGCTCCTTGTACAAAAGTGAGTCTATTTAAGTGCTGCATCTCTTAATCTCATTAAATTCCACATAGTCTCATTCATCCAGGGAATAGATGGTTAAATGTCAGCAATTAGTGAGCAACACACAGATGCAGTGGTGCAGTAATTCTTATGTAATGAGGAAACAGGCATGTGCTTGTAGAGTATTTTACAATGAATTGGGCTCAGAAAATCATAATCAAGTTCTGAGCATGATAAATATATAAAAAAAAGGTTTTTAGCCTTTCGAGGGAGAATGAAAGAAAGATATACCTTGTGCTTAATTTATTGGGGAATCACCTTATTTTGGATAACCTGATTTGGAAATTGTGGGTCTTAGATGGTGGGTCAATAATCTTGGGACTTTTCTTGTACTCCTATAATAAAATCACCCCCATTTATTTTTAAATGTGGTTACAATCAAATCGGGCACTGTGTTACTAAGCAACAAAACAAAGTCTTTGGAATATACAGGGGAAACTCGAAAATTAGAGTATCGTGCAAAAGTTAATTTATTCAACTTAAAAGTTGAAACTAATATATAGACTTATTACATAGAAAGTGAGATATTTCAAGCCTTTATTTGTTATTATTTTGATGAGTGTGGCTTACAGTTTATGAAAACCCCAAATTCAAAATTAGAACATTGTGAAAAGGTGTTCATAGCTGTAAGCCATAATCATCAAAATTATAACAAACAAAGGCTTGAATTGTCTCACTTTGCATGTAGCCTAATGAGTCTATGTAATATATTAGTTTCACCTTAAGCTGCATTACTGAAATAAATGAACTTCTGCACGATATTCTAATCTTCTGTTTCCCCTGTAAAAATCATACCATAAAATTATATTTTTCACAGAATGTGTTCCATAAAATTGCCTTCCACTCTCCACTTCTCCCCCACCAATCTCAGAAAAAGTTTTTATTTCTAAGTAAAATACCTATTGTTCCAAAGAGATGTTATGTTGGGTAAAATTGTGCTTAAACATCAAATTCTAGTGTAAAATAACTTGCCAATGAAAGTCTGACATTAGACAAGTTCAAGTTCATTACAAGTTCGTTCACAAATGAGCCTTGTTAAAGGTTCTATAAGCGATGCTGGGCCAAAACATTTTTTGTCACATACATCAAACGTCTCCTCACTATCGGCTAGCTGCCTGTCCCCTAAACACACTGTAAAAAAACGCGGTCTCTGTAGACACCACAGGCTCCACAAACGGCAACAAAAACAATCATGTCTTACCCGGACCACGAAACCTAACAAACAGTGTTCCAGCCAATCACTGGCAAGAAGTATTTGAGGGTGGGTCTGGGGGGTTAGTGCGCGTGCACATGAAGGGTGTGTGTGTGTGTGTGAAGGAGAGCAGCGAAGCATCAGAGGGAAGTTTGAAAAATGGCCGACACACGACCAAAGAGACGTCGTTCTGAGGAACAAATTAAAAAGAAGAAGGAGTCGGATAAAGAACGTGCGAAGTTCCGAATTTACATCGGTAGCAAAGCTTTTAAACGATGGCGAGAACTCCGGCGGCAGAAGGGCTTCCAGTCCGACATTCAGGTTGCTCTGTTTTTGCTTGACAGGTCGGTAACGTTAAATTGTTTTTTTTTCTTTTAAATTGACGCTTATGTTCGCCAAACCCACACAAGGATATAATTAGCTAGAACTATGCACGTTCACAATTATTTCAGGAAGCACGGAAGGGAGGGGGAGGAGATGAGATGAGATGCGGAGGAGGGAGGGTCTAGCTCCGATTTGTTTGAAAATATTCGAACGTCAACACCCAGGATCGCTTTGAGAACCTTTAAAACTCAAAACACTGACATTCAGTGAAGGTTGAACATATTAGTTCAGGGGGTCCAACCAAAGTGTTTTCCAAATTAACTCGTAATCAAATATAAATTGTTCAAAATGATCTACAAGACTACAAGTCTTCAAGCATGAAAATCCAACAAAACAGCAAAGCAAAGCACCAATCGTTTAAATAGTATAGGTCTACTATTTGACTACAGTGCAAAAAAAAAAAAAAATCCACTTAGTTTTATCGACCCAGATGGGACTCGAACCCACAATCCCCAGCTCCGGAGGCTGATGCCTTATCCATTAGGCCACTGGGTCAACACAACACAGTAATAACAATCATGGTAATTTGAATTATACTATTTTTTGACAAACATATATGTAAATTATACAAAAGGCTGAAGGGTCTGTGTACGTTTTGATAGTTTGTTTTTTCGTTTGAAACAAAAAACAAAAAAATGAAAAACCACCTTTTTTTCGTTTTTCGTTTCAAACCAAAAACAAAGAAACCGTAAAAAAAGAGCCGTTTTCCCGTTTTTGGTTCTGAATCCAAAAACGAAAAACGAAAAACGAAAAAAACAAAATCAAATAACGGTACCGATTTTGTTTTTTTGAAAGTCCTTTTTCCATTTTTCCGTTTGAAGATCTACATTAAAACAAGGACAGGGTGGCCACGTGACCCGGAAGTAATAGTAAATATGGCCTATCAAAATAAAAGCCAAGCTTTTAGAACGGTCTAATAATACTGTCTATGATCATAATAATAGCACTAACGTTATACCAGATTAACGTCAGAAGAAAAAAAATTAATGAATAAATAGAAACCTGGACCGGAATAAATATGTTAGCAACAGTTTATTACAGCTATATTTAATATCATGCCTATCCAGACATCACTAGTCACGTTTAATGAGCGCATTGTTTGGCTCAATACAGTTGGTAATATAGGTTGACCTAAGAACTTATTATGTGTGCAGAGTTGTTGCTGTTAGCGCTTCTACATTATATAATTAAATTTATATTTAATGTGGTTTCCACCGTAATGGACAGCGTCGCTCACGTTATACAGTGTTAATAGAAATGTATTGAACAGGCTAGTTAGGTAATAGACTAGTGATAGTAGTTTGTTAATAATACAATCAAAAACGACATATGTGAAGTTTCTCAATCTCAGTCCATTAATAATCCAACGAAGTTTAAAACCTAGCCTAGGGCAGTTCAAAACGATTACAAAAACATACCAGTAGGTGTCGCACTGTGTCTGCTCTGCTGCTGTGTGCGAGCTGCTGTCATGGAGATATGGTCTGAGTGAATACTCGATTCTGATTGGCTGCAGGGTGTCCGTTAAAAAGTGATATAGTTCTGGTGACAGTAAAGTAGTTCTGGTGAAACTGCCTGTTTACCATTCGAAATGAATAAATAAATGCGCTGCCCACAACAGCTGTGAGTAACCATAGTAACAGGCAGTCAAAGTATCCGTTAACAATTTGCTCTATCAAAACAAACATCTAACGTTAGTTAGATATTCCATAGCCTACTAATACAACAACGAGCGACTTCGTTATTTCTTTTAACATTTATGGAGAATATGACAACTTTGACGACTGGGATGCTGCTGAAGAAAGAAAAAATGTAAATAAAACGGAGAAACGTCGCAAAGAAAATTACACCGCTGCTGCTGCTCTGAATGAGATCCTGCGGGAGTTTTACGCAGCAGTCCAGACAACCAAGTCAGGAGGAGAGTACAGCGTTTCAAGCCTAAGAAGCCTGTTTGATTAATTGTTTTATGTGTAATTTAAAAAAAAATAACTATGCCTACCTTTGTGTTTCATGAAAAAAAAATGCATTTTTGAACCTGAAGGGTTCTACAAGCTGAGCGGACTATAAATCTCCGGTTGCTAAATAAACCAGGCGAGTTATAATTTGTAAAAACTTGATTTAGCCTAATTAAAATATAAACATAGCAGCTAATGTTTTAAAAATGTTTTATTTGGCAAGTGACCATGGTATAAGCAGGTTAATGCCCTTCGAGGTGTCCATGCATTGTCAGGTTTTAATGGACTTCGGGCAACCGTCCTCCGCTCCGCGTCGGCCGGTTCACGCTTCGCCGTCGTCCATTAAAACCTGACAATGGACACCTCGTCGGGCATTAACCCTTACTTGTTTTGCACAGAGGATTCTTTAATACCAAAGCGAAAATATTTAGCCTAGTTGCATGAAAATCATACATTTATGTATTTTAAACATGCATTCGCGTTTAAGCTGACATAGACGCGCAATATAGCTATGTTTAAGCGTAAATGGCGCGACCATGGGCGCGAACGCGCTTCCCGAAGAACAGATTGCGTGACCGCTGTAGGCTATTATAGGCTACTGAGGCAGCTTTGAAAAGCTGTCTGTGGAAAAATCTACAGAAAAGTTTGGGCCCATGGTGGGACTATCATTGGATACCACCTGATGAATTTTGTTTTTCTAGCACCTCATATTCATTGTATAATAGTCTTCTTTGAAATGTGTACCTTGAAATAGGGATGGAGCTTCATGAAGCAATGAGGCTTTCCCCTATGGATATGGAATGCCAAAGCTGACTTAATTAAAAATAAATATATACATAAATAAATATACGAAGAAATGTAAAAAAGCAAAAATACAAAAATAAATACATAAATAAATATACGAAGAAATGTAAAAAAGTACAAATAAATGAGTATTTATACTTTTATTTCCATATTTATGTATAATTGTATTTTTTCACACATTTATTTATTTATTTATTTCTACATTTTTTCATTTATTTATTTCCACTTTTATTTATTTCCACATTCATTTATGTTTTTATGTCTACATTTATTTATTTTCACATTTATTTATTTCTACATTTATTTATTTCCACATTTAATTATTTCCACATTTATTTATTCCAACATTTCTTTCTCCGTATGTTAATGAGGGGGGCGTGTTTTAACTCAGACAATCGAGCTCAGAGTGGCAGTGCTGAAGCTTTGAGGCCACAGTGAGACCTTGTGGTGTTTGACCAAACGAAACGCAAGAGCTGTGCAGGCAATATCACATTTAAGTCATTTGTATCACCCTAAAGGTAGCCTTTAACCCTTAAAGACCTTAATAGCCTTTAACTGTAGCCTATGTAGGGTAGGCTATATAGGGTAAACTAACATAGCGCACATGAACAGAAACTGTCTTCAAGGTCAGGGGATCTCTGGATAATCCGTAATTCGTTTGTAATTATAAAACGAAAATACCGTTTTTCTGTTTTTTGTTTCAAATAGAAAAACCAAATAACCGTTTTTGGTGTCAGAATCAAAAAACGAAAAACCAATTAAAAACTGCCCGTTTTTCGTTTTTTTTGGAGATCATTTTATTGTTATTCCTTTTTGAACAAAGAATGAAGAGAGTCTTTGAACTTCTGTCAATTCGTTTTTCGTTTATAAACCAAAAACGGAAGTCATGTGGTCCATTCCTTTTTTGGAAGCGAATGTAACCGGAAACACTTTCAAAATAAAAATAACTACAGAGATGATTGTAGACTAAAACTGAACTAATATAACTTTTTTTAGTACAACTAAAGTAGCACTGGGTGTGAATAACACTTTAGTTAACTGAAATAAAAATTAAAACTAATAAAATAATAACTCTGGCTGTTAGGGAGAATTAAACATTTGTAAAAAAAAAAAAAAAAAAAAAAAAAAAAAAAACATTGGTGAATAGGGCCTACAGCTGTGTAGCCTATGCTATGAGCAGGGCTCTGCATTGCAACTCTTTCGCTAGCATATATGGCCTAAAATGTTTTACAAGCATAGTGGGTGAGTGAAGACTAAAATCTACTGTAGCTAAATGTTATAAGGTTATATTATACTTTTATACATTTATAGTTCCTCCTCCAGGTTGTGGTTATTAGCCTCTGCAGTGGACAGATGTAGATTTAGCCAGAGCCAGGATGTCACTGTGCAAAAACATAATTTATAAAATATATATTTCATAAATCATATTTTTTTAAATAAAAAACTGAACTTCACCTGCCTTCCAGCTCCCCTTTCTATACCTATACTATAGCACTATAGCTGCTAAAAACTCTTAGCTTCCACCATCTGTTACCCCTTCTGTGTCAAAACAAAACTCTTCCAAAACAAATCTAGAAAGTTTTAAAACTTTTTATTTTTCCTTTGCATTTTTCTCCAGTGTAATATTATTATGTTAGTTAAGTAGATTAAATATGTTTAACCCTTGTGCATCAATTATATTGAGGTCCGTATAATTGATTGACAAAAATGTCCGTGTCAAAAAACTGTCATAAATATGTGAAGCTTGGAGCACAGACTTAAGTTGGTATCATTTTAAAGAAGACCCATGGCAGATTATTGCTGAAGTAAACTAAAGCTTAATTAAAATAATAAGTAAATCCAAAAAAAAGTTATATAGGTATAAGTTTATGAAAATTATTTATAAAAAAAATCTGATTTATAAAATATATATTTTATAAATATATATTTTATAAATCAGGTTGAACTCTAAAACTGCAAGAAAATTGTAAAACTGTAAAAAATCTAAAACTGTAAAAAAAAAAAAAAAAAAAAACTCGTCATTATCATCACTGTAATATATTGGTCAAATATGAGTTACTTAGTCTAAATAATTTAATAAAACACTCCAATGTGTCTTTGATACATAAAATCATTTATAGTGCTACTGCTCCCCCTCTGAAAAAGTTTATGACACTTTGCTCTGAAAAAACAGAGCGATTAACTAGAAGTGTCACAAGAGGGAAGTGTAACCTCCCTCACCGTAAAACTAAATTTGGGAGCTCCTCTTTCTCAAACATCTCTATGAGTCAGTGGAATACGCTCCCCACGGAACTTATTTTATGCACAGATTTTAACACATTTACGGGTTTGTTAAAGAGTTGGTTGCTAAGTAAGCAAGTTTGCACACATTGTTAAGATTGTGTGTGTGTGTGTGTGTGTGTGTGTGTGTGTGTGTGTGTGTGTGTGTGTGTGTGTGTGTGTGTGTGTGTGTGTGTGTGTGTGTGTGTGTGTGTGTGTGTGTGTGTGTGTGTGTGTGTGTGTGTGTGTGTGTGTGTGTGTGTGTGTGTGTGTGTGTGTGTGTGTGTGTGTGTGGTGTGTGTGTGTGTGTGTGTGTGTGTGTGTGTGTGTGTGTGTGTGTGTGTGTGTGTGTGTGTGTGTGTGTGTGTGTGTGTGTGTGTGTGTGTGTGTGTGTGTGTGTGTGTGTATTGTTGGGATTGTGCTATACTGTGTTTAAGATGCTGTTGGGCTGATGGTCTCCCTATGTCATTATTGCTACCTGTATACCTGTATCATAATCATGTGTTTTCAGAATCATGTGCAATTTTCAACTTAATTTTAATTTGTTATACCTGCCCAGGGACTACAGGTGGAAATTAGCAAATGTTGCTACAACCTGGCCCAAGACATATTCTCTTGTTTTAACAAGTTTAATGTTTATTGTGCATTGTCCCTGTTTCAAATAAATAATTACCTTCCTTCCTTCCAAAATCAAAACCATGCATCTGAATAGGTTGTGTTCCAAATTTGAGTTGGATGGGCCTATCTCAACAAAAAAAAAATTAGCTTTCGGTAAGAGTTTGTTTGGGTGCAGTAACAGATTTTCCCCATTGGGTGCCAGCAAAACTCCACTGGTGCACACAGTGATTGGATTTTAGATTTGCAAATGAGTTTTTCTCTCTCAAATATTACAAGTACACAAACACATATACACACACAAAAAATGTATTACACACATACAAACCACACTCTGACATCCACCCACACAATTATTGTTACAGTTTTTTCTGATTGCTTAAGCACATTTTTTGTAACTATTGGCTAGTTTTGCAAAACTCTACACACAAATAAGAAAACCTTTCACCCAATTATCAAAACATTGTAGTTCTCTTGCAAAAGCAAACACAGCTAGATTAACTCTAAACACCTTCGGAAAAATTCTGTTTTCGTATCAAACAGTAAACACAAGCCATCAACTACTAAGCACACAATGTGCCAACTACACACTGATGGTATGAATACAAAACACATCTGGCTTTTGCTGTCTCTGTGTACAGATGTCAATTTGAGGTCATACTTTTGTCATAGTGTCATGTAAACATACAAGGATACAAACTTCAAGTATTGGTGTTTATTCACACTCATAAAAACCAAGACAAAGTCAGAACACAAAATAGTAATTTAAAAAAAAAAAAAAATCAGCCTACATCATGTCGTCTTTCTGGGTTCGGCCGCAAAATTCCGTCCACATCGCATGCAATATCCTCCGGTCCAAGGCACCGGGGAAAATATGTCCTTGAATGCCGTATCCAGGCCTGACATGATGCCTGGTCAATATCTCCACATGCCTCCTCCATTGCCTGGAAAAGGGCTACCTGTTGATGAGGATGACGGTCGTACACTTTCCAGAACTCCTCAATGGGATTTACTGTACGTAAGAAGGGAGAGTATGGAGGGAGGTTGAGTGCCATGAAGAATGTGTGGTCTGTAAACCAGTTGCGGATTGTCCCATATGATGACATATCGGGTATGCTCTTCAACTCCACATCCTCTCCCTCTGCCTCTTTGTCCTTTTCTAGCTCCTTCCTCCAACTTCTTCACCTCCACATCCTCTCCCTCAGCCTCCTCTGATTCTCACTCTTCTCACTCTTACTGCTCCTTCCATTGTACTCCACACAGACAGCTTACCTGTGGCTTATTTATAGTGCTTAGGCTGATTGCAAAGTGAACTCATTTTCTAAAACAGTTTTCACATATGAAAGTGAGCCAGACAGTTGGCAAAATAGCGTTAATGATAGCCATACATGTGTATAATTTTGCTAGAAGTGTGTTGGAAATTTGGTAATTGAGTGTAAGCATTGAGTTGTGTTTAAAGTTCTGCAAAAAGAGTGTTGTGCAGTGAATTCTGCCTACAGTTTTGCAAAGTGTGTGTTACAAAATTGCAAACTGAGTGCAAAGCAGTTTTTGTGCTCTTAGTTTTGCAAACTCAGTGAGTGGTTTTGCTATACGTATTAATAGTTTTAGAAATTGTGCTACAAGAATCACGATTAGCGCTTAAGCATTCAGAAAAAAACTGTAATAAGCAGAAAACAGGAATAAAGCAATATTTGTCTTATAGGCCAAACCTGGACAACTGGCACCATCTGGTAAAAAAAATAAAAAAAAAATAGTAAAAATACAAATTTCGGAGCCTTGCCAACAGAATAAAACAAAGAAAATATCTTAACAAAGTTGCATCATTTTATAGTTACAGATTTTTTTCAATTGCTTACACACTAAAAATTAAAACTTTCCCACTATTAGCAAACCTTACACTCAAGGAGCAAAACACCGGCCTAGATTTGCACAATTGTAAGCACATTGTCAGCTTCACCCTTTTTGCAAAACATTACACTCAGTGATTTGTAAAACTCTACACACATTTTCACACCTTAGACACAGATGAGGATTGTGAGGTTACTTCCTTGTCATAACAAAGCCCCAGTTTGCCATTGACCACACTAATAAACGAATTGGATATTCACATCCACCAGGTGTGGAAGCACAGATGTGCTAATTTGAAAACGCAGCACTCAGGTGTGCTATAAAAGGCAGCAGATGAGTCTTCAACAAAAAAAGAAGGATCTAGAAGAAGAAGAAGAAGAGTGATAATAAGAGGGGGAGCTCAAAGAGGACATGAAGGCCCTTACGAAAAAGAAGTATATTTCAAGTTCATTTTATGTAGTATACTTACAGTTTTTCTCGATTGTTTACACACATTTTCTGAAAGAATGCCTCATATTCTCAGAACTCTACACACAAATCTAAAAACACTCACACAATTGGCAAAATCCCTCAATTCTCCTGCAAAATGAAACTTTACATTCAAAACAATGTTATTTCTTCTCAAAATCTTATTTTGTTTTCAAATGACACACACAAAACATCATATGAATAGACATTTATAAGAACCAGTTGAACACTGATGTGCTCAATGTAAAACACTATGATCAATGGAAACACTTCTTCTCCATTCATCATAATGACTTAGGCCTTTTTTGTTCAGTGTGACACTTACTACAGACATTTTACATACATAAGTGTGTTGTAAAATATTTGAGAATATTGTTTTTTATACCCAGAACACACAAATACACGGTAACAAATATATTTTATTTTTCCCACAAAATCAATGGGAGATAGATCCCACATTTTGTATAACCCAACCAACACAAAGTTGCACATACAGTGGTCTACATGCAAAACAACAGAATTTTTTATGCTGTTACAGTAAAAAAAGAAATAAAAAAATATCTATGCTGCATCCTCTCTTTGGTTTTGGTATTTTATGCTAAAGCTCTGATTGCTAATTGTAAAACTGTGTCAAATGTGTTTGCCCATGTGACGAGTCAGTGTGAATATTTGAATGGCAGTGTGTTCCTCATGAAAACAAGAGATTTTCTGCATGAAATTGTGCCAAATGCAGAGAATTGTGTGTAGTGGTTTGAAAAACGTGTGTTTTAGAACTGCAATTTGAGTGTAAAGCAGGAATTGTGCTTGTAGTTCAGCAGAATTGGTTCAGGGAGTTGGTGAATGAGTTACATGTTGTGGTCATTGTGTCTCAAGTACCAGAAAATGTGTGTAAACAATCGAGAAAAACTGTAAGTAATGTTCAAGTATATTTTTAAGTATACATTATGTAGTAAGTATACTAATGTCACTATGTACTAGTAGTAAACTTGTAAGTGTACTATTTTAATACCGCGTCCGCTTGGGACTAAATTGGCCCACTTTTAGTACATAAAAGTATATGTTTAAGTGTACTGTAAGTGTAACAGTAAGTGCACAACTAGTTCATAATTGTATCTCATGTGTACTGCAAGTGAATTTATGGGTATACTAGTAGTTTACTTTTTTACTGTAATACTTATACAAGTATACTTTGAATACTTAATTATACTTTTAAGTATTTCTGGATCAAAAGATTGAGTACAAGAACAGGACAAATATACTTGCTTTTCTCTCAGTATAAGTCAAGTACATTTAAGTGTAATTTGAAGTATATTTCTGAGAAGTACATATAGTATACTTCTGAGAAGTACAGGAAAAATAAACTGAAAGTATACTTTCTTATT
The DNA here is from genome assembly GCF_016745375.1 of Pimephales promelas. The sequence goes on along the minus strand of NW_024121207.1, from coordinate 131,585 downwards.
TTTAGTTTAAAAGAAGTATACTAATAGCACACTTGAATAAACTTCTTTTTCGTAAGGGGGAGGAGGACGAGAAGGAGGAAGAGAATTGTGGTAGAGGATGAAGAACAGGAGAAAGAGGTATAGAAGAAGAGGAAAAGAAGGAGATAGAGAAAGAGGCCTAGGTAGAGGTAGAGATAGAGAATGACTTGAAGAGTTGATAGAACCTGAACAAAGAAGACGAGGACCAAATTTGACTCCGTGCAACACTTATTGACCATGTTATCAACCATGGACTGACACTGATGGAAGCTGGACAAAGAGATCAACCAAATCTCTGGTTGATACTGTAACTGAATAGTTACAATATTCTTGACGCTTTTACATTAGTTCAGAGTCAAGTATGTACTTCATGGAGTAATTGTAATTTGTTTACAGATATTATTTGTTTCATTGATTTCATTTTTGGTTAATTGCTGTAACTGATTATGCTAAGAAATACTGTAAGTATTGTAATAAATACTTGAAATATTCAGTCTGCAGCATCAGTGTTGTGCAGTGCTTGTTACGTTTATATATTCGTGTACAATCTCCCTATATCTCAAACTAATCAGAATGTTGAGTTTGTCACTTTTTTTTTTTTTTAATTTTCATCTTTTTTTCAATTATTCCTTACAATGTCTGGCCAAAAAATCTAGCACATGCTATTTCCTAAAAATAGTTTTTTACAAATATGTTTTTATTTATCACAGCAGTGTGAAACTGGGTGCAATAGTGTCTGATCATTGAGGATTGTGTTGGTTAAATGAAAACTAATAGCATTTTCACAAATATGTGTATATCTTTTGACTGAAGTGTGTATGTTTTGACAGAAGTGTGTCATTTTGCAAACAATCTAGGAATTATGCAAATTGAGTGTGGTGTTTGGATAATTGTCATTATATTTTGAAAAAAAGAACCCGGTTTTCAAAATTGCGTGTAAACAATTGAAAAAAACTGTAAAACAACACCTGTTGCTTTGTGTAATGAAGAGATGTGGATTGTAGATGAAGAACGTTGTGCATCAAAAATACCATATACGTAATATGCACTTTATTGCATTCAAGAACTAAACCCTTCCTTAGTGCTTTGACTGGATAACGTGTGTTGTTTCATGGCAATGCATATATTTTCTAACTTATTCTTCTTTGGATTGAAAAGAAAAGATAAAACACGCGTGCATTTCATGCATTTCCATTCTACAACTAATTAATTTGTGTTTTGACGAGAAAACATCTCAAGAGCGATCGCTTTACAATGCACACACTAACTTGTTCCTTTGTGCAACGAAGAGATTTGCAATGCTTGTGCATTGCACATGCACGCAATAACTAACCTCTGCGCAATGAAAAGAAAACACCTAACATGTGTTTCAGTGCATTGCATGATATATCTAACTTGCTCCTCGTTATGCATAAGCACGCAAATAACTAACCTCTGTGCAGTGAAAAGAAAACATCTAACATGTGTTTCATTGCATTGCATGACATATCTAACTTGTTTCTCGTTATGCATATACACGCAATAACTAACCTCTGTGCAATGAAAAGAAAACACCTAAGATGTGTTTTATTGCATTGCATGACATATCTAACTTGTTCCTCGTTATACATATTCACGCAATAACTAACCTCTGTGCAATGAAAAGAAAACGACTAAGATGTGTTTCATTGCACTGCATGATCTAAAATGTTCCTCGTTATAACTATTCACGCAATAACTAACCTCTGTGCAATGAAAAGAAAACATCTAAGATGTGTTTCATTGCATTGCATGATCTAAAATGTTCCTCGTTATAACTATTCACGCAATAACTAACCTCTGTGCAATGAAAAGAAAACAACTAACATGTGTTTCAGTGCATTGCATGATATATCTAACTTGTTCCTCGTTATGCATAAGCACGCAATAACTAACCCCGGGGCAGTGAAAAGAAAACACCTAAGATGTGTTTCAGTGCATTGCATGACATATCTAACTTGTTCCTCGTTATGCATATGCACGCAATAACTAACATCTGTGAAGTGAAAAGAAAACACCTAAGATGTGTTTCATTGCATTGCATGACATATCCAACTTGTTTCTCGTTATGCTTATGCACGCAATAACTAACCTCTGTGCAATGAAAAGAAAACACCTAAGATGTGTTTCATTGCATTGCATGGCATATCTAACTTGTTTCTCGTTATGTATATGCACCCAATCCTCTGTGCAATGAAAAGAAAACACCTAAGATGTTTTTCAGTGCATTGCATGACATATCTAACTTGTTTCTCGTTATGCTCATACACGCAATAACTAACCTCTGTGCAATGAAAAGAAAACACCTAAGATGTGTTTTATTGCATTGCATGACATATATAACTTGTTCCTCGTTATGCATATGCACGCAATTACTAACCTCTGTGCAATGAAAAGTAAACAACTAAGATGTGTTTCATTGCATTGCATGATCTAAAATGTTCCTCGTTATAACTATTCACGCAATAACTAACCTCTGTGTAATGAAAAGAAAACACCTAAGATGTGCTTCATTGCATTGCATGACAGATCTAACTTGTTACTCGTTATGCATATGCACGCAATAACTTACCTCTGTGCAATGAAAAGAAAACACCTAAGATGTGCTTCATTGCATTGCATGACAGATCTAACTTGTTACTCGTTATGCATATGCACGCAATAACTTACCTCTGTGCAGTGAAAAGAAAACACCTAAGATGTGTTTCAGTGCCATTGCAAGACAGATCTAACTTGTTTCTCGTTATGCATATGCACGCAATAACTAACCTCTGTGCAGGGAAAAGAAAACACCTAAGATGTTTTTCAGTGCATTGCATGACATATCTTGTTCCTCGTTATGCATATGCACGCAATAACTAAACTCTGTGCAATGAAAAGAAAACAACTAAGATGTGTTTCATTGCATTGCATGATCTAAAATGTTCCTCGTTATAACTATTCACGCAATAACTAACCTCTGTGCAATTAAAAGAAAACACCTAAGATGTGCTTCATTGCATTGCATGACCTATCTAACTTGTTCCTCGTTATGCACGCAATTAACTAACCTCTGTACAATGAAAAGAAAACACCTAAGATGTGTTTCATCGCATTGCATGACCTATCTAACTTGTTCCTCGTTATGCATATGCACGTAATAACTAACCTCTGTGCAACGAAAAGAAAACACCTAAGATGTGTTTCATTGCATTGCATGATAGATATAACTTGTTTCTCGTTATGAATATGCACATGCACGCAAATAACTAACCTCTCTGCAGTGAAAAGAAAACACCTAACATGGGTTTCAGTGCATTGCATGACATATCTAACTTGTTCCTCGTTATGCATATGCACGTAATAACTAACCTCTGTGCAATAAAAATAAAACACCTAAGATGTGTTTCATTGCATTGCATGATAGATATAACTTGTTTCTCATTATGCATATGCACGCAAATAAGTAACTTCTCTGCAGTGAAAAGAAAACACCTAACATGGGTTTCAGTGCATTGCATGACATATCTAACTTGTTCCTCGTTATGCATATCCACGTAATATCTAACCTCTGTGCAATTAAAAGAAAACACCTAATATGTGTTTCATTGCATTGCATGATAGATATAACTTGTTTCTCGTTATGCATATGCACGCAAATAAGTAACCTCTCTGCAGTGAAAAGAAAACACCTAACATGGGTTTCAGTGCATTGCATGACCTATCTAACTTGTTTTTCGTTATGCATATGCACGCAATTACTCGCTCTGTGCAATGAAAAGAAAACACCTAAGATGTGTTTCATTGCATTGCATGACATATCTAACTTGTTCCTCGTTATGCATATGCACGCAATAACCTCTGTGCAATGAAAAGAAAACAACTAAGATGTGTTTCAATGCATTGCATGACCTATCTAACTTGTTCCTCGTTATTGCATATATGCATGCAATAACTATCCTCTGTGCAATGAAAAGAAAACACCTAAGATGTGTTTCATCGCATTGCATGACCTATCTAACTTGTTCCTCGTTATGCATATGCACGCAATAACTCGGTCTGTACAGTGAAAAAAAACACCTAAGATGTGTTTAATTGCATTGCATTGACATATCTAACTTGTTCCTCGTTATGCATATGCACGCAATAACCTCTGTGCTATGAAAAGAAAACAACTAAGAAACAACTGTTACAACAATAACTACTACTAACAAAAATAACTATACTCTGTGCAATGAAAAGAAAACACCTAAGATGTGTTTCATTGCATTGCAAGATAGATATAACTTGTTTCTCGTTATACATATGCACGCAAATAGCTAACCTCTCTGCAGTGAAAAGAAAACACCTAACATGGGTTTCAGTGCATTGCATGACATATCTAGTTTGTTCCTCGTTATGCATATGCACGTAATAACTAACCTCTGTGCAATAAAAAGAAAACACCTAAGATGTGTTTCATTGCATGATAGATATAACTTGTTTCTCGTTATGCATGCACGCAAATAAGTAACCTCTCAGCAGTGAAAAGAAAACACCTAACATGGGTTTCAGTGCATTGCATGACATATCTAACTTGTTCCTCGTTGCATATGCACGCAAAAACTAACCTCTGTGCAATGAAAAGAAAGCACCTAAGATGTGTTTCATTGCATGGCATGACCTATCTAACTTGTTCCTCGTTATGCATATGCACGCTATAACTAACCTCTGTGCAATGAAAAGAAAACACCTAAGATGTGTTTTATCGCACTGCATGACATATCTAAATTGTTCCTCGTTGCAATGAAAAGATATAACGTGATTTTGCATGCATTTCTAAATAGTAAAATTACAAACTAATTTATTTGTGCACAGACGAGAAAACAACACATGAGCTTTACAGTGCATAGTATAGCTATTGAACTCATTTCTGGTAAAAGGGACCTCAGAAGTTTTTAAACAATATAAGCTTATTAGACACCTTTTGATGATATATAAGCTATACAAAGGTTCCTATTTGACCTACTGAACATAGTTCTGGCCCACGAGTACTAGATCTTAAACTTTCTAAACATGCTCATTGACTCCTTTTGCTGTTACTGCTGTTACTGTTATCTGACCCATTGAACTCATTTCTGGTCAAAGGGTACTTGATCATTAGGTTACTATACATTGATATTTACTACTTATGATGTTTTATGAGCAGGAAGATATTTGAACATATACTGAACATATATCTGTCCCACCAGTACCTGATATTGAACTTTCTATACATACTAAATAGACTACTTCTTATGCTACTTCTCAGACTACTTCCTAGGCCTAGAGGTTCCTCATTGACTCACAAACATAGTCCTCGAACTTTGTCTCGAACTTTGTCTCGAACCTAGGTCTCGAACTTTGTGTATAAATTCTCATAGACTCCTTTTGATGCTTCTTAAGGCATATAGAATGTCCATATCTTAAGTATTTAACTCATATCTGGTCAAAGGGTCCTCAAAAGTTTTTAAACAAGAAAAACTTTTAGACTCCTTCTGATATTACATGAGCTATAGATAGGTTCCTTTTTGACCTACTGAACATAGTTCTGGCCCACGAGTACTTGATCCTGAGCATTCTAAACATACTCATTAACTCCTTTTGATGTTACTGAAGCCATACAAGAGTCTTATTTTAACTACTGAACATATTTCTGGCTTAAGGTGTTCTTTGAAAATCAGGATACTATACAGAATGACCTCTTCTGAGACAAATATCTGTCTTATTTTAGCCAGACAGATTTTTGACCTACAGACTGTATTTCTTGCCCATGTGTACTTGATCTTGAACTTTCTACATACTCATAGACTCCTTTTGATGATTCCTAGGCCATATAGAATTGTCCACATCTGACCTATTGAAATTATTTCTGAAAAACTTATGGGCTCCTTTTGATGATATATAAATCAATTGCCAAAAACATTATAAAAACTCTATAGTAATTTGGACACTACCAACACCACAGGAACCACACAGACTACCATAGTAACCACCTAAATCACCCTAGCAACCACCCAGAACACCTTAGCAACACTCTAGCAACCGCCTAGCAACCACGCCTAGCAACACCCTAGCAAGCAACCAACCCTAGCAACCACCTAGCAACACCCAAGCAACCACCCAGAACACCCTAGCAACCACCTAGCAACACCCTAGTAACCACCCAGAACACCCTAGCAACACCCTAGCAACCACCCGGAATACCCTAACAACCACCTATAGCAACCACCCAGAACACTGTAGCAACCACCGGGAACACCCTAGCAACCGGGTGGTGAGATTTGCCACTGCAAGCAGCACTTCACATTTTCTTCTGGAAATGTGCCATAAATGTGTTACATAGGTCAAAAATTGAAAAAATAGCCTAATACAACATCAGAAGGACTCTATAAGTTTATATTGTTATGGTAAAAGGGTCCTCAAAAGGTTTCAAACAATATAAACATATTGATTAGTTTATATCAGATTACATTATATTACAAAAAGAATTTATTAGTTAAGAGCTAAATCATGCCCAAAAACATTACAGAAACTCTTTAGTAACCATATGTGAACACTACCAACTACCTGGTAACACCATAGCAACAACCCAGAATACCATAGTAACGACCTAAAACACCCTAGCAACCACCCAGCAACCAACACCAACAAACAAGAACACCCCAGCAACCACCTAGCAACACCCTAGCAACCATCCAGAACAACCTGGCAACCGCCTAGCAACATTAGCACCCAGCAACCACATAAAAACACCATAGCAACCACCCAGAATATCCTAACAACCACCTAGCAACCACACAGAACACCCTAGCAACCGGGTGGTGAGATTTTCCACTTCAGGCTCAACTTCACATTTTCTTCTGGAAATGTGCCATAAATGTGTTCCTGGTGGTCAAAAATGTATCTATGTATATCTAATATAACATCAGAAGAAGTCTAAAAGTTTACATTGTTTTAAACTTTTTGAGGAACCTTTGACCAGAAATGAGTTCAATGACATCACGAGAAGTAAATCTATCGGTATATTAACTCACAGATCAAGTACCCGTGGGACATAAATGTGTTCCTGAAGGTCAAAAATTGTCCTATGTATATCTAATATAATTGACCAATGTATATCTTATATAACATCAGAAGGAGGTCAAATATTTGTCTGGCTGAAATTACATCATGAGAAGTAAATCTCTCGGTATACTCACCCATACCCGTGTATAATATGAATATCAAGTACCCGTGGGCCATAAATGTGTTCCTGGAGGTCAAAAATTGACCTATGTATAGCTAATATAACATTGTGGTAAGGTTCAAGTAGGTGATGGAAGAAGACAAGGGGTCGGCGAATACTGGAGCTCGTGTGCTTTATTAGATAAACAAGTAATAATCTTTCCTCAGCACACTTCACAATAACTCAGTCACAAGAGAACAAACTCTTTCCTGCTGATTCACAGCTTCCTTTAGACTCCGAGCAGGATCAATGCACAGCTCCAGTTCAGCACACGGGCACACAAGCTCCAGTCTCTCTCCCTGAGGTGTCCAACTGGCCCGCTTAAATACTCTCCCAACGCCAATCACTGGAATTACAGACAGGTGTTTATCATTTGAACTTGACCCGCTTACTTCCCGCTCGACTCCTCCCCCGCTCTCCCGCCGCAGACAGCGCTAAACCACGCCCCCCATACCACATACCCCCACCTGCAGCCCCCCCCCCCCCCCTCCGGGAGAGAAAGTCAGCCACAGCCATCTGTGCACCCGGCCTGTGGATTACCTTGAATTTGAAAGGTTGTAGTGCCAGATACCAACGGGTGATCCGCGCGTTGGCATCTTTCATGCGGTGGAGCCACTGCAGGGGAGCGTGGTCGGTACAGAGGGTGAACTCCCGACCCAGGAGATAATAGCGGAGAGTGAGGACGGCCCATTTGATGGCTAATGCCTCTTTCTCAATGGTGCTGTACATCGTCTCCCTCTTAGAGAGCTTACGACTGATGTACAGCACCGGCCGCTCCTCGCCCTCTATCTCCTGGGTCAAGACCGCACCCAGTCCTCTGTCCGACGCGTCTGTCTGCAGAGAAAAAGGAAGAGAAAAATTAGGAGCCTGTAACAGCGGGCCGCCACACAGAGCTGCTTTTATCCGGGTAAAAGCCTGCTGACATTGCTCCGTCCACTGGACGGTATCTGGCGCCCCCTTTTTAGTTAGATCAGTCAGCGGGCTAGCAAGGTCCGAATAATCAGGCACAAATCTCCTATAATATCCTGCCAGCCCCAGGAACTGTCTAACCTCCTTTTTGGTCTTGGGTCTCGGGCAGGTCGCAATCGCTGCTGTCTTGTCCATTTGGGGACGCACCTGCCCGTGGCCCAAGTGGAAGCCCAGATACCTGACCTCCACGCGCCCAATCGCACACTTCTTCGGGTTGGCCGTGAGCCCCGCCTTCCTCAGCGACTTGAGGACCGCTCGCAAATGCTGCATATGCCGCGGCCAATCATTACTATAGATGATAATGTCATCCAAGTACGCCGCAGCATATGCAGCATGCAGCCGTAGAATCCGGTCCATCAAGCGCTGGAAGGTGGCAGGTGCCCCGAACAAGCCGAACGGAAGGGTGACAAATTGGTGTAATCCGAACGGCGTCGTGAAAGCGGTCTTTTCTTTGGACATTTCTTTGGCAGATAAGGGGATCTGCCAATATCCCTTCGTTAAATCCAGTGTCGAATAAAAACGAGCCGTGCCAAGCCGATCGAGTAACTCGTCAACCCTTGGCATTGGATATGCATCGAATTTCGATACAGCATTCACCTTGCGGTAATCCACGCAGAACCGGACGGTGCCGTCGGTTTTAGGCACTAAAACTATCGGGCTTGCCCAGTCACTGTTGGATTCCTCGATTACTCCCATATCCAGCATCGCCGCTAATTCATCCTGAACTACCTTTTTCTTGTGTTCCGGTAATCTATACGGCCGGCTGCGAACCACCACGCCCGGCTCCGTCTCAACGTGGTGCTGTATGAGATTCGTTCGGCCAGGGAGGGGCGAGAACACATCTGCGAAACCCGCTTGTAACCGCTGAATGTCAGCGACCTGGGACGGCGAGAGGTGGTCTCCGCAAGTGGCCAGAGGGAGGGATTGCACTTTTACATTCGCCTCTGGCCCGAGATCCTCCTCCCCACTCACCATCGTCGCCAGCATCGCTGACTCCACCTCATTCCATCTTTTAAGGAGGTTGAGGTGGTATATTTGATGCGCTCCCCCCCTATCTGAACGAACGATTTCATAGTTAAGATCATTAACTCGCCGTGTAACCACAAACGGTCCTTGCCACTTGGCGAGTAATTTCGAGCTGGATGTGGGAAGTAATACGAGCACTTTATCTCCCTGTGCAAATTTACGTAGCTTAGCCCCCCTATTGTACAGCCGACTTTGTTTGTCCTGAGCCTGTAACAAGTTCTCCATAGAGAGCCGCCCCAAAGTGTGGAGTTTTGTTCGCAGGTCCAGGACATATTGAATTTCGTTTTTGCTATTAGAAGGTCCGTCCTCCCAAGCCTCCCTAAGGACATCCAAAACCCCGCGGGGCTGGCGGCCATAGAGAAGCTCAAAGGGGGAAAACCCCGTGGAGGCTTGGGGGACCTCCCGTACAGCGAACAAGAGGGGTTCTAACCACTTATCCCAATTTTTGGCGTCTTCCCGCACGAACTTACGAATCATGGATTTTAACGTGCGATTAAATCGTTCCACCAGGCCGTCTGTTTGTGGGTGATAGACGCTGGTGCGAATCGATTTAATGCCCAATAATTCATACAGTTCGCGTATCGTACGTGACATAAACGCCGTGCCCTGATCAGTGAGAATCTCTTTTGGGATTCCCACCCGGGAGATTAATTGAAACAGCGCACTTGCAACGCTTTTAGCCGAAATATTGCGTAGTGGGACTGCTTCAGGGTATCGCGTTGCATAATCCACCAGGACTAATGCAAAGCGATGCCCCCGTGCTGATCGCTCTAATGGCCCGATGAGGTCCATGCCAATTCGCTCGAAGGGGACCTCGACTAACGGCAGGGGGCACAATGGTGCTTTACTATGGGCCGGAGGGTTCACTAACTGACATTCATGACAAGACGCACACCACCTGCGCACATTCTCATGAATGCCCGGCCAAAAGAATCGGGTCATTAAACGATTTAACGTGGCTGCCTGCCCGAGGTGTCCAGCCATCGGATTACAATGAGCCGCCTGGAAAAGCATTTCCTGACGGCTCTTAGGAACTAATAACTGGGTTGTATCTTGTTTTGTCTGGGTATCCTGGGTCACCCGATACAACCGGTCTTTAATCACGGCAAAATACGGGTACGTGAGCGAGCGGCTGTTCTGGCCGAATCCGCTGTCCGTCGATGACGCGGACCTGCTCAAACGCGTTTTTCAGCGTGTCATCTCGGGACTGTTCCAGAGGAAAGTCATCACGGTCTGAAAAGATGTTATTCTCAGCCCCGCTCTGTTCCCCTGAAACAGCCGCCGACGGTCCCGGCACAGCTTCGCCCACCTGAACAGTCGCCCCCGCCCATTGCCGTTGTTTTTGCCCAGGAGCACCCGCACACAAATATGCCAATAAAGATTGAAACCCCGGCCAATTAGTTCCCAGAATCAGCGGGTGCCGGAGGTGCGGATTAACTGCCACCTCCACACTATGCTTTTGTCCCCTAAATTGGATCATAACTGGCACGACGGGATATCCCATCACCTCGCCGTGCACACACCGCACCATAACCTCGCGGCTCTTATCCAATGCCCCAGGCTGAATCAAACTTTGGTGGATGGAGGTTTGGTTACAACCTGAATCCACCAAAGCTTGATACGTAACCCCCTCGATACTTACAGGTATCTGATACAGCCCAGTCTGATCGGGGGCGGCCTGTGGCGCATAGGGGACCCGAATGAAGGTGTCCACCTCCATCAGTGGACACCTATCAATGAAGTGCCCCGGGTCCCCACAACGCCAACAGGCCGGCCCAGGCCTCCCCGCCACTCCGGTGGCGGGAAACGGGTCAAGGGATTGGCGAGGGGAGAGCACGGGGCCAGAAGACGGAGGGACGCTCCCAGTCAGGGTCCCACTTCGCGGCGGAGGGCGGGGCGCCGGGACCGCTTCAGCGCTGGGCCCGGACCTCCAGCGGGGCGCCGGACGCGGAGGACCTCCTCCTCGGGACCTGGGAGCGGGGACAGGGCGAGAGAGAGAGGGAGGGGGGAGAGAGAGAGAGAGAGAAGATGGTTGGGGTTCGCCGACCCCCGGGCACGCCACCAGCTGATCCTCCGCCAACGTGATGGCCTGGTCCAGCGACGTCGGCCGGTGGCACTGGACCCACTGCGCGGTCTTCTTTGGCAGTTTCGCAATGAACTGCTCCAGCACCACCAGCTCGATGACTCCGTTGACGTCGCGTCCTTCGGCCACCAGCCATTTGCGGCAGGCGTCCCGGAGCTGCTGCGCGAAGACGAAGGGCCGGCCGATCTCCCCCAGCTCTAGGGACCGGAACCGCTGGCGGCTTTGCTCCGGAGACCGACCGACCCGCTGCAGGATGGCGCGTTTAAGGTCCTGGTAGACCAGGAGGTTACTGACGGGCAGGTGTTGGGCGGCGAGCTGCGCCTCTCCGGACAGCAATGGAATGAGGCGCAGCGGCCAGTCAGATTCCGGCCATTTCCCGGCCACGGCCGACCTCTCGAAGAGGTCCAAGAAGGCCTCCGGGTCATCCAGCGGCCCCATCTTGTGCAGCATGGGGGCCGCGGCCGGGGCCCGGACCCCCTGGTCCACCCAGCTCCGGAACTGCTCGCGGGCCTCCTGTTGTTCCTTGAGGAGCGTGTCGAACCGACGTTCCTGTCGCTCCTCCATCTTCAACAGGGCTGCCTGGTGTTGTTGGTGCAAGCCCGCGAGCCCCTGGATGATCTCCGCAAACGGCGAAGACAGAGGATTCCTGGCGGCGGCTGCTGCTTCTTCCATCCCGGGTTTTCGGCACCAGTGTGGTAAGGTTCAAGTAGGTGATGGAAGAAGACAAGGGGTCGGCGAATACTGGAGCTCGTGTGCTTTATTAGATAAACAAGTAATAATCTTTCCTCAGCACACTTCACAATAACTCAGTCACAACAGAACAAACTCTTTCCCGCTGATTCACAGCTTCCTTTAGACTCCGAGCAGGATCAATGCACAGCTCCAGTTCAGCACATGGGCACACAAGCTCCAGTCTCTCTCCCTGAGGTGTCCAACTGGCCCGCTTAAATAAAATGAATAATAATAATAATAATAATAATAATAATAATGGAATTACAGACAGGTGTTTATCATTTGAACTTGACCCGCTTACTTCCCGCTCGACTCCTCCCCCGCTCTCCCGCCGCAGACAGCGCTAAACCACGCCCCCCATACCACAAACATCAAAAGGAATCTATAAGTTTATATTGTTTTAAACTATTTTGAGGAACTTTTCACCAGAAATGAGTTCAATAGGTCAGATATGGACTTCTCTATGGCTTCTTAGGAAGCGTCTATTGGAGTCTATGAGTCTGTATGGAAAGTTCAAGATCAAGAACTTTTGGGCCAGAAACATGTTCAGTAGGTCAAATATTTTTCTGGCTGAAATGACATCATGAGATGTAAATCACTCTGTATATTAACCCACAGATCAAGTACCCGTGGGCCATAAAAGTATTCATGGAGGTCAAAAATTGACCTATGTAATATTACATACGAATGTTATATTACATAGTCTATGAATATATATGGAAAGTTCAAGATCTAGTACTTTTGGGCCAGAAACATGTTTAGTAGGTAAAATATTTTTCTGGCTAAAATGATATCATGAGAAATAAATCTCCAACCAACCAGAACACCCTAGCAACCACCAAGCAACAGCATAGCAACCACCCAGAACACCCTAGAAACAAACCAGAACAACCCATCAACCACCCAGAACACCTTTGCAACCACCCAGAATACCCTAGCAACCGCCTAGCAACACCCTAGCAACCACCCAGAACAGCTTCGCAACCACCCGGAATACTCTAGCAACCACCCAGAACACCTTCGCAACCACTCAGAATACCCTAGCAACCGCATAGCAACACCATCGCAACCACCCAGAATACCCTAAAAAAAAAAACTACCAACCACCCAGAACACCGTAGCAACCTCCCAGAACACCCTAGCAACCGGGTGCTGAGATTTGCCGCTTCAAGCTCCACTTCACATTTTCTTCAGGAAATGTGCCATAAATGTGTTCATGGAGGTCAAAATTGACCTATGTATATCTAATATAACATCAGAAGGAGTCTAAAAGTCTATATTGTTTTAAACTTTTTGAGAAACCTTTGACCAGAAATGAGTTCAATATGTCAGATATGGACTTCTCTGTGGCTTAGGAATCATCTGTTGGAGTCTATGAGTATGTTTGGAAAGTTCAAGATCAAGTACTTTTGGGCCAGAAACATGTTCAGTAGGTCAAATATTTGTCTGGTTGAAATGACATCATGAGATGTAAATCTCTCGGTATATTAACACACAGATCAAGTACCCGTGGGCCATAAAAGTATTCATGGAGGTCAAAAATTGACCTATGTAATATAACATCAGAATGTTATATTACAGAGTCTATGAATATGTATGGAAAGTTCAAGATCTAGTACTTTTGGGCCAGAAACATGTTTAGTAGGTAAAATATTTTTCTGGCTGAAATGACATCATGAGAAATAAATCTCCAACCAACCAGAACACCCTAGCAACCACCAAGCAACAGCATAGCAACCACCCAGAACACCCTAGAAACAAACCAGAACAACCCAGCAACCACCCAGAACACCTTCGCAACCACCCAGAATAACCTAGCAACCGCCTAGCAACACCCTAGCAACCACCCAGAACAGCTTCGCAACCACCCAGAATACCCTAGCAACCACATAGCAACACCCTAGCAACCACCCAGAACACCTTCGCAACCACCCAGAATACCCTAGCAACCGCAATTGCAACACCATAGCAACCACCCAGAATACCCTAAAAAAAAACTACCAACCACCCAGAACACCAAAGCAACCTCCCAGAACACCCTAGCAACCGGGTGCTGAGATTTGCCGCTTCAAGCTCCACTTCACATTTTCTTCAGGAAATGTGCCATAAATGTGTTCATGGAGGTCAAAATTGACCTATGTATATATAACATAAGAAGGAGTCTAAAAGTCTATATTGTTTTAAACTTTTTGAGAAACCTTTGACCAGAAATGAGTTCAATATGTCAGATATGGACTTCTCTATGGCTTCTTAGGAAGCATCTATTGGAGTCTATGAGTCTCTATGGAAAGTTCAAGATCAAGAACTTTTGGGCCAGAAACATGTTCAGTAGGTCAAATATTTCTCTGGCTGAAATGACATCATGAGATGTAAATCTCTCTGTATATTAACCCACAGATCAAGTACCCGTGGGCCATAAAAGTATTCATGGAGGTCAAAAATTGACCTATGTAATATTACATACGAATGTTATATTACATAGTCTATGAATATATATGGAAAGTTCAAGATCTAGTACTTTTGGGCCAGAAACATGTTTAGTAGGTAAAATATTTTTCTGGCTGAAATGATATCATGAGAAATAAATCTCCAACCAACCAGAACACCCTAGCAACCACCAAGCAACAGCCTAGCAACCATCCAGAACACCCTAGAAACAAACCAGAACAACCCAGCAACCATCTGGCAACACCCTAGCAACCACCATTAACACCCCATTAACCGCCTAGCAACACCCTAGCAACCACCCAGAACACCTTCGCAACCACCCAGAATACCCTAACAACCGCATAGCAACGCCATAGCAACCACCAAGAATACCCTAAAAAAAACACCTAGCAACCACCCAGAACACCGTAGCAACCTCCCAGAACACCCTAGCAACCGGGTGCTGAGATTTGCCGATTCAAGCTCCACTTCACATTTTCTTCAGGAAATGTGCCATAAATGTGTTCATGGAGGTCAAAATTGACCTATGTATATCTAATATAACATCAGAAGGAGTCTAAAAGTCTATATTGTTTTAAACTTTATGAGAAACCTTTGACCAGAAATGAGTTCAATATGTCAGATATGGACTTATTTGTGGCTTAGGAAGCATCTGTTGGAGTCTATGAGTATGTTTGGAAAGTTCAAGATCAAGTACTTTTGGGCCAGAAACATGTTCAGTAGGTCAAATATTTGTCTGGCTGAAATGACATCATGAGATGTGTAGCAAATGCAACATTTAATAATATACGTAAAATGTATTTAAGGGGGCCGAAGGCCAATTTAGCTCAAAGGGAAATGATTCATTGATTTGCAATGAATCTATGGAACCGAATCACTGAACCGAGCAAATGACTCGCTTAGAATTCATTTGAACGGGCCGTAATTATAACCAAATCTATAGTGAAACACTATGTCTTAGCAAGGTAACTTTAAATCGAACAGTACAAGACATTAAATGTGCAAACACGACACAAGAAGATTTATCTTTTCAAATATGTGGGAGACTTTATTAGATATTCTAAACACAACTCTAAGGTCTAAACATAATCACGCACACACACACACACATTCATACAGTCGCGAAAGGGAAAGAGTGAGTTGGAAAGAGTGAGAGAGAAAGTTTTAACTTTCTATATGCACGTAAGACATAACCTGAAAGGACCACCAAGCATTAATTTGAACCTTCATTTCTTAGAGAGGTTATTCAATTAACATTAAAGCACCAGTTCAGTTAGAGCCTGGAGTACTTGCGCTTTGTAGTGGCTGAGGGAATTCCCTTTGTCTGCGTCGCGTCGAAGGGGGGTTTCCCGGCCGGGTCCGTTGCGTGGTTTGTTGTCTTTGAAGTGCAGGGATGGAAGTTTCGCCGCTGGTCACGTGTGATTAGCAAGCGAATGAGAGTCTTTTCCAGTTCGAAGCGCGTTGCAAAGTTAACTTTGAAACGAAACTTTTACAAAAAAGAAAATAAAGGAAAGAAATGAAAGTAAGACGAGTCGGATGGCTTGACTGAGCTGAATTGTAACCCTGATCTTGATGGGTTATTCGTCTGCTGGTTGAATTTGGTCTAGTCGATGTAGAAGCATGCGGACATGTTCTTTGTTTCAGAGCACGAACAGAACACTCTCTTGCTGGTTTTAGAGAGAGGCACGGACTTAACAGTTACAGAACAGAACAAAAATCTAAAATCATCTAGCAAAATCTCTGAACATGAGGTCCTTTGTTCAGATCTTTAACTTAAACTCTAGTCCAACCTCCAAGAAACTTCAGGCCAATGGGTAATGGCATGATCTCAGGAGGTGGACCTACTTCTTGCTTTATCATAATTTATGCATGGTCTGTGAGTTGGTCTCCAGCACTTAGCAGAGACAAAAGACCATCGTTTTACCTTATGATATTATCATAAAACAAAACCTTTTACGCAGATTTCAACAAGCCATCTTTTGAATTACAGAGAATACGGTTCGTTTAAGAGCAAACGAGGCATTCACACTTCTAATGGTTGTATAACAATTACAAGAGTTAATAGTTAACAACAATTACATGGTTATTATGTGATCTAAGCATAATAACACATGAAGTGTAGGAACAACAACAATTATGATTGGTTATAGGTCCAAGAATTGTTCTGTGGTGAGTTTATATGATTTTATGTGTGAGATCTCCGATCTCAACAGTGAGGTCGTGGTAGGTTCAAGGAGTAGGGGTAGAGGAAGGTGTTCTGTGTAACATCTCTGTCAGGAGATCAAAGAGGTCTTTGTTGTGAGCCTCTCGTTCCACCATTTTGGAGCCGATTTGTCTTAGTAACATTACCATATTGACACGTTCGTCCTGTTTAGTGCCCATCTCTTGGGCCTGTGGGGCAATAAAAGTCCTTATCTGCAGACAGCACGGAGTCGTTCCGTGACTCTGGAATGTGGGCTCCAGAACTTGGAGTGTTGAAGCCATGTGAATTAATTCCCATGAGAGATTAATTTGATTAAGTTGTGTTTGATTCGCCTCGATTCTCTACAGATGTAAATCTCTCGGTATATTAACCAACAGATCCAAGTACCCCTGGGCCATAAAAGTGTTCATGGAGGTCAAAAATTGACCTATGTAATTTAACATCAGAATGTTATATTGCATGGTCTATGAGTATGTATGGAAAGTTCAAGATCAAGTACTTTTGGGCCAGAAACATGTTCAGTAGGTCAAATATTTGTCTGGCTGAAATGACATCATGAGATGTAAATCTCTCGGTATATTAACCAACAGATCCAAGTACCCGTGGGCCATAAAAGTGTTCATGGAGGTCAAAAATTGACCTATGTAATATAACATCAGAATGTTATATTACATAGTCTGTGAGTATGTGTGGAAAGTTCAAGATCAAGTATTTTTGGACCAGAAACATGTTCAGTAGGTAAAATATTTTTCTGGCTGAAATGACATCATGAGAAGTAAATCTCCAACCAACCAGAACACCCTAGCAACCACCAAGCAACAGCGTAGCAACCATCCAGAACACCCTAGAAACAAACCAGAACACCCCAGCAACCATCTGGCAACACCCTATTAACCACCATTAAACACCCAGCAATCGCCTAGCAACACCCTAAGCAACCGCATGGCAACACCATAGCAACCACCAGAATACCCCAGCAACTGCCTAGCAACACCCTAGCAACCACCCAGAACACCTTCGCAACCACCCAGAATACCCTAGCAACCGCATAGCAACACCATAGCAACCACCCAGAATACCCTAAAAAAAACACCTAGCAACCACCCAGAACACCGTAGCAACCTCCCAGAACACCCTAGCAACCGGGTGCTGAGATTTGCCGCTTCAAGCTCCACTTCACATTTTCTTCTGGAAATGTACCATAAATGTGTTCATGGAGGTCAAAATTGACCTATGTATATCTAATATAACATCAGAAGGAGTCTAAAAGTTTATATTGTTTTAAACTATTTTGAGGAACTTTTCACCAGAAATGAGTTAAATAGGTCAGATATGGACTTCTCTATGGCTTCTTAGGAAGCGTCTATTGGAGTCTATGAGTATGTTTGGAAAGTTCAAGATCAAGTACTTTTGGGCCAGAAACATGTTCAGTAGGTCAAATATTTGTCTGGCTGAAATGACATCATGAGATGTAAATCTCTCGGTATATTAACCCACAGATCAAGTACCCATGGGCCATAAAAGTGTTCATGGAGGTCAAAAATTGACCTGTGTAATATAACATCAGAATGTTATATTACATAGTCTGTGAGTATGTGTAGAAAGTTCAAGATCAAGTATTTTTGGACCAGAAACATGTTCAGTAGGTAAAATATTTTTCTGGCTGAAATGACATCATGAGAAGTAAATCTCCAACCAACCAGAACACCCTAGCAACCACCAAGCAACAGCCTAGCAACCATCCAGAACACCCTAGAAACAAATCCAGAACACCCCAGCAACCATCTGGCAACACCCTAGCAACCACCATTAACACCCCAGCAACCGCCTAGCAACACCCTAGCAACCACCCAGAACAACTTCGCAACCACCCAGAATACCCTAGCAACCGCATAGCAACACCCTAGCAACCACCCAGAATACCCTAAAAAAAATACCTAGCAACCACCCAGAACACCCTAGCAACCGGGTGCTGAGATTTGCCGCTTCAAGCTCCACTTCACATTTTCTTCTGGAAATGTGCCATAAATGTGTTCCTGGTGGTCAAAAATTGATCTATGTATATCTAATATAACATCAGAAGAAGTCTAAAAGTTTACATTGTTTTAAACTTTTTGAGGAACCTTTGACCAGAAATGAGTTCAATGACAATCCCGAGAAGTAAATCTATCGGTATATTAACCCACAGATCAAGTACCCGTGGGATATAAATGTGTTCCTGGGGGTCAAAAATTGACCTATGTATATCTAATATAATTGACCAATGTATATCTTATATAAAATCAGAAGGAGGTCAAATATTTGTCTGGCTGAAATTACATCATGAGAAGTAAATCTCTCGGTATACTCACCCATAGATCAAGTACCCGTGGGCCATAAATGTGTTCCTGGAGGTCAAAAATTGACCTATGTATAGCTAATATAACATCAGAAGGAATCTATAAGTTTATATTGTTTTAAACTATTTTGAGGAACTTTTCACCAGAAATGAGTTCAATAGGTCAGATATGGACTTCTCTATGGCTTCTTAGGAAGCATCTATTGGAGTCTATGAGTCTGTATGGAAAGTTCAAGATCAAGAACTTTTGGGCCAGAAACATGTTCAGTAGGTCAAATATTTCTCTGGCTGAAATGACATCATGAGATGTAAATCTCTCTGTATATTAACCCACAGATCAAGTACCCGTGGGCCATAAAAGTATTCATGGAGGTCAAAAATTGACCTATGTAATATAACATCAGAATGTTATATTACATAGTCTATGAATATGTATGGAAAGTTCAAGATCTAGTACTTTTGGGCCAGAAACATGTTTAGTAGGTAAAATATTTTTCTGGCTGAAATGACATCATGAGAAAAAAATCTCCAACCAACCAGAACATCCTAGCAACCACCAAGCAACAGCATAGCAACCACCCAGAACACCCTAGAAACAAACCAGAACAACCCAGCAACCACCCAGAACACCTTCGCAACCACCCAGAATACCCTGGCAACCGCCTAGCAACACCCTAGCAACCACCCAGAACAGCTTCACAACCACCCAGAATACCCTAGCAACCACATAGCAACACCCTAGCAACCACCCAGAACACCTTCGCAACCACCCAAAATACCCTAGCAACCGCATAGCAACACCATAGCAACCACCCAGAATACCCTAAAAAAAAACCTACCAACCACCCAGAACACCGTGGCAACCTCCCAGAACACCCTAGCAACCGGGTGCTGAGATTTGCCGCTTCAAGCTCCACTTCACATTTTCTTCAGGAAATGTGCCATAAATGTGTTCATGGAGGTCAAAATTGACCTATGTATATCTAATATAACATCAGAAGGAGTCTAAAAGTCTATATTGTTTTAAACTTTTTGAGAAACCTTTGACCAGAAATGAGTTCAATATGTCAGATATGGACTTCTCTGTGGCTTAGGAAGCATCTGTTGGAGTCTATGAGTATGTTTGGAAAGTTCAAGATCAAGTACTTTTGGGCCAGAAACATGTTCAGTAGGTCAAATATTTGTCTGGCTGAAATGACATCATGAGATGTAAATCTCTCGGTATATTAACACACAGATCAAGTACCCGTGGGCCATAAAAGTATTCATGGAGGTCAAAAATTGACCTATGTAATATAACATCAGAATGTTATATTACATAGTCTATGAATATGTATGGAAAGTTCAAGATCAAGTACTTTTGGGCAGAAACATGTTAGTAGGTAAAATATTTTTCTGGCTGAAATGACATCATGAGAAATAAATCTCCAACCAACCAGAACACCCTAGCAACCACCAAGCAACATCATAGCAACCACTAGAACACCCTAGAAACAAACCAGAACAAACCAGCAACCACCCAGAACAACTCGCAACCACCAGAATACCCTAGCAACCGCCTAGCAACACCCTAGCAACCACCCAGAACACTTCGCAACCACCCAGAATCACTAGCAACCACATATCAACACCCTAGCAACCACCCAGAACACCTTCGCAACCACCCAGAATACCCTAGCAACCGCATAGCAACACCATAGCAACTACCCAGAATACCCTAAAAAAAAATTACCAACCACCCAGAACACGGTAGCAACCTCCCAGAACACCCTAGCAACCGGGTGCTGAGATTTGCCGCTTCAAGCTCCACTTCACATTTTCTTCAGGAAATGTGCCATAAATTTGTTCATGGAGGTCAAAATTGACCTATGTATATCTAATATAACATCAGAAGGAGTCTAAACGTCTATATTGTTTTAAACTTTTTGAGAAACCTTTGACCAGAAATGAGTTCAATATGTCAGATATGGACTCTCTGTGGCTTAGGAAGCATCTGTTTGAGTCTATGAGTATGTTTGGAAAGTTCAAGATCAAGTACTTTTGGGCCAGAAACATGTTCAGTAGGTCAAATATTTGTCTGGCTGAAATGACATCATGAGATGTAAATCTCTCTGTATATTAACCAACAGATCCAAGTACCCGTGGGCCATAAAAGTGTTCATGGAGGTCAAAAATTGACCTGTGTAATATAACATCAGAATGTTATATTGCATGGTCTATGAGTATGTATGGAAAGTTCAAGATCAAGTACTTTTGGGCCAGAAACATGTTCAGTAGGTCAAATATTTGTCTGGCTGAAATGACATCATGAGATGTAAATCTCTCGGTATATTAACCAACAGATCCAAGTACCCGTGGGCCATAAAAGTGTTCGGAGGTCAAAAATTGACCCTGTCATATA
Organism: Pimephales promelas; assembly: GCF_016745375.1. Next base: position 110,124 of record NW_024121207.1, on the reverse strand, counting down.
ACATCAGAATGTTATATTAAATAGTCTGTGAGTATGTGTGGAAGTTCAAGATCAAGTATTTTTGGACCAGAACATGTTCAGTAGGTAAAATATTTTTCTGGCTGAAATGACATCATGAGAAGTAAATCTCCAACCAACCAGAACACCCTAGCAACCACCAAGCAACAGCCTAGCAACCATGCAGAACACCCTAGAAACAAACAGAACACCCCAGCAACCATCTGGAAACACCCTAGCAACCACCATTAACACCCCAGCAACCGCTAGCAACACCCTAGCAACCACCCAGAACACCCCTCGCAACCACCCAGAATACCCTAACAACCGCATAGCAACACCATAGCAACCACCCAGAATACCTTAAAAAATCACCTAGCAACCACCAGAACACCGTACCAACCTCCCAGAACACCCTAGCAACCGGGTGCTGAAGATTTCCCGCTTCAAGCGACACTTCACGTTTTCTTCAGGAAATGTGCCATAAATGTGTTCATGGAGGTCAAAATTGACCTATGTATATCTAATATAACATCAAAAGGAGTCTAAAAGTCTATATTGTATTAAACTTTTTGAGAAACCTTTGACCAGAAATGAGTTCAATATGTCAGATATGGACTTCTCTGTGGCTTAGGAAGCATCTGTTGGAGTCTATGAGTATGTTTGGAAAGTTCAAGATCAAGTACTTTTGGGCCAGAAACATGTTCAGTAGGTCAAATATTTGTCTGGCTGAAATGACATCATGAGAAATAAATCTCCAACCAACCAGAACACCCTAGCAACCACCAAGCAACAACATAGCAACCACCCAGAACACCCTAGAAACAAACCAAAACAACCCAGCAACCACCCAGAACACCTTCACAACCACCCAGAATACCCTAGCAACCGCCTAGCAACACCATAGGAACTACCCAGAATACCCTAAAAAAAAAACTACCAACCACCCAGAACACGGTAGCAACCTCCCAGAACACCCTAGCAACCGGGTGCTGAGATTTGCCGCTTCAAGCTCCACTTCACATTTTCTTCAGGAAATGTGCCATAAATGTGTTCATGGAGGTCAAAATTGACCTATGTATATCTAATTTAACATCAGAAGGAGTCTAAAAGTCGATATTGTTTTAAACTTTTTGAGAAACCTTTGACCAGAAATGAGTTCAATATGTCAGATATGGACTTCTCTGTTGCTTAGGAAGCATCTGTTGGAGTCTATGAGTATGTTTGGAAAGTTCAAGATCAAGTACTTTTGGACCAGAAACATGTTCAGTAGGTAAAATATTTTTCTGGCTGAAATGACATCATGAGAAGTAAATCTCCAACCAACCAGAACACACTAGCAACCATCAAGCAACAGCCTAGCAACCATCCAGAACACCCTAGAAACAAACCAGAACACCCCAGCAACCACCTGGCAACACCCTAGCAACCACCATTAACACCCCAGCAACCGCCTAGCAACACCCTAGCAACCACCCAGAATACCCTAACAACCGCATAGCAACACCATAGCAACCACCCAGAATACCCTAAAAAAAACACCTAGCAACCACCCAGAACACCGTAGCAACCTCCCAGAACACCCTAGCAACCGGGTGCTGAGATTTGCCGCTTCAAGCGACACTTCAAATTTTCTTCAGGAAATGTGCCATAAATGTGTTCATGGAGGTCAAAATTGACCTATGTATATCTAATATAACATCAGAAGGAGTCTAAAAGTCTATATTGTTTTAAACTTTTTGAGAAACCTTTGACCAGAAATGAGTTCAATATGTCAGATATGGACTTCTCTGTGGCTTAGGAAGCATCTGTTGGAGTCTATGAGTATGTTTGGAAAGTTCAAGATCAAGTACTTTTGGGCCAGAAACATGTTCAGTAGGTAAAATATTTTTCTGGCTGAAATGACATCATGAGAAGTAAATCTCCAACCAACCAGAACACCCTAGCAACCACCAAGCAACAGCCTAGCAACCATCCAGAACACCCTAGAAACAAACCAGAACACCCCAGCAACCATCTGGCAACACCCTAGCAACCACCATTAACACCCCAGCAACCGCCTAGCAACACCCTAGCAACCACCCAGAATACCCTAACAACCGCATAGCAACACCATAGCAACCACCCAAAATACCCTAAAAAAAACACCTAGCAACCACCCAGAACACCGTAGCAACCTCCCAGAACACCCTAGCAACCGGGTGCTGAGATTTGCCGCTTCAAGCGACACTTCAAATTTTCTTCAGGAAATGTGCCATAAATGTGTTCATGGAGGTCAAAATTGACCTATGTATATCTAATATAACATCAGAAGGAGTCTAAAAGTCTATATTGTTTTAAACTTTTTGAGAAACCTTTGACCAGAAATGAGTTCAATATGTCAGATATGGACTTCTCTGTGGCTTAGGAATCATCTGTTGGAGTCTATGAGTATGTTTGGAAAGTTCAAGATCAAGTACTTTTGGGCCAGAAACATGTTCAGTAGGTCAAATATTTGTCTGGCTGAAATGACATCATGAGATGTAAATCTCTCGGTATATTAACCAACAGATCCAAGTACCCGTGGGCCATAAAAGTGTTCATGGAGGTCAAAAATTGACCTATGTAATATAACATCAGAATGTTATATTACATAGTCTGTGAGTATGTGTGGAAAGTTCAAGATCAAGTATTTTTGGACCAGAAACATGTTCAGTAGGTAAAATATTTTTCTGGCTGAAATGACATCATGAGAAGTAAATCTCCAACCAACCAGAACACCCTAGCAACCACCAAGCAACAGCCTAGCAACCATCCAGAACACCCTAGAAACAAACCAGAACACCCCAGCAACCATCTGGCAACACCCTAGCAACCACCATTAACACCCCATTAACCGCCTAGCAACACCCTAGCAACCACCCAGAACACCTTCGCAACCACCCAGAATACCCTAACAACCGCATAGCAACGCCATAGCAACCACCAAGAATACCCTAAAAAAAACACCTAGCAACCACCCAGAACACCGTAGCAACCTCCCAGAACACCCTAGCAACCGGGTGCTGAGATTTGCCGCTTCAAGCTCCACTTCACCTTTTCTTCAGGAAATGTGCCATAAATGTGTTCATGGAGGTCAAAATTGACCTATGTATATCTAATATAACATCAGAAGGAGTCTAAAAGTCTATATTGTTTTAAACTTTTTGAGAAACCTTTGACCAGAAATGAGTTCAATATGTCAGATATGGACTTCTCTGTGGCTTAGGAAGCATCTGTTGGAGTCTATGAGTATGTTTGGAAAGTTCAAGATCAAGTACTTTTGGGCAAGAAACATGTTCACTAGGTCAAATATTTGTCTGGCTGAAATGACATCATGAGATGTAAATCTCTCGGTATATTAACCAACAGATCCAAGTACCCGTGGGCCATAAAAGTGTTCATGTAGGTCAAAAATTGACCTGTGTAATATAACATCAGAATGTTATATTGCATGGTCTATGAGTATGTGTGGAAAGTTCAAGATCAAGTACTTTTGGGCCAGAAACATGTTCAGTAGGTCAAATATTTGTCTGGCTGAAATGACATCATGAGATGTAAATCTCTCGGTATATTAACCAACAGATCCAAGTACCCGTGGGCCATAAAAGTGTTCATGGAGGTCAAAAATTGACCTATGTCATATAACATCAGAATGTTATATTACATAGTCTGTGAGTATGTGTGGAAAGTTCAAGATCAAGTACTTTTGGGCCAGAAACATGTTCAGTAGGTAAAATATTTTTCTGGCTGAAATGACATCATGAGAAGTAAATCTCCAACCAACCAGAACACCCTAGCAACAACCAAACAACAGCCTAGCAACCATCCAGAACACCCTAGAAACAAACCAGAACACCCCAGCAACCATCTGGCAACACCCTAGCAACCACCATTAACACCCCATTAACCGCCTAGCAACACCCTAGCAACCACCCAGAACACCTTCGCAACCACCCAGAATACCCTAACAACCGCATAGCAACGCCATAGCAACCACCAAGAATACCCTAAAAAAAACACCTAGCAACCACCCAGAACACCGTAGCAACCTCCCAGAACACCCTAGCAACCGGGTGCTGAGATTTGCCGCTTCAAGCACTTCACATTTTCTTCTGGAAATGTGCCATAAATGTGTTCATGGAGGTCAAAATTGACCTATGTATATCTAATATAACATCAGAAGGAGTCTAAAAGTTTATATTGTTTTAAACTTTTTGAGAAATTTTTGACCAGAAATTAGTTCAATATGTCAGATATGGACTTCTCTATGGCTTAGGAAGCATCTGTTGGAGTCTATGAGTATGAATGGAAAGTACAAGGTCAAGTACTTTTGGGCCAGATATACTGTATGTTCAGTAGGTCAAATATATTTCTGGCTGAAATGACATCATGAGAAGCAAAGCTCTTGGTACATTAACCCAAACATCAAATATCCGTGGACCATAAATGTGTTTCTGGAGGTCAAAAATTGACCTATGTATAGCTAATGTAACATCAGGAGTCTACAAGTTTATATTGTTTAAAACCTTTTGAGGATCCTTTGACCAGAAATGAGTTCAATAGGTCAGATTTGGACTTCTCTATGGCTTAGAAAGCATCTGTTGGAGTCTATGAGTATGTTTGGAAAGTTCAAGATCAAGTACTTTTGGGCCAGAAACATGTTCAGTAGGTCAATTTTTTGTCTGGCTGAAATGACATCATGAGAAGTAAATCTCTCGGTATAATAACCCACATACCAAGGACCCGTGGGCCATAAAAGTGTTCCTGGAGGTCAAAAATTGACCTATGTAATATAACATCAGAAGGAGTCTATAAGTTTATATCGTTTTAAAGTTTTTGAGGAACCTTTGACCAGAAATTAGTTCAAAAGGTCAGATATGGACTTGTCCATGGCTTAGGAAGCATTTATTGGAGTCTATGAGTATGTATGGAAAGTTCAAGATCAAGTACTTTTGGGCCAGAAATATGTTCACTAGGACAAAAAGGAACCTATCTATAGCTTACAAATCATCAAAAGTCAATAAGTTAATATTTATTAAAACCTTTGAGGACCCTTTGACTCTTTCGCATGGATTCTACTACTAATTCTACTACTAATTCTTTTGTGCACTGACGAAAAAACATCACTTGAGCGGTCTTGCAATGCAATAACTTACTCGTTCCTTTGTGCAACAGAGGAACGCATTCAATATCTAACTCATTCCGTTGTTCAACGAAAACACATCTAACGTCTAACGTTGTGCATTAAAGAATATGCACGCAATAACTAACATGTTTCTCTGTGCAATGAAAAGAAAACACCTAATATCTAGTTTCATTGGATCTAACTTGTTCTTCGTTGCAATGAAAAGGCATAATGTGATGTTTTCTTGTCTGTGCACAAACAATCTAGTTTGTAAAATAGAAATGCATGCGAAAGCACATGCATACATTTTCTTTTCATTGCAATGAGGAACAAGTTCGATATTTTATGCATTGCAATAAAACAACACTCGTTGCTTTGTGCAATGAAGAGATGTGGATTGTGCATGAAGAACGTTGTGCATCAAAAATACCATATATGTAATATGCACTTTATTGCATTCAAGAACTAAACCCTTCCTTCTGCTTTGACTGGATAACGTGTGTTGTTTCATTGCAATTCTTACATTTTCTAACTTATTTTTCTTTGCAATGAAAAGAAAAGATAAAACACGCGTGCTTTTCCATGCATTTCCATTCTACAACTAATTAATTTCTGTTTTGACGAGAAAACATCAAAAGAGCGATCGCTTTACAATGCACACACTAACTTGTTCCTTGTGCAACGAAGAGATTTGCAATGCTTGTGCTTTAGGATTGCATTGCACATGCACACGATAACTAACCTCTGTCCAATGAAAAGAAAACACCTAAGATGTGTTTCATTGCATTGCATGACAGATCTAACTTGTTCCTCGTTATGCATATACACGCAATAACTCGCTCTGTGCAGTGAAAAGAAAACACCTAAGATGTGTTTCAGTGCATTGCATGACAGATCTAACTTGTTTCTCGTTATGCATATGCACGCAATAACTCGCTCTGTGCAGTGAAAAGAAAACACCTAAGATGTGTTTCAATGCATTGCATGACCTATCTAACTTGTTCCTCGTTATGTATGCATGCAATAACTATCCTCTGTGCAATGAAAAGAAAACACCTAAGATGTGTTTCAATGCATTGCATGACCTATCTAACTTGTTCCTCGTTATGCATATGCACGCAATAACTAACCTCTGTGCAGTGAAAAGAAAACACCTAAGATGTGTTTCAGTGCATTGCATGACAGATCTAACTTGTTTCTCGTTATGCATATGCACGCAATAACTCCTCTGTGCAGTGAAAAGAAAACACCTAAGATGTGTTTCAGTGCATTGCATGACAGATCTAACTTGTTTCTCGTTATGCATATGCACGCAATAACTCGCTATGTGCAGTGAAAAGAAAACACCTAAGATGTGTTTCAGTGCATTACATGACAGATCTAACTTGTTACTCGTTATGCATATGCACGCAATAACTAACCTCTGTGCAATGAAAAGAAAACACCTAAGATGTGTTTCATTGCATTGCATGACATATCTAACTTGTTACTCGTTATGCATATGCACGCAATAACCTCTGTGCAATGAAAAGAAAACAACTAAGATGTGTTGCAATGCATTGCATGACCTAATCTAACTTGTTATTCGTTATGTATGCATGCAATAACTATCCTCTTTGCAATGAAAAGAAAACACCTAAGATGTGTTCAATGCATTGCATGACCTATCTAACTTGTTCCTCTGTGCAGTGAAAAGAAAACAACTAAGATGTGTTTCAATGCATTACATGACCTATCTAAATTGTTCCTCGTTATGTATGCATGCAATAACTATCCTCTGTGCAATGAAAAGAAAACACCTAAGATGTGTTTCATCGCATTGCATGACCTATCTAACTTGTTCCTCGTTATGCATATGCACGCAATAACTAACCTCTGTGCAGTGAAAAGAAAACACCTAAGATGTGTTTCAGTGCATTGCATGACAGATCTAACTTGTTTCTCGTTATGCATATGCACGCAATAACTCGCTCTGTGCAGTGAAAAGAAAACACCTAAGATGTGTTTCAGTGCATTGCATGACAGATCTAACTTGTTTCTCGTTATGCATATGCACGCAATAACTCGCTCTGTGCAGTGAAAAGAAAACACCTAAGATGTGTTTCAGTGCATTACATGACATATCTAACTTGTTACTCGTTATGCATATGCACGCAATAACTAACCTCTGTGCAATGAAAAGAAAACACCTAAGATGTGTTTCATTGCATTGCATGACATATCTAACTTGTTACTCGTTATGCATATGCACGCAATAACTAACCTCTGTGCAATGAAAAGAAAACACCTAAGATGTGTTTCATTGCATTGCATGACATATCTAACTTGTTCCTCGTTATGCATATGCACGCAATAACCTCTGTGCAATGAAAAGAAAACAACTAAGATGTGTTGCAATGCATTGCATGACCTAATCTAACTTGTTATTCGTTATGTATGCATGCAATAACTATCCTCTGTGCAATGAAAAGAAAACACCTAAGATGTGTTTCATCGCATTGCATGACCTATCTAACTTGTTCCTCGTTATGCATATGCACGCAATAACTCGCTCTGTGCAGTGAAAAGAAAACACCTAAGATGTGTTTCAGTGCATTACATGACATATCTAACTTGTTACTCGTTATGCATATGCACGCAATAACTAACCTCTGTGCAATGAAAAGAAAACACCTAAGATGTGTTTCATTGCATTGCATGACATATCTAACTTGTTCCTCGTTATGCATATGCACGCAATAACTCCTCTGTGCAGTGAAAAGAAAACACCTAAGATGTGTTTCATCGCATTGCATGACATATCTAACTTGTTCCTCGTTATGCATATGCACGCAATAACTCGCTCTGTGCAGTGAAAAGAAAACACCTAAGATGTGTTTCATGCATTGCATGACATATCTAACTTGTTTCTCGTTATGCATATGCACGCAATAACTCCTCTGTGCAATGAAAAGAAAACACCTAAGATGTGTTTCAATGCATTGCATGACCTATCTAACTTGTTCCTCGTTATGCATATGCACGCAATAACTAACCTCTGTGCAATGAAAAGAAAACACCTAAGATGTGTTTCAGTGCATTGCATGACCTATCTAACTTGTTCCTCGTTATGCATATGCACGCAATAACTAACCTCTGTGCAGTGAAAAGAAAACACCTAAGATGTGTTTCAGTGCATTGCATGACAGATCTAACTTGTTTTTCGTTATGCATATGCACGCAATAACTCGCTCTGTGCAGTGAAAAGAAAACACCTAAGATGTGTTTCAGTGCATTGCATGACAGATCTAACTTGTTCCTCGTTATGCATATGCACGCAATAACCTCTGTGCAATGAAAAGAAAACAACTAAGATGTGTTTCAATGCATTGCATGACCTATCTAACTTGTTCCTCGTTATGCATATGCACGCAATAACTAACCTCTGTGCAATGAAAAGAAAACACCTAAGATGTGTTTCATGCATTGCATGACCTATCTAACTTGTTCCTCGTTATGCATATGCACGCAATAACTAACCTCTGTGCAGTGAAAAGAAAACACCTAAGATGTGTTTCAGTGCATTGCATGACAGATCTAACTTGTTTCTCGTTATGCATATGCACGCAATAACTCCTCTGTGCAGTGAAAAGAAAACACCTAAGATGTGTTTCAGTGCATTGCATGACAGATCTAACTTGTTTCTCGTTATGCATATGCACGCAATAACTCCTCTGTGCAGTGAAAAGAAAACACCTAAGATGTGTTTCAGTGCATTGCATGACATATCTAACTTGTTTCTCGTTATGCATATGCACGCAATAACTCGCTCTGTGCAAGTGAAAAGAAAACACCTAAGATGTGTTTCAGTGCATTGCATGACATATCTAACTTGTTCCTCGTTATGCATATGCACGCAATAACTAACCTCTGTGCAATGAAAAGAAAACACCTAAGATGTGTTTCATTGCATTGCATGACATATCTAACTTGTTCCTCGTTATGCATATGCACGCAATAACCTCTGTGCAATGAAAAGAAAACACCTAAGATGTGTTTCAATGCATTGCATGACTATCTAACTTGTTCTCGTTATGTATGCACGCAATAACTACCTCTGTGCAATGAAAAGAAAACACCTAAGATGTGTTTCAATGCATTGCATGACCTATCTAACTTGTTCCTCTGTGCAGTGAAAAGAAAACACCTAAGATGTGTTTCAATGCATTGCATGACCTATCTAACTTGTTCCTCGTTATGTATGCACGCAATAACTATCCTCTGTGCAATGAAAAGAAAACACCTAAGATGTGTTTCATGCATTGCATGACCTATCTAACTTGTTCCTCGTTATGCATATGCACGCAATAACTAACCTCTGTGCAGTGAAAAGAAAACACCTAAGATGTGTTTCAGTGCATTGCATGACAGATCTAACTTGTTTCTCGTTATGCATATGCACGCAATAACTCGCTCTGTGCAGTGAAAAGAAAACACCTAAGATGTGTTTCAGTGCATTGCATGACAGATCTAACTTGTTTCTCGTTATGCATATGCACGCAATAACTCGCTCTGTGCAGTGAAAGAAAACACCTAAGATGTGTTTCAGTGCATTACATGACAGATCTAACTTTTCTCGTTATGCATATGCACGCAATAACTAACCTCTGTGCAATGAAAAGAAAACACCTAAGATGTGTTTCATTGCATTGCATGACATATCTAACTTGTTCCTCGTTATGCATATGCACGCAATAACCTCTGTGCAATGAAAAGAAAACACCTAAGATGTGTTTCATCGCATTGCATGACCTATCTAACTTGTTCCTCGTTATGCATATGCACGCAATAACTAACCTCTGTGCAGTGAAAAGAAAACACCTAAGATGTGTTTCAGTGCATTGCATGACAGATCTAACTTGTTTCTCGTTATGCATATGCACGCAATAACTCGCTCTGTGCAGTGAAAAGAAAACACCTAAGATGTGTTTCAGTGCATTGCATGACATATCTAACTTGTTCCTCGTTATGCATATGCACGCAATAACTAACCTCTGTGCAATGAAAAGAAAACACCTAAGATGTGTTTCATTGCATTGCATGACATATCAACTTGTTCCTCGTTATGCATATGCACGCAATAACCTCTGTGCAATGAAAAGAAAACACCTAAGATGTGTTTCAGTGCATTGCATGACATATCTAACTTGTTTCCTCGTTATGTATGCACGCAATAACTAATCCTCTGTGCAATGAAAAGAAAACACCTAAGATGTGTTTCATGCATTGCATGACCTATCTAACTTGTTCCTCGTTATGCATATGCACGCAATAACTAACCTCTGTGCAGTGAAAAGAAAACACCTAAGATGTGTTTCAGTGCATTGCATGACAGATCTAACTTGTTTCTCGTTATGCATATGCACGCAATAACTCGCTCTGTGCAGTGAAAAGAAAACACCTAAGATGTGTTTCAGTGCATTGCATGACAGATCTAACTGTTTCTCGTTATGCATATGCACGCAATAACTCCTCTGTGCAGTGAAAAGAAAACACCTAAGATGTGTTTCAATGCATTGCATGACATATCTAACTTGTTCCTCGTTATGCATATGCACGCAATAACTAACCTCTGTGCAATGAAAAGAAAACACCTAAGATGTGTTTCATTGCATTGCATGACATATCTAACTTGTTCCTCGTTATGCATATGCACGCAATAACCTCTGTGCATGAAAAGAAAACAACTAAGATGTGTTTCAATGCATTGCATGACCTATCTAACTTGTTCCTCGTTATTATGCACGCAATAACTATCCTCTGTGCAATGAAAAGAAAACACCTAAGATGTGTTTCATTGCATTGCATGACCTATCTAACTTGTTCCTCGTTATGCATATGCAAGCAATAACTAACCTCTGTGCAGTGAAAGAAAACACCTAAGATGTGTTTCAGTGCATTGCATGACAGATCTAACTTGTTTTTCGTTATGCATATACACGCAATAACTACCTCTGTGCAGTGAAAAGAAAACACCTAAGATGTGTTTCAGTGCATTGCATGACAGATCTAACTTGTTTCTCGTTATGCATATGCACGCAATAACTTCCTCTGTGCAGTGAAAAGAAAACACCTAAGATGTGTTTCAGTGCATTGCATGACATATCTAACTTGTTACTCGTTATGCATATGCACGCAATAACCTCTGTGCAATGAAAAGAAAACACCTAAGATGTGTTTCATGCATTGCATGACAATCTAACTTGTTCCTCGTTATGTATGCACGCAATAACTATCCTCTGTGCAATGAAAAGAAAACACCTAAGATGTGTTTCATCGCATTGCATGACCTATCTAACTTGTTTCTCGTTATGCATATGCACGCAATAACTAACCTCTGTGCAGTGAAAAGAAAACACCTAAGATGTGTTTCAGTGCATTGCATGACAGATCTAACTTGTTTCTCGTTATGCATATGCACGCAATAACTCGCTCTGTGCAGTGAAAAGAAAACACCTAAGATGTGTTTCAGTGCATTGCATGACAGATCTAACTTGTTTCTCGTTATGCATATGCACGCAATAACTCGCTCTGTGCAGTGAAAAGAAAACACCTAAGATGTGTTTCAGTGCATTGCATGACATATCTAACTTGTTACTCGTTATGCATATGCACGCAATAACTAACCTCTGTGCAATGAAAAGAAAACACCTAAGATGTGTTTCATTGCATTGCATGACATATCTAACTTGTTCCTCGTTATGCATATGCACGCAATAACCTCTGTGCAATGAAAAGAAAACAACTAAGATGTGTTTCAATGCATTGCATGACCTATCTAACTTGTTCCTCGTTATGTATGCATGCAATAACTATCCTCTGTGCAATGAAAAGAAAACACCTAAGATGTGTTTCATCGCATTGCATGACCTATCTAACTTGTTCTCGTTATGCATATGCACGCAATAACTAACCTCTGTGCAGTGAAAAGAAAACACCTAAGATGTGTTTCAGTGCATTGCATGACAGATCTAACTTGTTTCTCGTTATGCATATGCACGCAATAACTCGCTCTGTGCAGTGAAAAGAAAACACCTAAGATGTGTTTCAGTGCATTGCATGACAGATCTAACTTGTTTCTCGTTATGCATATGCACGCAATAACTCGCTCTGTGCAGTGAAAAGAAAACACCTAAGATGTGTTTCAGTGCATTACATGACATATCTAACTTGTTACTCGTTATGCATATGCACGCAATAACTAACCTCTGTGCAATGAAAAGAAAACACCTAAGATGTGTTTCATTGCATTGCATGACATATCTAACTTGTTCCTCGTTATGCATATGCACGCAATAACCTCTGTGCAATGAAAAGAAAACAACTAAGATGTGTTTCATGCATTGCATGACCTAATCTAACTTGTTCCTCGTTATGCATATGCACGCAATAACTAACCTCTGTGCAGTGAAAAGAAAACACCTAAGATGTGTTTCAGTGCATTGCATGACAGATCTAACTTGTTTCTCGTTATGCATATGCACGCAATAACTACCTCTGTGCAGTGAAAAGAAAACACCTAAGATGTGTTTCAGTGCATTGCATGACATATCTAACTTGTTTCTCGTTATGCATATGCACGCAATAACTCCTCTGTGCAATGAAAAGAAAACACCTAAGATGTGTTTCAGTGCATTGCATGACAGATCTAACTTGTTTCTCGTTATGCATATGCACGCAATAACCTCTGTGCAATGAAAAGAAAACACCTAACATGGGTTTCAGTGCATTGCATGACCTATCTAACTTGTTCCTCGTTATGTATGCATGCAATAACTATCCTCTGTGCAATGAAAAGAAAACACCTAAGATGTGTTTCATCGCATTGCATGACCTATCTAACTTGTTTCTCGTTATGCATATGCACGCAATAACTAACCTCTGTGCAGTGAAAAGAAAACACCTAAGATGTGTTTCAGTGCATTGCATGACAGATCTAACTTGTTTCTCGTTATGCATATGCACGCAATAACTCGCTCTGTGCAGTGAAAAGAAAACACCTAAGATGTGTTTCAGTGCATTGCATGACAGATCTAACTTGTTTTTTCGTTATGCTAATGCACGGAATAACTAACCTCTGTGCAATGAAAAGAAAACACCTAAGATGTGTTTCATTGCATTGCATGACATATCTAACTTGTTCCTCGTTATGCATATGCACGCAATAACCTCTGTGCAATGAAAAGAAAACAACTAAGATGTGTTTCAATGCATTGCATGACCTATCTAACTTGTTCCTCGTTATGTATGCATGCAATAACTATCCTCTGTGCAATGAAAAGAAAACACCTAAGATGTGTTTCATCGCATTGCATGACCTATCTAACTTGTTCCTCGTTATGCATATGCACGCAATAACTAACCTCTGTGCAGTGAAAAGAAAACACCTAAGATGTGTTTCAGTGCATTGCATGACAGATCTAACTTGTTTCTCGTTATGCATATGCACGCAATAACTCGCTCTGTGCAGTGAAAAGAAAACACCTAAGATGTGTTTCAGTGCATTGCATGACAGATCTAACTTGTTTCTCGTTATGCATATGCACGCAATAACTCGCTCTGTGCAGTGAAAAGAAAACACCTAAGATGTGTTTCAGTGCATTGCATGACATATCTAACTTGTTACTCGTTATGCATATGCACGGAATAACTAACCTCTGTGCAATGAAAAGAAAACACCTAAGATGTGTTTCATTGCATTGCATGACATATCTAACTTGTTCCTCGTTATGCATATGCACGCAATAACCTCTGTGCAATGAAAAGAAAACAACTAAGATGTGTTTCAATGCATTGCATGACCTATCTAACTTGTTCCTCGTTATGCATATGCACGCAATAACTAACCTCTGTGCAGTGAAAAGAAAACACCTAAGATGTGTTTCAGTGCATTGCATGACAGATCTAACTTGTTTCTCGTTATGCATATGCACGCAATAACTCGCTCTGTGCAGTGAAAAGAAAACACCTAAGATGTGTTTCAGTGCATTGCATGACAGATCTAACTTGTTTCTCGTTATGTATGCATGCAATAACTATCCTCTGTGCAATGAAAAGAAAACACCTAAGATGTGTTTCATCGAATTGCATGACCTATCTAACTTGTTACTCGTTATGCATATGCACGGAATAACTAACCTCTGTGCAATGAAAAGAAAACACCTAAGATGTGTTTCATTGCATTGCATGACATATCTAACTTGTTCCTCGTTATGCATATGCACGCAATAACTCGCTCTGTGCAGTGAAAAGAAAACACCTAAGATGTGTTTCAGTGCATTGCATGACAGATCTAACTTGTTTCTCGTTATGTATGCATGCAATAACTATCCTCTGTGCAATGAAAAGAAAACACCTAAGATGTGTTTCATCGCATTGCATGACCATCTAACTTGTTACTCGTTATGCATATGCACGCAATAACTAACCTCTGTGCAGTGAAAAGAAAACACCTAAGATGTGTTTCAGTGCTTTGCATGACAGATCTAACTTGTTTCTCGTTATGCATATACACGCAATAACTCGCTCTGTGCAGTGAAAAGAAAACACCTAAGATGTGTTTCAGTGCATTACATGACATATCTAACTTGTTACTCGTTATTCATATGCACGGAATAACTAACTTTCATGCAATGAAAAGAAAACACCTAAGATGTGTTTCATTGCATTGCATGACATATCTAACTTGCTCCTCGTTATGACATGCACACAATAACCTCTGTGCAATGAAAAGAAAACAACTAAGATGTTTCAATGCATTGCATGACCTATCTAACTTGTTCCTCGTTATGTATGCATGCAATAACTATCCTCTGTGCAATGAAAAGAAAACACCTAAGATATGTTTCATTGCATTGCATGATAGATATAACTTGTTTCTCGTTATGCATATGCACGCAAATAGCTATTTAGCGTTATGCATATGCACGCAAAACGCAAATAGCGTTATGCATATACAACTTGTTTCTCGTTATGCATATGCACGCAAAAACTTCTCTGCAGTGAAAAGAAAACACCTAACATGGGTTTCAGTGCATTGCATGACATATCTAACTTGTTCCTCGTTATGCATATGCACGTAATAACTAACCTCTGTGCAATAAAAAGAAAACACCTAAGATGTGTTTCATTGCATTGCATGATAGATATAACTTGTTTCTCGTTATGCATATGCACGCAAAAACCTCTCTGCAGTGAAAAGAAAACACCTAACATGGGTTTCAGTGCATTGCATGACCTATCTAACTTGTTACTCGTTATGCATATGCACGCAATAACTAACCTCTGTGCAGTGAAAAGAAAACACCTAAGATGTGTTTCAGTGCTTTGCATGACAGATCTAACTTGTTTCTCGTTATGCATATACACGCAATAACTCGCTCTGTGCAGTGAAAAGAAAACACCTAAGATGTGTTTCAGTGCATTGCATGACAGATCTAACTTGTTTCTCGTTATGCAATAACTCGCTCTGTGCAGTGAAAAGAAAACACCTAAGATGTGTTTCAGTGCATTACATGACATATCTAACTTGTTACTCGTTATTCATATGCACGGAATAACTAACCTCTATGCAATGAAAAGAAAACACCTAAGATGTGTTTCATTGCATTGCATGACATATCTAACTTGCTCCTCGTTATGACATGCACACAATAACCTCTGTGCAATGAAAAGAAAACAACTAAGATGTTTCAATGCATTGCATGACCTATCTAACTTGTTCCTCGTTATGTATGCATGCAATAACTATCCTCTGTGCAATGAAAAGAAAACACCTAAGATATGTTTCATTGCATTGCATGATAGATATAACTTGTTTCTCGTTATGCATATGCACGCAAATAGCTATTTAGCGTTATGCATATGCACGCAAAACGCAAATAGCGTTATGCATATACAACTTGTTTCTCGTTATGCGTATGCACGCAAATAACTAACTTCTCTGCAGTGAAAAGAAAACACCTAACATGGGTTTCAGTGCATTGCATGACATATCTAACTTGTTCATCGTTATGCATATGCACGTAATAACTAACCTCTGTGCAATAAAAAGAAAACACCTAAGATGTGTTTCATTGCATTGCATGATAGATATAACTTGTTTCTCGTTATGCATATGCACGCAAAAACCTCTCTGCAGTGAAAAGAAAACACCTAACATGGGTTTCAGTGCATTGCATGACATATCTAATTTGTTCCTCGTAATGCATATGCACATAATAACTAACCTCTGTGTAATGAAAAGAAAACACCTAAGATGTGTTTCATTGCATTACTTGATAGATATAACTTGTTTCTCGTTATGCATATGCACGCAAATAAGTAACCTCTCTGCAGTGAAAAGAAAACACCTAACATGGGTTTCAGTGCATTGCATGACATATCTAACTTGTTCCTCGTTATGTATATGCACGCAATAACTAACCTCTGTGCAATGAAAAGAAAACACCTAAGATGTGTTTTCTCGCACTGCATGACATATCTAACTTTTTCATTGTTATGAATATGCACGCAATAATTAACCTCTGTGCAAAGAAAAGAAAGCACCTAAGATGTGTTTCATCGCATTGCATGAACTATCTAACTTGTTCCTCGTTATGCATATCCACGTAATATCTAACCTCTATGCAATGAAAAGAAAACACCTAATATGTGTTTCATTGCATTGCATGACATATCTAACTTGTTCCTCTTTATGTATATGCACGCAATAACTAACCTCTGTGCAAAGAAAAGAAAGCACCTAAGATGTGTTTCATCGCATTGCATGACCTATCTAACTTGTTCCTCGTTATGCAAATCCACGTAATATCTAACCTCTATGAAATGAAAAGAAAACACCTAATATGTGTTTCAGTGCATTGCACGACATATCTAATTTGTTCCTCGTTAAGCATAAGCACACAACAAATAACCTCTGTACAATGAAAAGAAAAAACATCTTAGCTGTTTTCTTTTCATTGCACAGAAGTTAGTTATTGCGTGCTTATGCATAACGAGGAACAAGTAAGATATGTCATTCAATGCACTGAAACACATCTTAGGTGTTTTCTTTTCATTGCACAGAGGTTATTTGTTGTGTGCTTATGCTTAACGAGGAACAAGTTAGATATGACGTGCAATGCACTGAAACACATCTTAGGTGTTTTCTTTTCATTGCACAGAGGTTAGTTATTGTGTGTAAATGCATAACGAGGAACAAGTTAGATATGTCGTGAAATGCACTGAAACACATCTTAGGTGTTTTCTTTTCATTGCACAGAGGTCATTTATTGCGTGCATATGCATAACGAGGAACAAGCTAGATATGTCATGAAATGCAATGAAACACATCTTAGGTGTTTTCTTTTCATTGCACAGAGGTTAGTTATTGCGTGCATATGCATAACGAGGAACAAGTTAGATATGTCGTGCAATGCACTGAAACACATCTTAGGTGTTTTCTTTTCATTGCACAGAGGTTAGTTATTGTGTGCATATGCATAACGAGGAACAAGCTAGATATGTCATGCAATGCAATGAAACACATCTTAGGTGTTTTCTTTTCACTGCACAGAGGTTAGTTATTGCGTGCATATGCATAACGAGGAACAAGTTAGATATGTCGTGCAATGCAATTAAACACATCTTAGGTGTTTTCTTTTCATTGCACAGAGGTTAGTTATTGCGTGCTTATGCATAACGAGGAACAAGTTAGATATGTTAGATATGATAGTAAGTTAGTTATTGCGTGTATTGCATAACGAGGAACAAGTTAGATATGTCATGCTATGCACTGAAACACATCTTAGTTGTTTTCTTTTCATTGCACAGAAGTTAGTTATTGCGTGCATATGCATAACGAGGAACAAGTTAGATTTATCGTGCAATGCAATGAAACACATCTTAGGTGTTTTCTTTTCATTGCACAGAAGTTAGTTATTGCGTGCATATGCATAACGAGGAACAAGTTAGATATGTTAGATATGATAGTAAGTTAGTTATTGCGTGTATATGCATAACGAGGAACAAGTTAGATATGTCATGCAATGCACTGAAACACATCTTAGGTGTTTTCTTTTCATTGCACAGAAGTTAGTTATTGCGTGGATAGTTATAACGAGGAACAAGTTAGATATGTCATGCAATGCAATGAAACACATCTTAGGTGTTTTCTTTTCATTGCATAGAGGTTAGTTATTGCCTGCTTAAGCATAACGAGGAACAAGTTAGATATGTCTTGCAATGCAATGAAGCACATCTTAGGTGTTTACTTTTCATTGCACAGAGTTTAGTTATTGGGTGCATAGTTATAACGAGGAACAAGTTAGATATGTCATGCAATGCACTGAAACACATCTTAGGTGTTTCATTGCATTGCACAGAAGTTAGTTATTGCGTGCATATGCATAACGAGGAACAAGTTAGATATGTCATGCAATGCACTGAAACACATCTTAGGTGTTTTCTTTTCATTGCACAGAAGTTAGTTATTGCGTGCATATGCATAACGAGGAACAAGTTAGATATGTTAGATATGATAGTAAGTTAGTTATTGCGTGTATATGCATAACGAGGAACAAGTTAGATATGTCATGCAATGCACTGAAACACATCTTAGGTGTTTTCTTTTCATTGCACAGAAGTTAGTTATTGCGTGCATATGCATAACGAGGAACAAGTTAGATATGTCGTGCAATGCAATGAAACACATCTTAGGTGTTTTCTTTTCATTGCACAGAGGTTAGTTATTGCGTGGATAGTTATAACGAGGAACAAGTTAGATATGTCATGCAATGCAATGAAACACATCTTAGGTGTTTTCTTTTCATTGCACAGAGGTTAGTTATTGCCTGCTTATGCATAACGAGGAACAAGTTAGATATGTCTTGCAATGCAATGAAACACATCTTAGGTGTTTACTTTTCATTGCACAGAGTTTAGTTATTGGGTGCATAGTTATAACGAGGAACAAGTTAGATATGTCATGCAATGCACTGAAACACATCTTAGGTGTTTCATTGCATTGCACAGAGGCTAGTTATTGCGTGTATATGCGTAACGAGGAACAAGTTAGATATTCATGCAATGCACTGAAACACATCTTCGGTGTTTTCTTTTCATTTGCACAGAAGTTAGTTATTGCGTGCATATGCATAACGAGGAACAAGTTAGATATGTCGTGCAATGCAATGAAACACATCTTAGGTGTTTTCTTTTCCATTGCACAGAGGTTAGTTATTGCGTGCTTATGCATAACGAGGAACAAGTTAGATATGTCGTGCAATGCAATGAAACACATCTTAGGTGTTTTCTTTTCATTGCACAGTGTTTAGTTATTGCGTGCATAGTTATAACGAGGAACAAGTTAGATATGTCATGCAATGCACTGAAACACATTTTAGGTGTTTCATTGCATTGCTCAGAGGTTAGTTATTGCGTGTATATGCATAACGAGGAACAAGTTAGATATGTCATGCAATGCACTGAAACACATCTTAGGTGTTTCATTGCATTGCACAGAGGCTAGTTATTGCGTGTATATGCCTAACGAGGAACAAGTTAGATATGTCATGCAATGCACTGAAACACATCTTCGGTGTTTTCTTTTCATTGCACAGAAGTTAGTTATTGCGTGCATATGTATAACGAGGAACAAGTTAGATATGTCGTGCAATGCAATGAAACACATCTTAGGTGTTTTCTTTTCATTGCACAGAGGTTAGTTATTGCGTGGATAGTTATAACAAGGAACAAGTTAGATATGTCATGCAATGCAATGAAATGCATCTTAGTTGTTTTCTTTTCATTGCACAGAGGTTAGTTATTGCGTGCTTATGCATAACTAGGAACAAGTTAGATATGTCGTGCAATGCAATGAAACACATCTTAGGTGTTTTCTTTTCATTGCACAGTGTTTAGTTATTGCGTGCATACACAGCAAAATCCCCAGTGTTAATTCAACACTGCTCAGAGTGTATTTGGTCCCACTCTACAGAGTGTTAAAGTAACACTGAAGCAGTGTTAAAGTTAATGAGATAATTAAGTGACTAATTGGGTGATGATTGAGTATTAGTGATAAACACCTGCCCTGCTGTTAACGAGCAGAATCACTGAAGGAAAGAGAAACACAAAAACTACAACTGACCTCCAGTCACAGCCTTAGGTTAAATCAATTGAAGATACAAAGAAGACATTAAATCTGTGAAGTTCTCAGCAGAGGAGGATTAAACGACTCCACAAACAGCATTACCAGCTTCACTTATTACTAACCAGAATGACTTTATTTCTGTCAGACTTCTACAGAAGATTTTATTGAGAATTAACAGAGGTTTAGATGTTGATGGTTTAGTCACCATTTAAAAAAATCACCATTATGGTGAACAGTGTTTCCTTTATTTGGGCAATTTGACTCTTGCCTTCTCATGTGATTTTATGGTCTCTGTAACAGTGTTAAACAAAACACATAATTTGTTGCAAAGAAAGCCAAAATCAAAGATGGCCTAGAGATAATGTAATAATTTACAACATAATAAAGGACAAAAAAGCTGCAAAATGTTATAAATAGTTCTAATTCTTTACAACATTTATTTTTGTACATATTAGACATCAAGCTGATTTTTATTTTATTTTTTAATGGAAAAAATAATCTTTGGACAAACACACAGACATCAATAATCCACATATGAATCTCATAAATGGTGAAATGCTTTATGCCGCAATGCATTCTGGGAGGCACCATAGTTTAAAACTCTTCACTAGGGCTGGGCGATATATCGCACGATATTGTTATGCGCATCTAATCAGTAAAGCCGGTTCCTTGATTAGTAGTAAATCACCTTCACATGCTTTCAAATTGACGATATGAGTGTTAAATTAAACTGTTATTTAGATAATTAAGTGATTAATTTAGTGATGATTGAGCATTATTGAAGAGACCTGATGATCACAAGCAGAATCGCTGAAGGAGAAAATCACAAATTGTAAGCCACCGTTATGGAGATCAGTGTCTGCTTTAGTTGGGCTCTTGACACTTATATTTTCACTTTAAGTTTTGTTTGCCTGTCGATATTGATTTATAACAGTCATATGTACAAAGGCAACTGTGATCTGATAGTGTTGGTTATGTTTTGACATAATCATGCAATGATCAGAAAAATTCAACTTATTCAGATGATTTGGTTAACTTGTTAGCTACAGTTTTGTAGTTCTGCAGCATATCTGTATTTTACTTATAACCTAAAATATTTAATAAAAAATATTCTGATCAAATCACTGTCATCTTTATTCAGTAACACAGAGATCAATAATCAGCCTGTCTATCTCAACCGTGGTGACATGTTGCCACCAATCACAACTCATTATTTTCCCACTTGAATATTCTACTCGTCACCGTTGTTGAGAAGCATTGACTGAATCTTGAGGTCTGTGTGTGCCTAAAAGAAAGATTTTTTTTTAAACAACTTTTGAGAAATCCATTATATTATATTTAACATTCTGGATGTTTATGCGGAATCTCAGTTATGCAGTAACCAACAGAATAAATTTTAAATTATGAAAGTCTTTATATAACCAACATCATTTTATAGTTGTTTATTTTTGTTCATCTGACAGGTTTAACTCAGATGCAACAGCAAATTAAAATATAAAATTTTTAATATAAGGGTCAAGAGCCCAACTAAAGTAAACACTCATCTCCATAACGGTGGCTTACAATTTTAGATTTTTTTTCCTTGTGATTCTGCTTTAGGTGTCTTCAATAATGCTCAATCATCACTCATTTAATCACTTAATTATCTAATTAACTTTAACACTCTTGAGTGTGGACTCATGTACACTCCCAGGTGTGTTAGTTTAACACGGGAGATTTTGTCGTGACGACGAGCCGTAGTTAACTGACCAGCTGAGCCATATCGCATTAAATATCGCTGGCGATACATCCTCGATATTAACGCGATTTGGCTCAGCTTGTCAGTGATCTACTATACGGCTCTTTGTAGTAAATGCCGCTCCATCTGAAAGCAGGTGAAGGTGATTTACTACTAATCAAGGAACCGGCTTTACTGATTAGATGCGCATACAATATCGTGCGATATATATTGCCCAGCCCTACTCTTCACCATTGTTGAGTCACCTGTCACCATTGTTGAGATTGATATGCTGATTCATGATGTCTGTTTGTTTAAAAAAAAAGAAGTTTAATGATTTTCTGTCAAACTCTCTGCAGTGCATATAAAAAATCAGAATGTTGATGTTCAGTAAGCTGTCAAAAAAGGTGAAATTTATTTGTTAAAAAAAAATTATAACCTTTGGTCAGGGATAATATTAGAGAACCATTATTTTTTATTTACTGTTTTATAATGAAAACTATTATTGCTGAACACCTTTGTTTATTGTTTGTTATGTAACAAACAATATGTTTTGGTAAACATTGTTACAAAGACCAAAATTGTACTTAAAATACTGAGAGTCAAACTGCCCAACTAAAGGAAACACTGATCACAATAATGGTGACCAAATATTTTAAAACATCAACATCTAAACCTCCGTTCATAGACATCTGACAGAAATAAAGTCATTCTGGTTAGTAATAAGTGAAGCTGGTAATGCTGTTTGTGGAGTCGTTTAATCCTCCTCTGCTGAGAACTTCACAGATTTAATGTCTTCTTTGTATCTTCAATTGATTTAACCTAAGGCTGTGACTGGAGGTCAGTTGTAGTTCTTGTGTTTCTCTTTCTTTCAGTGATTCTGCTCGTTAACAGCAGGGCAGGTGTTTATCACTAATACTCAATCATCACGCAATTAGTCACTTAATTATCTCATTAACTTTAACACTGCTTCAGTGTTACTTTAACACTCTGTAGAGTGGGACCAAATACACTCTGAGCAGTGTTGAATTAACACTGGGGATTTTGCTGTGTAGTTATAACGAGGAACAAGTTAGATATGTCATGCAATGCACTGAAACACATTTTAGGTGTTTCATTGCATTGCACAGAGGTTAGTTATTGCGTGTATATGCATAACGAGGAACAAGTTAGATATGTCATGCAATGCACTGAAACACATCTTAGGTGTTTTCTTTTCATTGCACAAAGGTTAGTTATTGCGTGGATAGTTATAACGAGGAACAAGTTAGATGTGTCGTTCAATGCACTGAAACACATCTTTGGTGTTTTCTTTTCATTGCACAAAGGTTAGTTATTGCATGGATAGTTATAACGAGGAACAAGTTAGATGTGTCGTGTAGATGTCTACAGACTCGTTATAACTATCCACGCAATAACTAACCTTTTTGCAATGAAAAGAAAACACCTAAGATGTGTTTCAGTGCATTGCATGACATATATAACTTGTTCCTCGTTATGCATATACACGCAATAACTAACCTCTGTGCAGTGAAATGAAAACGGTCAGGGGATCTCTGGATAAACCGTAGTTCGTTTGTAATTATGAAACGAAAATGCCGTTTTTTGTTTTTTGTTTCAAATAGAAAAACCAAATAACCGTTTTTGGTGTCAGAATCAAAAAACGAAAAACCAATTAAAAACTGACTAATAACTGAACTAATATAACTTTTTTAGTACAACTAAAGTAGCACTGTGTATGAAAAACACTTTAGTTAACTAAAATAAAAATTAATAAAATAATATCTCTGGTTGTTAGGGAGAATTAAACATTTGTAAGAGCATTGGTGAATAGGGCCTACAGCTATGTATGCTATGAGCAGGGCTCTGCATTGCAACTCTTTCAATAGCATATATGGCCTAACATGTTTTACAAGCATAGTGGGTGAGTGAAGACTCAAATACTGTAAATGTTATAAGGTATATTATACTTTGATACATTTATATAGTTCCTCTTCCAGGTTGTGGTTATTAGCCTCTGCAGTGGACAGATGTAGATTTAGCCAGAGCCAGGATGTCAGGTTTCACTTTATTTTGGATGGTCCCTTTAACACATTCAAGTTTACTATAAGTAACGTTGTACTACATCTCTACTAACTCTCACTAGAGTGTTAGTAGAGTATTAGTAGACTGGTAGGGTTAGGGTTAGAATAAAGTTGGCATGTAGTTGCAAGTTACTTATAGTCAGTAGATTGTCTGTTGGAGGAGCATCACAATAAAAGATTTGCAAATATTAAGCTGACAGTCTACTAATACTCTAATGAGAGTTAGTTGAATGAGTTGAAAAGTTACTTTATAGTCAACAGAATGTTCCAAAAGGGACCATCAAAATAAAGTGTTACCGGATGTTCATTGTACAAATACAGCCTCCTCCTGAGAGCAACACATTCCCTTTGTAGTGTTTTACATCTACTGAAGTTAAAGATAATAAATAATGCTCTCCAATCTTTTTTTACATAAAGTGTGTGTTGTTGTGTGTGGAAGTGAAAGAGTTGCAATGCAGAGCCATGCTTCACTGTACCGTTGTACAATATGATGTACATTTGTAATTAAAGTCATAAGCTGACATCATCCAATTCCACAAAAGCAGTGCCACAAATCCACAAAGATGTGGCTTAACATAAACCATACATATCTGAAAATGACAACAATTAAGGCCCTTTTTGGTGCCAGAGAAGGAGTGGTGTTCTGCTTTGTCCTGTCCAGCATTTATTTGAAGAGAGAGTGATGGTAGGTGAAGGGGCCAGTCCTGCTACTATCATCAGTCCTTAAACCCTGCATTGCACAGGCTCACATCCTCCAGGACAGGTATTGGGGAAACTCTGGGAGGCCCTGACACGAGTACCAGGGAGAAAAAATAAATGCCAAAAAACTAAAAGTAAAAAACTAAACACTTTTATTTTACTTTACACAAGTACCAAAAGTACAGAGCACTGCCTTTACCTGGTGGTTCATCAAACAGAATTAAACCCCCCAAAAGCGCTAAAAGATCTGAAAGTCCCAGTTCATTTTTGACCGAGTAATGCTGGGTTTCACACACAAGTAGGTCTACATAACTAATGAGAACTACAAGCTGCATTAACCCTTGTGCATCCTTATGGACATTTTTGTCCTTTTCAGTTTTTTTATCACTTAACCTGTGTTAATGCTAATTTGGCACAGGTGTGTATTTTCATGGAATTTTACTATTTTACCGCCATTTTCTTAAAAAAAATAATAATGATTTGCATTAGGTACACAAAATACTCCCTATCTGCGCCCTTTGGACAAAAATGTTCCCATTGAAACCACAATTTTAATCCCAGGGTCATTTAACTATAAAATGATGCAATCTTTGTTAAGAGGCTTTATTCTGTTGGCAAGGCTCCAAAAGTTTAATTTTTACTATTTTTTTTTATCAGATGGTGCCAGTTGTCCAGGTTTGGCCTATAAAACAAATATTGCTTTATTCCTGTTTTCTGCTTATTAACGATAATTGTGTGGGTGGATGTCAGAGTGTGGTTTGTTTGTATGTGTGTAATACATTTTTGTGTGTGTGTATATGTGTTTGTGTGCTTGTAATATTTGAGAGAGAAAAACTCATTTGCAAATCTAAAATCCAATCACTGTGTGCACCAGTGGAGTTTTGCTGGCACCCAGTGGGGGAAATCTGTTACTGCACCCAAACAAACTCTTACTGAAAGCTCATTTTTTTGAGATAGGCCTATCCAACTCAAATTTGGAACACAACCTATTCAGATTCATGGCTTTGATTTTCTTGCAGTTTTTGAGTTCAACCTGATTTATAAAATATATATTTTATAAATCATGTTTTTTTATAAATAATTTTCATAAACTTATACCTATATAACTTTTTTTTTTTTGGATTTACTACTTATTATTTTAATTTAGCTTTAGTTTACTTCAGCAATAATCTGCCATGGGTCTTCTTTAAAATGATACCAACTTAAGTCTGTGCTCCAAGCTTCACATTTCTATGACAGTTTTTTGACACGGACATTTTTGTCCTCTATATAATTGATGCACAAGGGTTAAAATATTTAATCTACTTAACTAACATAATAATATTACACTGGAGAAAAATGCAAAGGAAAAATAAAGAGAGTTTTTAGCAGCTATGCTATTATAGCGATAGAAAGGGGAGCTGGAAGGCAGGTGAAGTTCAGTTTTTTATTTAAAAAAAAATATGATTTATGAAATATATATTTTATAAATTGTGTTTTTGCACAGTGACATTCTGGCTCTGGCTAAATCTACATCTGTCCACTGCAGAGGCTAATAACCACAACCTGGAGGAGGAACTATACAGTAAATGTATAAAAGTATAATATAACATTTACAGTAGGTTTTAGTCTTCACTCACCCACTATGCTTGTAAAACATTTTAGGCCATATATGCTAGTGAAAGAGTTGCAATCCAGAGCCCTGCTCATAGCATACGTAGCTGTAGGCCCTATTCACCAATGGTTTTACAAATGTTTAATTCTCCCTAACAGCCAGTTATTTATTTATTTGTTTGAATTTTTATTTCAGTTAACTAAAGTCTTACTCACACCCTGTGCTACTTTAGTTGTACTAAAAAATGTTATATTAGTTCAGTTTTAGTCTACCATCACCTGTAGTTACTTTTATTTTGAAAGTGTTTCCGGTTACATTCGCTTCCAAATAAGGAATGGACCACGTGACTTACGTTTTGGTTTATAAACGAAAAACGAATTGACAGAAGTTCAAAGACTCACTTCATTTTTTGTTCAAAAAATGAATAACGATAAAATGATCGCCAAAAAACGAAAAATCGGGCAGTTTTTAATTTGTTTTTCGTTTTTTGATTCTGACACCAAAAAACGGTTATTTGGTTTTCTATTTGAAACAAAAAACAGAAAAAACGGTATTTTCGTTTTATAATTACAAACGAATTACGGATTATCCAGAGATCCCCTGACCCTTCAACGGGTCTGATAGTTGGACAATGACATGAAAGTGCGTAAAAATATATCCACTATTATCCACTACTATCCGCACTAACATGCGGTGGATAGCTGATAGCTTGCGTTTATT
>NW_024121207.1:64382-82498 GCF_016745375.1 Pimephales promelas | reverse complement strand
GCCTAATATATCCTCAAAGCACTTTACGTATGCTGTTTTGACAATGTTCTTCTTTTATTATGGAAAATTATGCCATTATTCTATAGGTTAAAATAATTCTACAGTAATTCTAATTTCTCTATCTGTTACCTAAACAGCTTCCTTAAAATATCCTTACAATTTTATGAGCTTTTATTAGATTTTGTCATCTTAGGTAAATGTCCACAAAACATTTGATGAATGTTGCTTTGATAATGTTCCTCCTTTGTTATTGTGCCAATGATTTATAAAAGATAACAACATTTCGACAAAAAATCCTCAAAATGTATCATGCAAAATGTTTGTTAAAAAGTCAATTTAAAGGAATGTTTTATTAAAAACATTTTATCATCTCAGGACTAAATAATATCCTCAAAACATTTTGCGAACGTTAATTTGATTATGTTCTTCCTCTGTTATTATGGTAGGCCTACATTCAATATTTTATAAAAGATCATTCTATAAACTTTTACCTTATCAACATCCTCAAAAGTTACATTTAAAACATTCTAGTTTTGTTAACACTTCACATTACAAGAATGTTTTATAAAAACATTCCATCATCTCAGGCCTCAATGATATCCTCATAACATTTTTCGAAAGTTGATTTGGTAATATTTCTCCTCTGTTATTATGGAACATTGTTTCAGTGTTTTATTGAGAACGTTGTAATATTGGTTATCTCAACAACATTCCCAAAACATCCTTAACATGTTACAGTGTTAATGTTTAAACACGTCACATTACAAACATTTTCAAAAAACATTCCATCATCTCAGGCCTCAATGATATCCTCATAACATTTTGCGAACGTTGATTTGATAATGTTCCTCCTTTGTTTTATGGGACATTGTACCAATGTTTTATTAAGAACATTGTAATATCTGTCATCTCAACAACATTCCGAAAACATCCTCAACATGTTACAGTGAAAATGTTCTAGTTTTGTTAACACCTCACATTACAAGAACATTTTATAAAAAACATTCCATCATACCAGGACTAAATAATATCCTCAAAACATTTTTTACGAACGTTGATTTGATAATGTTATTCCTATGTTTTTATGGGACATTGTTTCAATGTTTTATAAACGATCATTCTACAAACCTTTACCTCATCAACATCCTCAAAATGTTAAATTTAAAACGTTCTAGTTTTGTTAAGCACGTCACATTACAAGAACATTTTATAAAAAAACATTCCATCATCTCAGGCCTCAATGATATCCTCATAACATTTTGCGAAAGTTGATTTGATAATGTTATTCCCATGTTTTTATGGGACATTGTACCAATGTTTTATTGAGAACATTGTAATATCTGTTATCTTAATAACATTCCGAAAACATCCTCAACATGTTACAGTGAAAATGTTCTAGTTTTGTTAACACGTCACATTACAAGAACATTTTATAAAAAACATTCCATCATCTCAGGACTAAATAATATCCTCAAAACATTTTGCGAACATTAATTTGATTATGTTCCTCCTCTGTTATTATGGTACATTGTTTCAATGTTTTATAAAAGATCATTCTACAAACCTTTACCTCATCAACATCCTCAAAATGTTAAATTTAAAACGTTCTAGTTTTGTTAAACACGTCACATTACAAGAAAGTTTTATAAAAAAACATTCCATCAACTCAGGCCTCAATGATATCCTCATAACATTTGCAAACGTTGATTTGATAATGTTATTCCTATGTTTTTATGGGACATTGTACCAATGCTTTATTGAGAACATTGTAATATCTGTCATCTCAACAACATTCCCAAAACATCCTCAACATGTTACAGTAAAAATGTTCTAGTTTTGTTAACACGTCACATTACAAGAACATTTTATAAAAAACATTCCGTCATCTCAGGACTAAATAATATCCTCAAAACATTTTGCGAACGTTAACGTGATAATGTTCCTCCTCTGTTATTATGGAACATTGTTTCAATGTTTTATAAGAGATCATTCTACAAACCTTTACCTCATCAACATCCTCAAAATGTTTAATTTTAAAACGTTCTAGTTTTGTTAAACACGTTGCATTACAAGAATGTTTTATAAAAAACATTCAGTCATCTCTGGCCTCAATGATATCCTCATAACATTTTGCGAGCGTTGATTTGATAATGTTCCTCCTTTGTTTTTATGGGACATTGTACCAATGCTTTATTGAGAACATTGTAATATCTGTTATCTCAACAACATTCCCAAAACATCCTCAACATGTTACAGTGACAATGTTCTAGTTTTGTTAACAAGTCACATTACAAGAACGTTTTATAAAAACATTCCATCATCTCAGGCCTAAATAATATCCTCAAAACATTTTGCGAATGTTGATTTGATAATGTTCCTCCTCTGTTATTATGAGACATTGTGCTAATGTTTTATTGAGAACATTGTATAATCTGTTATCTCAACAACATTCCCAAAACATCCTCAAAATGTTACAGTGAAAATGTTATATCTTAGTTTACATTTAACCTTATAGGAACATTATTTGAAATGAGAAAACATCCTTAAAACATTCTTTAAACATTACATTCAAATGTTTTATTTAAAACATTAACCAAACCTCTAGGGAATGTTAGCCAAAGTTCTGAGAACGTTCCCTGTTAGCTTAGCTTTCTCAATCATTGCATGGTTGCACTATGCCTGAAACTTAGTAATCAACATGCATTTCTGTAGGTCTGTCAAAATAAATAATCTGTTATCATGGTTTAGTTAAATTTTAAAAACACTACTTTTCTTAAAATCATTGAGTCAGACGTATTTCGTAGCATGATTATCTTGTTTCATTGTGTATTAAGTCCATATTTATCAGGCTGATATTTGTAGAAATTAGAAAAGTCAATTTATAAAACAAAATGAACCAGTTTATGGTCTTGCGGCAGAACACAGCAAATATGAAGAAGCACTTTTAAATTTTTTGTTCAAACATTAAAGTAAGATTATCCTTTAAAAAGTGCCCAGACAACAAATTAGATCGTGCCGACGTTGGGGCGCGCGTGGCTGCCCGACATAAAGTGCCTCGGTAAGATGTCTTATGGAGATCGGTAGCTAATCGGCAAGACATTGGGAAGACGGTGGTTTTAGAACGATCGCCGACCGCGAGCCAACGTATACCCGACATGATCGCCGACCGTGAGCCAACGTATACCCGATATAATTATTATGACCTATTCAGCGCGATCCCACTAGAGCAGGGAAAACATTCAGACGCCTGCCTCGCTCCCTTTGACTTAATACTGGAACAGCTGATTTTCGTCTGCATTGCTGGAAAGGGCACAGCATGCTTGAAAATCAGCTGTTCCGGTGTTAAGTCAAAGGTAACGAGGCTTCTGAATGTTTTTCGCCGCTCTAGTAGGATCCCACCGTTATGTCTAATTATTGATTTGTTTAGGCTAACTGCTGTCAGATTGTTCCAAGGACACAGGTTGCCTATTGTCTATCAACAATCAATAACAATATGATTTGTTAATCGTAACATTTCTTCCCTAACAATTTTGACAATTGCAATTAAATTGAAATGAAATTGAAGTGAAAGTTAAATTGAAAGTTAGTGATTGTTTGTGTACGGGTGTAGCCTATTTCAAACACAGTCTGACTACCTGGGAAATGTCAGTCTAACATAAAAAATGAATGGATCAGTGATATTAAAATTAAGTTTGATGGTCATGCAAATTAAGCTAGGAGTTTTCCAGGATAAATAATAAAAATGAGAGCACCGGAAGATGACCTTGAACATTTATTTTTTACTTTTGTTTTTGCAAAAGCAGTATCATTTATTTTAACACTCATCAAATCACACATAGAAAAGTACAACAACAACAAAAAGAAATTCCCTCCAAAATAGGTAAACAGGAAAAATCAGTCCAATCAATTATTTCACTTTAAGATGCTCGCCCTCTTGCTTCCTGTCCCTCCTCAGCCGCAGCCAGTTTCTCGCAGTCATCTCTACATCTGCCTCAGTGGAATTTTGTTGGGTAGGATTTCTTAACACAGCACCTAAACGAAACAAAATAAAAAATAAATAAAGCAAATTTATACTTTTACTAATTTAGTCTGATGTTCTGAGTAAGAAGTGCAGTAGCATACATTGCATATAAAATATCGTACCATTGTTAGTCCTCTGAAGGATCCCTGGAAAAGGCTGCAAAGCACACAGGCCGTCATTATTATCCGGCGGCGTCACTAGAAAATAGAGAAAAACCAAATTATTGGAGTGAACAGTAAGTCAAGTTTATCACAATTATATAAACTAATGTCAGTGAGCTGAGTAATTGCCACACATTTCTATCAGCAGCAACTCATCTTAACCCATGTCAAAATAACAGAGCTAACCCAGTGTCACTCCACATCAGTGGTTCTTAAACTTTTTCTGTCATTCCCCACTTTGCATAGAACTGTGCTGTGCTCTATATGTGTTTGTGTGTGTGTTTGCGAGTGTGTGTCAGTGTGTTCTTTGTCTGCGTCTTAAATAGCTTACAGTCAGGAAAGCCTTCAGTCTATGGAAGCACATGGGTAGCAATATTCAATTTGAATGAAAATTAATTTCATGATTTAATTTGAATAATTTCATCGCAAGCATCTTGACTGTGAGTGTAAACGCAATTAAGAAAAGTAACATTTGAATGATCATTAAATTTGCCACAGTTTTTGCTTGAACATGTTACACATATCTAATCATTTCTGTAATGCATTTTCATTTTAATTTTGACACTTATAAAGCATTTCAATATGCATATTAAAACTAGTGTATGAAATGGCAAATGTAAATTATGTAATTTCATTTTCATTTTGCAACAAACGTTGCTAGAATGTAAAATATAAATTTAAATACACAATGCAATGCCATTTTACATATTGCATTGTCATTTTGCATATTACATTTCAAATTGAATATTGCTACCCATGTGCTTCCATATCAGTCCTCCAGTCCTCCTTCTTGAATATTAACTGCGGCCTCTTGGAAAGACAGAAAACCTTGGCTAACTTATCACACTACCAATATAAACTCCAAAATCATATCTGGAACACCAAACTATGGTATGCGCTGTGGACCTGTGCAGTACACTGTGTCTACTTGAGTTTAGGGACCTGATGCAGTTTACTACAGAGGGGACACTTACCTTTACTATACGATGATGTGGGATGGGCTGGAGGAGATTTGTCGTGCGTTTTCTTCTTCTTTGCCTGTGTTGTTTGTGGTGCATTTACTGTAGGGTGTCTGATGAAGGGCACGATTTAGGGTGTCTGATGCAGGGATGGTGGTGGTGATGGTGATCCAAGTTGCAATGGTCTGTAAATGAAACGTTTTTACAAAGATTAGTTATCATATTGATCACATCGAACAGAGAGAAATATGACATGGGTGACATACTCTGTGTGATACAAAGAGGATGATCAAAAAGTCAAAAAACATATGAAGCTCACTGAAATTGGAAAACATTTTAAATATACAAAATAAATGAACAAAACAACCAAAAAACAATAAAAGCAATGTCCCGGTTAACAGAAAATGCACTTGAATAAATAGCCAAAATACAAATAAAATGGTTGTAAACAAAACCCGACCATACCCTAAATTATTTGTTATTAAAACATTAACACACAAACCACTGTTAATTTAACATAAAGCAAGCAGCTACTGCGTGCATTGTCTGGCATGACTGAATGGGCTCCCTTAATAATTCCAAAAAAGCTGACAGTTCATCATGATCTCACACATCTCTGTTATTACCAATGAAGCTGACTGCACAATGAATCTCATATAATATCTAGGCTACACTTTGTTTGTTATAATTAGAGGATTTGCCAGCATACAGAATTCATCACTGAATAAAAAAAGTCTGTTTTGAGCAGTGAGGGAAGTATATCTTAAATGCTTCTGATTGGCGTTCAAGAAATCAACATGTGATTGGCTACATCGCTCAATAATGCAAACATGTTATAAATAGAAACTCTAGCCTGTAAATCGTTACTACTTTGTTTTAGTTGTTCTTGCAGATGACTAAAAATCTATTAGTTTTTATATGTTTTATAAATAAATATTTCTAGTTTGCGGGAGTACCGCAAATCGGTTTATTCTCCCGCAACCCGCACACACAGAGTGAGTGCATTACCGCTTGCACTCGGCCATCGAATCTAGTGCAGCGCCGCACTCTATTGCGTTGGGAGTGCACGTCTCTAGATCTAAGGCCCGACCCGAGGATAGTGTCAGCCCAGGTCGGGTCAAGTCCTTGCTCGGGCAGAGAATCTAAGCTCTAGTTCACGCTAAGGACCCGAGAGTTTGTCATCCAGTCTCTTTGGTATAGAGAGACAGAGAGAGACGACGAGGAAAATAAACAAGCATGCAAATGTAAATTATCGTGTCCAGAAAAATTTGAGTTTGCCATGCCTCTATCATATTTGCTGAGTGACAAAAAATACCTTTTATTGACAGTGATAGACAGTTGACAAATATCTATACCAACATAAACATAAAATTTGCAACGTTACAGCACTCAGCATTAACCTGATGTTGACAATGGAGTTCTCCTGTAGCCTTATTTAGGTCAAAGATAAATATTTCCACTACATTACTGCCCTGGCCTACCTGTAAACCATTCCTTTGCTACTAGTCCACTCGCTCCACTATAAGGTATAGGCTTTCCTGATGCAAAATTAATAGTACAGACAGTAAAGGCAGAGACAGGTAAAGGTCACATTTTTTAGGATCTTAGGATGCCAATAATCAAGACAAGCAAACAGGGGAAAGTTATTACATACGTGTGTATCAATATGTGAAGACCCTAGAGATGTCCCCTACTCGTCTCAATCCAGATGGATGTGGTGCTGGTCCACTGGGAAGACCATACTGTAGTTCCAGCCGTCGTGTGTGCTGACGCGGCAAGTACACTGCAGCCGTAATGCCGGACAGAAGGGGAGTCACACCAACATATGGAAAGAAGTGTAAATGGATGGAGAAGCATAGTTTACTATAAAGCTACGTCTTAGTTTGTGCTAATCTTGGCGAAAGCCGAGTACAAATCTGCATGAAGTTTTAACATCTACTCTCGTGTAATGGAAATCATGTGCAAAATAACTTTTAACTAGATTAGTTAAAGATAGTGTTTCAGTTGTCTTTGAGGTCAATTAAAACACATACTTACTGTACAAAGGCAAAGACGCTGTGCAAAATGGGCCTGGGCTCTGAAAAGAGCCTTTGGGGTGTATGTAGCTCCTGTTGAGAAAAAGACGAAACATGAAAAGGAGTCAAATATATTGCAAATGCCTTTGTGAATTAATGTGCACTCAATTTATCTTTATTGACTAAAACAGTTTGTTAAGAAAATGGCAATTCAGAACTGTAGGATGACTTCTAGATCAATCACTCACTGAAAAAAACAGAAAAGACCATTCTATTTTGTTTAACAAAGGTTAAGGCTCTATTTTTATGAATAGCTGTGTGTCTTCACTTACTATCACTTTACTATAACACTTCTTTGTATGACTGTCTAGTGGCATGCGCGCTTGTACTAAACTAGGTCTTTGATTGACAGGTCTACTTTTCACGGTAAACGCACAACAAAAGAGCTGCTTTAATTTTAAGCATATGTCACTTAAACAAAATAATTAAAAATCCCTTGAGTGTAAGGGGTTAATATTATAAATGGACAGATGTATGATTGTTTGGAAAAAAGTCAGTCCATAGTTTTATGACCGTTAGTTTAGCCTGGTTGTTTTAGGTTATCCTCAGACTGACGAAAAACGAGTTCCCCTCATGTCTAAAAATACATAGGCTACTGTCAAAAATAACTAATTGAAAATATTTAATGCGAGAACATAAAACAGTCGGTTAATAATTACTAAAGTCAACAGTTAGAAAATAACTGTTGATCCTCCGCCGCCAATCTCTGTCATCCGTATCGTAAACATTTCTCAGAAAACTCGACGTTTTCTAACAAAATTATATTTTTCAATGAAAAAATAAGTACATAAAACAAAATAAACACTTACTGGCCTGAAAACGGTGTGTTTGAAAAGGATAAACATACTCACAGAGTCCGTTGCTGTAGACTTAGCTGTAGGCTGTAGTGTGTAGACGATGCTGAGATCACTCACGCGCAAAGCGCACCGTCATAAAAACGTGTGCACGCGCGTGAAGGTCTTGATGTGGACCAACGGTTGCGCAGATATTATTTATTTAAAAAAATAGAAGCGGGATCGGCAAAATGGTTCATCACGGTTCCTCCACCGATCTCCGGAGTTGTGCATGAAAGTGGCTATTCATCCCGCGGCCCGCCGATGGTTTACCCACCAAAGTTTTTTGTTGTGCAGGGGAAAATCCCCTCCCGATACTTTGCCGCTGGTGCCCTCCAATTGCCAACGTCGGCAAGACGTTCAGTGCTATCTGGGTGACATTGCAAAAACTAGTGTCATTAAACTTAATCTTTGGTTTTAAGGGTAATTAAATATTCTCTGGATCCCCATCGACCCCTGAAGTTATGACTTCTGAAGATCTCTCACGTGTAGATTGACTCGGTTGAAAAATGTAATTGTAAAATTTAAAGTTGTACACATCTGAAATTCAAGGTACATTATATTTTAAAAAGTATTCTTATAGCTAAAATCAATGTCTTTATTCATAAATATGATCTCGTTAGTGTAAAATTAGCTCTGACAATGATCTGACGGGTGAGTCCATGGAGGCCTCCATGTCGTCCCGCCATCTTGAAAAACTATAATAACGAAGAGGGGCAAAAAAAAGCACTAGTCACCGCAACGCATTTTCATTCAGAACCGGCTGACTGAAACCATCTGAAGCGACCAAGGAGGTCAGTGAGAGGCGCTTGAAAGGCCGCACTGCACGGTGCTTCATAATGCAATCCTCGTAGTTATGATAAAGCTTAAAAATTGAATCTAAACGTGACTGGCAAACTCAAAATGAGGGTAAATATCGGTTTCCCCAGGTGGATAGAGCTAATGAAGGAGAAAGACTTTGAAAGGGACGCTGAAGTCCTGCTCTCTTCTCGACAGGTAAGTCAATGTTGCGGTCTAAATTGGAAGGTTGTGTAATTCATTATATAGGCGGCGTAACGGTAGAATGTGTATAGTTAAACTCGAAAAAGTACTATTGGGTGACATGTCGTAGCTTCTCGGCACATAACGGTCACCGTAGTCGCAACACGCATTTCAAAAAGTGCGGCTCTAGAGAGCACTATGTGTTTGAATCGAAGAGGTCAAAGGGGCATGCTTTCTGCTATAGTATCATCAGCTCTCCCCAAAGTGTGTTCATGCGGCCAACAGACAGCCTGTCGCATCAACAAATGCTAACATTTGAAAATTCTACATATATTTTGAGTAGATAACCGATAGTGTATTCTCAGTGAAGGGTTTCACCTTCTGTGCTTCCACACTGAATAAGGATAGTTTGGGAGATACAAGAAAAGTCAAAATGATATATCGTACCTACATGCAATAGGTCATAGCTACCGTGGAAAAAGTAAGATCATGCTTTGAATTAAGACGAATAAATTTAAATATTCACTCAATACCAACTTTACTTCTGCTGTGTCATGGACCACAGAGGCACATTGCGTCTCTGAAAATGTGTGGTGATTTTCTAAATGATACAACTTAATCTACATAAGAGCAAATAAGAGCAGTCCAAGGATTTCTTTTAAAACAAAAACATTGTGACAAACTTTCATTTCATGCGACATGGACAAAAATACTCTTTGAAATATTTTGTATGAATAAGATCTAAGACACCAAAGCACAGATCTTGATTTATAACATTTTTTATTTTATTTTTGATCAAACGATATTTAGTAAAATAATACCTTAGATTAAATTTTATGCAAATCATTAATATCATACAGAAGTCTTGTAAGATACAATTTTAATAAAACTTTAAAGATTTGATTTAAACAATCTTTTAATTTTAAAAGATGTAAACTTTTAAGAGTATGCTTTTAAATGAATTTACAATGAATAAAGTTCTGAAAAGCAGACTAGCATTGCACACGCTGTGACATAATTGTGGCCAAGAGGCTCATCTGTCCTGTAACTCCTCCGTCTCTGTCAGGGTGTGAAGGTTCATCTCGAATATGCTGTTACAGTACAAAATCATTATGGCTTTATGAATAAAAATTATACTTTAGGTCGCCGTTACAGTCAATCATTAGAGTAATCTTCTAAAAGATAAATAGAAGATACGAATGTATTCAAACTATAAAGATTTAATTTAAAAGATCATATTTAAACTTTAATGATTATTCTTTGAAATAAATTCTTAAATCTAGACTAATGTCATGTAGCCACCATATGTAGAAACATGTTTAGACTTTATGTTCTCTTAGCAAAACAGGTGTGACAATGATGTGATACACCCCTTGTAAGATTTTTGTGTAAGGTGACTCTCATAATGAACACACCCACACAGACCATGTCTGCCATGCGCTGGGTGTTCGAGTGAGAAAGAGGAAGAGAGAGAGAGAGAGAAATATTATTTTTATATAGTTTATTTTTTATATTTAATGTATATACTTTTAAAGAACAGCATGTTTTTCAACGTTATAGTATGAAATATTATATTTGTAAATTAATTATTGCACATTTATAACCATTTCATTTATATACTTTTGAAGATCAGTGTTTTTCAACTATAGTTAGTGTTAAATATTATATTTGTAAATGACTAGATGTACATTTTATAACCATTTAATTTATATAGAACATAATGTTTTTCAACTTTAGTGTGACATATATAAAGCACAACAGAAGCTGACCACTGTGCTGTACAAATGGAGAAGTAAAAAACAAACCACACACAATGCACTAATAACAAACTATAAAACACTAGGTTAGGGTTTAGAGAAACCAACGTTATGAATGAAATGCAAGAGTAAAAAGATTAGACTGTAGCTTAGATTTAAAATTCATGTACAGATGATGTAGACCTCACAGATAAAGGAAGAAGACTATTCCATATCCTAGGACTGGCCGCTGAAAACGCACGATCCTCGCAACTTGAATCTTGATCTTGGATATGGCAGTATAATGCTGTCTGAGGATCGCAACGATCTTGTTAATTTTTTCACATTTAAAAGATCTGACAGATAGGATGGTGCAAGACCAGTCAAAGCCTTAAAACTAACAACAAAATGTATATAACACACTGGCAACCAATTTAGAGATAATAAAATCGTAAAAAAAAGTAATGTGTGCTCTCGTTTAGAGTCTAAATAATCGTAGTCAGTATTCGGGGTTTGCTTTTCCAACAGAGGGGCCAAAAAACAATTGCTTCAGTCTTACTCTCATTCAAGTGCAGTGCAAATTCAAGGACATGCAGGACCGTACGTCAGATAAGCAGGCAAGCAAAGTTTCTAGGCCTTGCTTGTCATTATGTTTCAAAGGGAGATAGATTTGAGTGTCGTCTGCATTAAAATTAAAAGACAGCCCATGATTCCTAAAAATTGAGCCTATAGTGGTAGCATGTCAAGTCAAGTCACATTTATTTATATAGCGCTTTTCACAATACAGATTGTATCAAAGCAGCTTCACAGTGATAACATGAAAGTAGTACAACACAGATCAATAATATTGCTAAACACTAAATAATCCCAACTGAGCAAGCCCAAAGCAAGCCAAAAGCAAGGCTCTGGCAGAGGAACGAGGAGACCGGAGTATCGGGAAGAACAGGTTTTTAATATATATAAACAGGCAGGCAGACAGGAACACGGGCACCACACAGGTTCACAATAAACTTCCATAGACAACGACCGACAAAGACAGAGTAAAACTGAGGGAACTAAATACACAGAAGAATCAAACATAATGGGGTGAAAACAGGTGAAACAGATGAACAGGACGCTGAACGGGAGGCTGATGAGGGAGTGAGTTCAGGTGTGCAGACGAGAGGATCATGGGAAGTGTAGTGCTGAAGACAAGACAGACTGGTGCAGACGGAGGACTGTGACAGAACTCCCCCCTCCCGGGAGGCGTGACCTCAAGCCGCAGAACAGAGGAAGGAGGGGGGACGATCTGAGGGCTGAGCGGGTCGTGGCCAGGGCGGAGCAGGTTGAGGGCGTGGCCAGGGCGGAGCAGGCTGAGGGCGTGGCCAGGGCGGAGCAGGCTGAGGGCGTGGCCAGGGCGGAGCAGGCTGAGGGCGTGGCCAGGGCGGAGCAGACTGAGGGCGAGACCAGGGCGGAGCAGGCTGAGGGCGAGACCAGGGCGGAGCAGGCTGAGGGCGTGGCCAGGGCGGAGCAGGCTGAGGGTGAGACCAGGGTGGAGCAGATGGAGGGAGGACTCCTGGTGGAGCTGAAGGAGACGGGGCTGACAACACCAGGGGCCGACTGACAGGGCGGAGCAAGTGAGAGAGGAGACCAGGGTGAAGCTGAGCGACTGACAAGACAACGTGCTGACGAGGGACCAAGGGACCATGGTGATAACACAGGCTCAGGTGACCAAGGTGACGACAGGGGCACGGAGGGACACGGTGAGGGCAGAGGGAGTGAGGGCTGACGGATGACTGGAGGGAGTGAGGAGTCCAACTGAACCGGAGGGGTGACATAACGGGCGGAGCCAGAGGAAGGAAGTCCATAGGTGAGGGGAGGATGACGAGGGAGTGAAGGGAATCCGGAGGACAGAGGGAGCCTGGCCGAGCTGGTGGACTGAGGGACCATGGAGGAGCTGAGGGAGGTACGAGCCACGGGGGTGCCAGTCGGACCGGGGGCCGCGGACGTGTCCATGTGGAGGAGGCGGGAGGCGAAAACTGGGGATCCACTGACCAGGCTACTTTCGGGGAGCTGAAGGGCAGGAGAGAAGATGGAGGACAGATGAGAGGAGGCGGGAGAGGGAGGCTGGGCGGGATCCTGGTCTCAGGCTGGACGGTCTCTGGCTGGACGGGCTCTGGCTGGACGGGCTCTGGCTGGACGGTCTCTGGCTGGACGGTCTCGGGCTCTGGCTGGACGTCTCGGGCTCTGGCTGGACGGTCTCGGGCTCTGGCTGGACGGTCTCGGCGGGGCGAGACTCTGGACGGGCTGTCTCAGGACGGGCGGTCTCTCAGGACTCGGCTTACCCCATTGGAGAGTTCCAGAAACTTGGAAATATAATCCTCCACAGGGATCCCGTCCTGAAAACAATGGACTAAAAGGTCGGCTGGGTTGAAGCGGGAGTGATCAGCTTCCATGCTTTTAATGGTCGGTCGTTCTGTCACGGTGTGGCTCTGGCAGAGGAACGAGGAGACCGGAGTATCGGGAAGAACAGGTTTTTAATATATATAAACAGGCAGGCAGGCAGGCAGGCAACACCATAGAGGATTGTACATTTATAATTGTGTTTCGGATGCTTTCTATTTTCTCATTGAAGTAATTCATAAAATCATTACTACTAAACTGTAACGGTATATTTTGCTCTGGTGATGTCTGTTTATTTGTTAGTCTAGCCACGGTGTTAAATAAAAACCTTGGATTATTTTGGTTATTTTCGATTAGTTTGCGGAGATGCTCAGCCCTGGCTGTTTTTAGTGTCTTTTTATAACGTGACATACTGCATGTATAGTGAAAGTAATTATAATATATATACGTATATATATATATATATATATATATATATATATATATAAATTGTCCTCACTTCCACAGTGTCTTCAGGAATGCGGAGGGTATCATGTAACACCCCCCCACACACACACACACACACACACACACAGATAAGTGCGCCCGGGCCCCTGTCTGACTTAGAGTTTTTCAGGATTCAGAGAGGTCTAAAGTAATTTATTGATATCAACTCTTTCTCACACACATAGGCATAGAAGACTATGTGGCATAGTGACCTGCCATACACTGCATGTGAAAGAGAAAACAATCTGGGATCTTTTTAACTTTAAATGTATGGACATTTTATTGTATTTTGAATTTTCGTACTTTATCTGTACCCTGACCGTGAACTGCGAGGTACATCAAACCATCAGCTGTATTTCATGCTTGTCTCCCTACAGATGAAATAGCGTTCAACAGATTATAACTGGAAAATAAATGATTAGCAAAACACACTACCTGTTGTTTTGAAAGGAATTACAGTATAGCCTTGTTTATTTTAACTAAACATAAAAATCTGTGTAACTCACACAGAGACATAAATGCACCTATCTGCCTGCATGATAGAGAGAATCACTCAAATCTTTTTTATTTTATTTTAAATGAACTGAATGCTTTTCAACTTTAATTATTGTGAGATATGTAGCATTATTAGAAAAACTATTTTCTCACTAACCCTGCGACACCTGGCAGGGAGGGGAATTCCACGACCTTATCTTTAATTCAACATTATCAAGGCTAGGAGGTCAATAGGTTAAAAAACTAACTGTCAAATCCAATTTGATCCCTTTAATCTTATCTTTACAATTAAAAACAAATGTTAAAAAATGACATTATCAAGGCTAGGCGGTCAATAGGTCATAAAACTAACTGTCAAATCCATTTGATGCCTTTTGATTTTATCTCGCTAACACAGATGTCTCTCTTTTTATCTCATTTTGATACTTTTTTATCTCATTTTGATACTTTTTTTTATCTCATTTTGATACTTTTTATCACCTCTTATCTCCTTTGCTCTCTATTCAACCCTTTCATCCTATGCCAAAAGGGGCGTGGGAAGGGGCGGGAAGGGGCGGGCCACCTGTCAATCAATCATCTTTTTGACATAAGGTGAATCCTATTACTACTAACAGGAATTTGAAATTTCTGCAAGAACCCTGAATAACTGTACAGTCTGCCACTTGTGTCATAGAGTTGGCCAACAAGTGCAATATTATTCCTGTACCAGTTTTCAAAAAATAAAGATTTGTTTTTGTAGAGAATGTCCTTATTATTCCAAATGTAATAACGATGAGGTGAGAAGTTATGTTTAAATAAGAGAGACCAAGCCAAAAGCATGTGTTTATGAAAATTGGACAGTTTGATTGGGATTTTGTTAATATTATAATTGCATAATAACATAAAATTTAGGCCACCGATTTTAGAGAAAATATAGTTTGGAATAAAGTTCCAAAGTGATGTTGGATTGTTAAAGAATTGTCTGAGCCAACTGATTTTGAAGGTATTGCTTGTTGTGAAGTTGTTGTGAAGTTGTGAAGTCCAAAAAGTGTAAGCCCCCACCCTGATTTGTGTTCATTATTACAGACTTTTTGACGTAATGAGTTTTGTTTTTCCACACGAAATTAAACAACATATCGTCAATTCTTTTCGATACCTTACAATCAACACCCAAAGAGGCCGCCAAATAAGCAAGTCTGGAGATTCCCTCCGCTTTTGTCAGTAATACTCTTCCTCTCAAGGATAAGTCTCTTTGTAGCCAAGAGTTTAACTTTTTTTTTTTTTTTTTCAATGATTGGGCTAAAATTTAATAGACTTCTTATACTTTGGTCTTTAGTTATTATTGTTCCCAGGTATGTAACCTGATCCTTCACAAGAATGCCACATACATTTGATACATTACAATCTTTAACTGCCATTAGTTCACATTTTTTTAAGTTTAATTTGA
Organism: Pimephales promelas; assembly: GCF_016745375.1. Next base: position 66,943 of record NW_024121207.1, on the reverse strand, counting down.
GACCTGAAGCTTGTGAAAATCCTCTGATCAATTCTATCGCAAGGGGAATCTGGGATGCATTTCTCAGGAAGATGGTGATGTCATCGGCCAGCTGACTAAGGATGATACTTCTTTCAGCCAATGTTATCCCTTCCAAGGCACTGTTAGAAACATAGAGCTAAGATTTGAGAGGTGATCAAAAACAGGTATGGGGAGATTGGGCACCTTTGTTTGATTCCACGGGACACTTTGAATCTAGGGGAATTACCGAATTTCAATTTTATTGCACTACTACCATTTCTACCAGAAAGACTCGGGAGATAAGATACTGTACGATAAAACATTTTATTAACAGCCCAGCAAGCCATATATGCAATAAAGTTCTTTGGCGTAGGCCCCGTCCGTAACTCGCGATCCGAGGGTATGGATTCTGCATATCCTGCCTGAAGATAAAGGCAGGGGCGCAGCCGACCCCCCCTGGAGTTTTGGAAGGGACCGACCTGGTGGTGGTGGTGGGAAGGATGGAGCAAAGACCGTCTTAGTGGAGGGGGAGGATGGTGGTAAGTCAAGCATCAGCATCTGTGAACTCAGACAAGTGTAAGTAAGGGTCTTCTATACTTCCCGTATTAGAACACGATTGGATAGATGAGAATGTAATAATGACGTGACAATTGAGTCTTCCTGGCAGAACTTGCGCTACGCTTTCATTTGTATACAGGGTCCTGACAGTTCTGCAAAAGACATCTCCAAATCCAAATTTTTGAAATTCTTGTAGAATAAAACCATGTTCAAGCGAGTCAAACGCCTTATAAAAATCAAGGAACAGAATGAAGCTGTTGTCTGTGATGAGCTCATTATAATCTAATAAATCTAGCACTAATCTAATGTTATTTGCAATATGTCGTTTCCTCATGAACCCAGATTGTGATTCATCTATTATAGAGTCTAACACTTCTTTAAGTCTATTAGCGAAAACTAGTGCAAAAATTTTGTAATCGTTATTTAATAGAGTGATAAGACGCCAATTCTCTAGACAGTTTCTGTCCTTTTCTGGTTTTGGAATCAATGTGATGACACCCTGTGTCATAGTTGTTGGAAGTGCTTCTTTCTCTAAGCTCTCTGAGAAAACTTTTACTAGGAAGGGGGTTAGTAATTCATCAAATATTTTGTATAGTTCAGCAATTATACCATCACACCCTGGGCTCTTGTTATTTTTGAGATTTTTGATCGCCTTCAACACCTCCTCTTTCGTAATGCTATCATCATGCTATCATAATGCTATAAATCTGTATTTTGTTATGTTTCGGTTTAGCCAGTTTGTGAGTTTGTGTGCTCGCGTGTGTGCCTGCGCGCGCACGTTTGTGTGTGAGTGTGTGCGTGTATGCTGCTCTATTTCACCTTCACTCTCTCCCTCCAGCCCCCTACCCTTCAACTCTATTTCCTATGTTGTTGACTAGTCAACATGGGCAAAGGTTTATTTGTTATTCATCTGAATATCAGGAGCTTGCTACACAAAATCGATCTCTTAAGGGCATGGTTGGTCTATAATAAACCAAGTGTTATAACATTGTCTGAGACCTGGTTGAATAAAAATATATTGGATGAGGAAATTAAACTGGATGGTTATGTCGTGTATAGATCTGATAGGGCTACTCGTGGAGGAGGGGTAGCCACTTATGTCTCCTCAAATTTATCATCTGAGCTTATAGCTCTTAAGGAAAATCCTGTATACTTTGAATGTATTTTTGTTAAAAATTAGTTTTCATGTAAACAAACAGCTGATTATAGGGAACATTTATAGACCTCCAAACTCTCCTACAGAGTCAATACATCGCATCGGCACCACTATACAATCTGTTAGTAGCTCAAATGAGATGATTATCCTTGGTGATTTCAATATTAATTGGTTAGATCGATCATCTCTAAATGATAGAAATTACTTTGAAAGTTTAAATCTGACTCAACTAATTAAAGAACCTACTCGGGTTGACCACAGATCCAAATCTCTGTTGGATTGGATTTTGGTCACCCACTACAACAGAATTCTTGAATCTGGTGTTTTACCCGATTGCTTTAGCGATCATTCCATGGTTTTCTGTGTATGGAAAAATTAGATTACCTCGCTTACCCCCAAGTTGATCAGGGTAAGGCAGAGTAAATACTTTAACACTGAGCTTTTTATCCAAGATTTATTAGATATAAATTGGAACCGGTTTAACCTTATTCCTTTTGTTGAAGATGCTTGGATTTTTTTCTATACTGAAGTGCTTAAAGTAATTGATAAACATGTCCCTTGGATATCAGTCAATGTTAAGGGTCGACATTTACCATGGATTAGTGCTTATTTAATTCATCTTTTTATACAAAGAGATGAGGCATGAGAAAAGTACTGCCTGCCAAAGGACCCATCAGACGGGGCTGTATATAAACAATTAAGAAATATGTGTACGACTAAAACAAGAAATGCCAAATCAAATTATTATACAAACTTTTTGTCTAATAATTTCCATAAGCCTAAGAAGTTTTGGGAAAGCATTAATTCTTTATTAAAAATTCTACAAAAAAACATTGCTACTAAAATT